>JAPXFY010000024.1:26446916-26501916 GCA_030674185.1 Monoplex corrugatus
CACAGTCCCCTGAAGAAACCCAAGAACAGTGGGAGTGTCTACTACAACTACAAGGGATTCTTCTCGATCCCCCTGCTGGCACTGGTAGATGCAGGCTACAAGTTCCTGTGGGCGGAGCTGGGTGGCTTTGGGAGCATGTCGGATGCTCAGATCTTCTTGGAGACTGACCTCAGAGATGCCTTGGAGACCAACGACGCCAACAGGCCACCAGCATGCCCCCTCACTCAAGATCCTGAGGACACTGTCAACGTTCCATACTTCATTGTCAGTGACGATGCCTTCGCCCTCAGGGACTTCTGCCTCAAGCCTTACTCCAGGAAGACTATGGACAGACGACAACTGGTCTTCAACTACAGGCTGTCAAGGGCTAGGAGGGTGGTGGAGAATGCCTTTGGCATCTTGGCTCATCGCTTCAGGATCTTCCTCAAGACTGTGGAGCTGCAACCCAGAAACTACATCCCCGTCATCAAGGCTGCCCTCGTCCTCCACAACATCGCCCTGGACAGACAGCCCATCCCCGCCCATGTTGTAGACAGAGAGGATGAAAGAGGGAACATCACCCCTGGAGCCTGGAGAGACGTTCTCGTCTGGGATGAACAACCACAGCCCCCACCTGCACGTGCTGACACTGCTGGGAAGAGGACCCGTGAGATCATGGCAGACTTCTTTGGCAGCCCTCACGGCATGGTCCCATGGCAATGGGAGAGGGCCCATGTCAACCCACCCGAACAACTGGAGCATGTCCTTGCTGCTGCCCGCTAACCACCTGCTGCTCCAAGCTATCCTGCGCCTGCTGCCTCCCCCTGAGTCTCCCTTTCCAAGGAACTCATTCTAGGCCCTTTTCAGGGCCAAAAAAACTCAAAAGACAGTTGCTTTTGTTGCATTCAATTTGTATTTGTCTTTGTGTGTCTAGGTACATTCCCAATGTCCATTCTTTAATTAGAAAGAAGTAATAATGTAGATGAAAACATAAATTATTTTCTACTTCAGCCTATACTTACATGCATCTCAAAATCACATAATAATGTGTAGTTTAACATAATATCTCTTCACAAATCGAGCGAAACAAGTTTGGGGGGTTTATGGTATTTTTATGTTTTTTAGGTATTTCCGTCAAGCATTTGATATTTTAACATAGCCATAATTACCTTAAAAACAACACTCCAAAACGAACAAAGACAAAGAAAACAAGACAAACGAGAATAATGCTGACAAATGAACTGTCTTGTGAACAATTGTGGCCCTGAAAAGGGACGGGTGTACTCCCTCCCGCTGGTTCAGCAGTTCAGGAGGTCTGTGAAGTCCACAGTCGTGAGATCCGACAGATCCTCTGGAGGAGGCTGTGGCACACGCTTTGGAGTGCGGGTTTTGCGGGGAGACACCCTTGGCAGAGGGCGATCTGGCGTGCTGGTCGCAAGAGGGCTTGCTGCTGGCCCTGATTCCGGCTGTGTCGAACCGGCCTGCTGAGTGGGAGCTTGTGGCTCTCGGCCTGAATCCGCCACATAGATTGGTCCTGCCTGAGGATACGGCGGCTGATCCGGAACGGGTATGCAAGCCGTGTGCCGCAGCATGACCTGGTAGACCTCGTCATGGAAGGCCAATCTCTGCGAAGGAGTCATGGTGGAGGTGCGCCACTCGATGTAGCCCCAGTAGTGGCTGCGTGGGTGCTCGGCTCTTTGGATGTACTTGTAGAGCTCTTGCCGCATTTGCTCACAGCAATCAGATGAAGAGGGTGTAGCAGCTGCCTTTCGGAGGGTTGAGGTGGATGCAATGCCCACGGACCTAGGTTCCCTCCAACTTGGCCCAGGCTGATCAGGGCCAAGGTCTGTATCAGGGTCCACCACCAACCTCCTCTTGCCCCCCAATGTTTGTGGGACTACTGTCTCGATATGAGTCAGCAAGAACGTCATGTGGTCCCAGATCCATTGTTGGACATGAGTCAACTTGCCGGATCCTGACCCTGACTTTGCCTTTTGCTTCTTGGTCCTGGCAAGGATCGTCCTCATTGACTGGTACCAGGTAGTGATGCAATTGACATCCACCTTCAACCGCTGGGCCAACAGACTCCATTCACGGTCTTTCAAGGACTTGTTCTTGAAATCGCAATGGCTCTTGTTATAAATGTAAGGCCTCTCTCTCAGGAAGTCGCACACATCCAACTTCTGAATTTCTGTGAGCCTCTGCTTCTTGGCCTTGCCCTTGGCAGCAACACCAGAGCCACCACTTGGTTCTTTATCCAGTGCTGGAGCAGGATCAGCGTGAGACTGCTCCCCCTCATCAGGAACTTGATCCAAGAGCTCCTGCTCCATCGACTGGTTTGAAGCGCAGTCGGACTCAGAACCAGACATCTTGACTTGTGTTGATTTGACTTGAATTGTCTCGAAATCGCGCAGCAACCCAGCAGAGCTTCCAGCAGCAGTCGAGTGTAGAATAAAAGTTATGCGAGATAGGCCCTACTTCCATAGCAGTCACACACAAGACTCACGCAGTTTTCCTCAGTCCTGGCGGGTCCCGTAAAACACGAGAAGACTCGAGGGAACGTTTTCAAAACCGGTCAGGACTAGCCAAGACCGATGCCAAACCTGCAACAGTGCTGCGCGCGCATCGACCTATTTTTTTTCCCGCGCGTGGCAGCTACGCCCCCATTGCGTCACCCAAAACGTCTCGCGGACGTTTTCAACACCGCGCGGCACTGACTAAGACTGGGCAGCACTGGCCAGGACTGTACAGGACCCGACAGGACGTTTCGCCGATGTTTTTTCGAATTTTAGTCGCCAAGACTTGAAAAAGTTATTGGTCCAGACCAATAACCCACGACTAGGCCCAAGACTGAAGAATCGGATTTTCCCAGACGCCTGGGGTCTTGGTCGTGCAGTCACACGGGAGAAAAAGTCTTAGAGATGTGCCTAATTTTAGAAGTCTTGGAAAAGTCTTCGCCCGTGTGACAGGTGCATTAACAGGACTGCGAACTAATGCAAAGATATAGCATTTTTTTCACGGTTTGTGCGTGCAAAGATATAGCATTTTTTTCACGGTTTCTGCGTACAAAGAGTATTTTTCGCCGGTCACTTGAAAATTGTGTTTTTACAACTGAACAACACCTCCTGCAGACGACGAATGTCATTGGATGCACCACAAAAAGTGTTCACCTCGTTGGCCAATAGAAACGTCGGTTACACGTGATCTACATTTTTGGGTAAAATTGTAAAGCGAGATAGGCCTACTGTCAAATTGCATTTTTCGTTTGGAGAGGACAGGCGAGGTGGACTGGCTGCGAATCTTACACCGACACCTGGTGAGTCCTTTGCAGATGATAAACGGTTTCACTCGTTAGGCTAGTTGTGTTCTGAAGAAAGAATGAATGATAACGTTTATTTAGTAGACACGACAGCCTACGATTTAAATGTCGTCACTAGTCGTTCTGTCTGCTAGTATGACAGGTAAAAATTTGGCATATACTATTATAGATAATAGAAACTTAACCACCCCCATTTTTTTGCACATCGGAAATTGGGCTGTTATTACTACCTTCTTCAAAGACTACGCACAATCATTGTAACGATGACTCTCAGAACGGTAGTCCTACCCCTGCCTCTCATCCTTATCCTGGCTTTTTTTTTTAACCAAAATCGGTGAATTCTTGAGATTTGGAGTTACAATGGAATGACCATATCATGAGAAAGATACTTAAGGTCAGAACAAGGTGGTAATGTTCACATTTGCCTCTTAGTCTTGGGAAGAGGCTGTTCCTCTCATTTTCTGTCTCACTGATTCATTCACCTCGTTTTCCGTCAAGCTTCCATACTTTCTCATAAGACTGGTAATTGGGCTCATTTATAATATTGCCAATATTGGACTGCATTTTTGGCTCCAACGAAATGTGCAGTGTTTTTGTAGGCCAGGTTTTGTATGGGTTAGCGTAATTTATACATTTGTATTCAGGATTCTTTTAAAATCACCTGTGATAAATAGGACGGAATGGTCAGTGCCAGGGGAACATCGTTAAGAATATGTGCGCAAATCCATTGTGCCCCGAAGTTCCTCTTTAAAAGAGGGGTTGATTGTTGTAGCCCTTACAATTTCACAATCGGCAAGGCTTTATTAAACTACGAGAATAATAAGCACACGTCTTCACACACATACGTACTCGCATACAATGATACAATGGGGTTATTGCTAGGATTAAAACTGGAAGCAATTAGGTCATGTATGTCCGCAAAATTCCAGATAACTGAACTGCACCTTTGCCGAAATTACTAATCTTTTAAGTAAAACTGCTCGATTTGTCCTACTTTTCGAGGTCGTTGGAGTAGATAGTAGTCTAGTAGAGACCTTGCTATTATCAGGTCATTTTTTCAGACGGATCGTAACTGTCACCCTGGCGATCAGGCACCCGTTATTTTTGTTTAAAGCCCAGCTGACTGCGTAGTTATATCAGCCCCGTAATCAGGGCTATCACTTTTTCAAAACAACGCATGATATTCAACAGGAAAAAGAAATCTATTAACACATATCAATGCATTCGCGCACGTAATCTGAGATTCCCCTGAGCCTGACGTTGTCCAGTCTGTCCAATCTATCGCACAGGGGATTTAAAAAAACATACTTGAATACAAATTTAAAGATAACTAAGGACACTAAAACGTATATAAGAATGGGCCTTAATTACCTAAAATTGCTTCCGCATATCCTTTTCCTAAAGCCCAATATGCACACTTGATACGTGTACCCAATTATCAATCTTAAAAGTACATGACTTCATCGAACACACAGGTGAATGGACCAACAAGGCAGAAAATAAGACAAAGGAGAAAGAAACGGCATTAAAGAAATGTGTAGCACAGAATGACCAGAATGTAGGGATACTATATATACTGGAAGTACCGCCGGCATCCCCACATGGGTAGGTACCCGTTTATAACTGCTTAGACTGGTGGTTTAAGCTGTAATAACCAGGTGAGTTGCAGAATCGCAGGATTTAAGAGTGCACGGTTTAAGTGATTACACGCTGATAAAGCCATTTATGATTTTTTTATATTGTCCTGTTCGTTGAAATAGATGACAGTGTCCTTTCGATTGACTATTTCATTTTTTCTTGTCGAGCATGATTACACTTCGAATAATCTCAGTACATGTTTTCAGAAACGGCCTTTGATATCTCAGTTGGATGAGAATTGAATTTAGAAAGGTCTTTGCTACTAAACATTTTGCTTTTTCCCCCGCACGAGGTATCGAAACTTTTGACTTTCGCATGAGAACTTTTCCAACAATTGGGCGGGGCTTGTTGTGCGCCAAACCGTTCCTCTGTAGAAATGCTGAAAAAGCGGCATGACAATGGTTAAAGAGGGAGGGGGAGAAAAATACCGCGGAAAAGGAGAAAAACCAGACGTGGTTCAAAATCCAAATTTATGATCAAAATTTGTCTGAACATAAAGATGTATAATATTGAATAGATTTCCATCAAGACCAAACGCCTTGATCAACTCGTGAATGTTCACCTAACATCCATGCTTCCTCTCTGCTGTAGGCCTATATTTCTTTTTCATACAAACAACAATGCGTTCTGAATTCCGTAGACACGGTGCTTGCTTTGGTTGTTCTGGTGCCATGTTTTAAATAAAAACTGACACGCTAATTTGGTGTCTATAGACGGTTCTTCTAAGCACTTGTATTTCGCTTTTTAAACTTCTATTTTCATTTCGTGTCTGGAATAACAACCCAAACGGTTGCGGATACGAACCATGAGGTGCACTACGTGAAGACTGGCCTTACTCAGCCTGTCGAACATATCACCCGGTATGGGTGCTGACGTAAACGGAATCAAATCGATCAGTATTGTCAAAGGAGGTTAAGTATTACCATTTCGAGTCATGCCCTTTTAAAATGTATTCAAATCTCTCTCAAGGGTAGTAGTCATAAGAAAATTAAGATTAATAGAAACCGAGCAATGGCATGTTTGGGTCACCGTACATGGGTCTCTGACGTATAGGGTGATAGTGCAATGCAGAAGTACTTTATTTTAATGACATGGCAGATGAAGAAATGCATTTCACAACAATGCAAATTGTTTCAGTGACTGATATAAAGAAAACAAGATAGAGCGCCAAGACCTCTCCAGGGCTTGTGTGCAGGTATACGGCTTATGTCATTCTGGATTTCACCAGTGACGTGACATCTGCAGTGTCAGCGTAAAGTTAGACGCCATCTTGAGAAGCGAATTATTTTCTTCCGTGGGGATGCCAGGGGCTCTTTCAGTATAGTATCCCCACCTGTGCTAGAAAATTCTTCTTTGCTTTCATTTCTATCATTTTTATGCCTTAATGGTCCATTCACCTGTAAGTCTAGCATATTTTTTCTTAGAATTGATTATTGGGTACATGTATTAACTATTAAGTGCATTTTTGGCTCTAGGGAGATATGCGAAAGTAATTTTAGGTAATTTATGCCTGTTTTTATGGTCATGTATGCTTATATATTTATTCAGGTGTATTTTTTAAATCTCCCCTGTGCGATAAATTGGGCGGAGTGTTCAACACCGGGGGCATGTCCTTGGATTATGTGCGCGAATGAATTGTGTGTACTTTTCGTTTTTCCCGTCGCTGTTTTGTATGTTTTGAAGCGGTTATTCACCTGATATGGTTCTTCGCAGTCGGCTGAGCTTTTGAACAATAACAATTTTTATGAAAATATATATTGTCCAGAGCAGGTTAAAAATCCAAATTCTTTTTCCAGCCAAGAAATAAAACGTGACGATGACCACTGAAAGAAATGAAAGCAGCACGAAGACAATGGAGGTTTCAAAGTCGGGTTTAGGTCCTATTTTCTGAATCCACTGTTTCCAGGAGGACGTCTGCTGGCATTAAGTACCAGTCCTTCTACAGAAGGGTACCACTAGAGCTGTGGTCACATTCAGTGGAGGTAAGTTTTGTATTGCTGCTATATCTGTCATGTTCTGTTCCTCGACTTTTCTCTGCAGTTTGACTGGAAAATCAAACTTATGGTTGCGCATGCTGAAGATCCCACGTCAGTTGAAAATCATGAAGAGCAGGGCATTGCCCGGCTGCCTTGGTATAAAACATTGGAGAGATAGGTTGATTTCCCAGGTCCCACCCCTTGAAGACCAGTTAGCCTTCTTGCCTTGCTGTAGCCTTGGTAAATGTACCATTATTGTCCGTCTCCACTCTTGTGTTCCATCCCTCCACCTTTCCCACCCTCTTTATGGCTATGCATGCATGTGTATTTGTGTATGCATGGAGGTAATGTGTAGTACGCCAAATGTAAAGAATGGGGTTTATAAGGATTAATGAATTGCAATTTAGACTTTCAAGGTGAGCATGGTTTTTTACTTATCTTTTGACGGTGGTTGTTGACGTATTGTTCGCCCTGATATGGCTCTCGTAGTCGGCTGGGCTGTAAGCAATATGAACTGAACTGAACTTCCCTCCGACCTCTTTTGCACTGTATTTCTGGCTACATATATATGCATATGTATGTATGTACTTGTGTATGCACGGAGGAGAGTAAATGTGTAGTATGCCATATGTAAATAACAGGGTTTTTAAGGATCAATCGCACTCGGACAATTTCATAGGTGATCTACCCATATCGGCCAGATAAATATCCGGCAGACGTCTTAATCTTGTGCAAAAGTTTATGCGTCGGCAGGGTTTGAAATGGGCGAGGGGAACTTTGGACGTCGCCGGAATTCAGTTATGTAGCTCGGCCGATCACAAGAACCATATCGGTCCAGTACAGAGATCAGTATATATACACCTCAAATATTAACACCGCGTTGAAAAGTCCATGTTTAATTAGGCTACTTCAGAACCACCCAGCTGTAAATGGGAAATAGTTCCCTCTGGGGTCATGGAAGGTAACGCTGAGAGATATACTCCTAATCATAATTTAAGGGCCACTTCTTCCTTCCTCTCTAATTTTAAGTTGAAATAATTGACAATGTTTAGAATTGATTCTATGTTTTATTTCATCATTTCCACACCTGTTTTGGAAAAAGAAATTAGCACAATGACCCATTAGTGAACAGCACATGCATTTAAAGGAACATCCCCCCCTTTTCAAAAAACAGAAAGTGTCAGATTTGGCCAATCTGTTTTCAATATCGCGTGTGTCCGCCCCGAGCCTGGATGCATGCTTCACAGCGCCGATGCATCGACCCCACAAGGGTACGGAGTGTGTCCTGAGGGATGGCCGCCCACTCGATCTGCAGGATGTCGACCAGCCTGGCCAGGGTGCCCGGTGGGGGGTGGTTGTCCCTGATGCGCCTCCCGAGCACATCCCAGAGGTGTTCAATTGGGTTCAGGTCAGGTGAGCACGCTGGCCAGGCCATACGGACGACTTCATGCTGCTCTAGGAAGTCGGTCACAAGGCGTGCTCGATGCGCAGGTGCATTGTCGTCCTGGAAGATGGCGCCTTGACCAAGGTCCACAAGCGCAGGCAGTGCCACGGCCGCCAGAACCTCGTCCCGGTACCGGACCCCGTTCAGGATGCCGTCAATGGGGAGCAGGGGGGTCCGGGTACCACGGCTCATGCCACCCCACACCATCACCGACCCGCCGCCGTACCGGTTATGCTCTTGGACAGTGGCGTCAGCGAACCTCTCCCCTTGACGTCGCCACACCCGAGCCCGGCCATCGTTAAAGGTCAGGGTGAACCTGGACTCATCCGAAAACAAGACCCGGGCCCACTGTTGCCTTGTCCAGGTCACGTGCTCCCTGGCCCAGGTCATGCGGCGCACTCTGTTGACCGGTGACAGCACGGGTCGGACGGCCGGTCTCCGTGACCTCAAGTTTGCCTCATGTAGCCGTCTTCTCACCGTGCTGCAGCTGATGTTAGCACCTGTTGCGTCCCTCAGCTGACCCCTCAAGGTCACCGCAGTGGATGCCCTTTCCCTCAGGACGGAGAGGGCAAGGTAGCGGTCTTGCTGTCTTGTCGTTACTCTGGGTCGACCCGTGTGACGCCTTTCCTGGACTGCTCCAGTCTCATTGAAGCGCTCCAGCAGTCTCTGGATTGTGGAATGCGACACTTCAAGTCGTCTAGCAACTTCCCACTGCGCTAGGCCTTCATCAAGCAGAGCGAGGGCTCTCCCCCGCTGCTCATCCGTCATCCGTCGTCTTGCAAGCATGGTTAAAACGAACCAAGAACGGGTCCTTTTTATCCTCGTCTGCGGGCAACTTTGGCTGGAGTAGTGTTCAAAAAGGGCTTGCCTTGCACGTGCAAAGCGAATTTTGTCGCTACCTTGCCTGCGTCGTCAGAGAGACCCTGCTGAAGATTCGACAATTTCGTGTGGAAATTGTCTTCCTTGGGCCGCCCATTGCAAATCGGCAAATCCCCAAACACGTGCCAAAAGGAAACTGCAATGTTGTCTGAGCTCTTATCCATTCAGTTACGGCAACGAATTGGAGAAAAGAGTAAGAGAAAATAGGTTATTTCTCCTTTCAAAAATTGACTCGAAAACGTTCCTGGCCCTTCAATAATGACGTGTAGTATAGGTACCACTGTCACTATGCTGTCTCCTCTTCGACATTTGAATTTTAAACAAATTTTAGTTTCCAGGACTAATAGTTGCAAAAGATATTTAATACGACCTTTTGTACAGAATGACAAAGCATTCCAGTAAAAGTGAGATTAAATTTAATCATCATTGCAAAGTGATTCTAACATGTTGACCGATTTGTACACTTTTGTCCATTGATTCCTAGAAATTATTTGTATGTGTTCATAATGGAATGTATGCGTGGTGTATATGCATGTATGTATGCATGCGTGTGCGTGCCTGCAGTGTGGTTTTGTTCAATAATTGTCTTTATTTTTGCAGGTGAAATCGCCAGTAGCCCGGTATTTTAAACTTAGCTCCCTTTTCTTTTTCCCTCCATCTCCTTCCCCGACGTCGCACTTCTATATCCCTCCTTTTCTCTCCCCTCCCCTCCCTTTACCCCCCTCCCTCTCCTTGTATCTCATTATTCAGTCCTGCCAGTCGCTATTTTACTATGTTACTCATCAGATCACTGTCCTAAATTCAAAACGAAGGATGGCATCTGAGGAACCTGGCCTGCAGGCGCCCTCTACCAATTGTGGTTACAAACGCTGCCTTGGTTTTGGTTCTTTTGATCTTGCTTCTGTTGGATAGCAGCTGTTGTACATGTATGTTGAAATGTGTTCTCTACGTGCACGGTCACCAGCTTACGTCGTTGTGGGCAATATTTTTTCCATTTGGTGTTGCTCGTCCGAGGTCGCCCCCCTCCCCACCCCTGTAGGGATGCTGGGGGCTCTATCAGTATGTAAAGTATCCCCAACTTCTGGTAATTCTGTGCTAGAAATGTCCTTTTCTGTCACTTTTTTCTGCCTTGTTTCTTTGCTTTGTCATTTCTACCTATCATTTTTTGCCTTAATGGTCCATTCACCTGTGCGTATTTGATAAAATCTTGGTACTTTTTCTTAGGATTGATAATTGGGTACATGTACTCGTATTACGTGCATTTTCCCCGTTGGGTTGCCGGGGCCTCTTTCAGTATAAATAGTATCCCCACCTTCTGGAAATTCTGTGCTAGAAATGGATCGAGCAAATGTAGAAGTGTGTGGCAGCAGGAGGTGAATACTTCGAACAGATGAAATAAATCACTTTTTTTGCCGGTGAGTGTTTGACGTATAAGTTCGTTGGTCTCGTTCTACTGGAAAGTACCCTGGTAAATTTATATTCAGGCGTTTGTTAAAATCCCCTGAGCGATGAACTGGACGGAGTGGTCGACGCCGGGATCGTGTCTTTAGCTTATGTGCACGAATGCATTATGTACTTTTTTCCTGTTAAAGTTTTGTATGTTTTAAAGCGGTTATAACCCTGATATGGCTACGCAGTCGGCTGGGCTTTAAACAATAAACAGAAGTAGGTGTATCCCTATTTTTTGTTCATAATGGTATTTGTTCTTTGGTTTGGGGTTGGTCCAAAGGCCATAGGCGCGTGTGGTGGTAGTGGGGTGGTTTTTTTTTTTTTTGAGCGGGAATTCTAGTGTCTTCAGTGGTTATCTGCCGTTGTCCAGGCCAAAGGGTTGATAAGCTTCTTGAGCCAGATGCATTTTCTGTAGTTGCTTGGTCTACTTTTTACGTACACCTGTACCGGTAACTGTGGCATGGGGAAATTAAACTGGCGTTCTGCAGCTAGAGGGGAAAGTATGTAGTCTTAGTGTGGATGTAGTGTTCTGCTACTCCATCTGGTGCTGCTGTGGTCTTTCACATGACTCTGGACTGGAGGATCAGTGCAAGTTGGAAGGGCTTGCTGGTTGACAGACATCCAGGTCAGGTGGCCTGTCTCGAGTCACTCGTGTAATGTTCAGTACTAGTTGTTTATCCGACTGCCAACGGTGATTCACCGTTAGAAATGATATAGGCGCGTAAACGAAACAAGACATGCGCAGTTTTTGGCCAAATTACCTGTCGAGAGTAGAAAAAATCGGTCTCAGATTCTGACCAACCTTCGTCACGAACTCAAAAAGACAATTTCAGTAAATTCATGTCAAGACTGACAACAGCAGCAGGATCAGTTGGGTTCCATGAATAAACTCTTAGTACTGATGGCACATGTATTTGTGTAACTGTACTGTTATAAGACATTAAACTGATCGATAAATCAACAGTCCTACACTAGAACTAAAACTTAAGCCAGAACTGAAACTTAAGCCTAACTGAACTTGAGCCAGAACTGAACGATAAGCCAATCGGTAAATCAATACGTCAACAAAGACTGCGCTTCGCGGGACACTGCTGGCGGAGCAAAACTGGTTGGGGGGGGGGGGGGGGTGTTCCTATATGGAGACCCAGCCATGGCAAAGACCAGGACGTCCAAAGACGACCTCCATCGACCAACTGATGGATGATACGGGCTGTCAGTATGATGAACTATCTACTGCAATGTCTGACAGAAGGATGGAAGAAACGTGTCATGGATAGCCGAGCAAGCTCGACATGATGATGATAATGAAAGTGAGCTTAATCCAGAACTAAACTGAATTTAATCCAGAACTAAACTAAACTTAAGCCAGAACTAAACAAAAGTTAAGCCAGAACTACACTAAACTTAAGCCAGAACTAATCTGAACTTGAGCCAGAACTAAACTTAAACTAGAGTCAAACGTAAACCAGAGGTAAACTTAAACCAAAACTAAACTTGAACCAGAACTAAATTCAAAACAGATAAAATTGAAGCTACAAATGAACTTAAAGGTATGAACTTGAAAGCCAAACCTAAACTTGTAATAATCTTGAACACAAACAGAACTCAAACTGAACTTGAAATTCAAACTGAACTTGAAACTCAAACCGAACTTGAAACTCAAACCTGAACTTGAAACCCGAACCTGAAACTCAACCTGAACTTGAAACTCGAACCTAAACTTGAAACTCGAACCTAAACTGAAACTCAAACCTGAACTTGAAACTCAAACCTGAACTTGAAACTCAAACTAAACTTGAAACTCAAACCTAAACTTGAAACTCAAAAGCTAAACTTAAACCGAAACAAAACTGAAGCCGAACTTAACCCAAACTGAAACTAAACTCCAGTATAAACTATCCTTAAACTGAGATAAACATTTAAAACCGAATCTAAACATGCTGCACATTATAAACATAAAACGAAATCTAAAGATTTTAAACAAGAAAACATTGAAGCGAAATTTTAAAACTACACAAAACTGAAGCAACAATAAAACCTGTAATCAATAAACCAAACGTAATCTGAAAACATAAAAAACCAACCTTAAACTAATGCGAACATTCAACAAATGCCTTAAAACAAATACCCAAACCAATTGAAAAGTAAAACTGAACCACACTTTAAAAAAATACCCGGTGTAGAAATCACACGTTGGAAGAAACATCAAATTGAAATCCAAATCCAAACTCTAACTGAAAGTAAATGAAAAAGAAACAAAAGTAACTAAAAAATTAATGAAAGCAAAAAGCCTCAAACAAAATAATTCAAAACAACGTAAAATAAGGAAAACCCTACGAGACAAGAAAAAAGAAAAAACGGAACACATCGTAAACCTGTCTGCCTTACCGCTTACGTAACATTTTTAAATAAATAAAATTAAACAAGGACAGTTTTATATAGAAAGAATAACATGGAACCCAACTGATATTGTGGTTATCATGCCATTCCATAATGGCATAGTTCAGAGTACTTGGACATTTTGGCTTAGATTCTTCTGGAAGTTCAGTTCTACATTTTTCTGTCCGTTTCTGCCTTGTTCCTTTGCTTCTATTTCTTCCTGTTTTCTGGCTTGCTGGTCCATTCACTTGGGTGTTCGGTGGGTCTTGTGTGCTTTTCTTGGGATTGGTGGTTGGCGTATGTTTTGGTGTCCTTAGTTATGCTTAAATTTGTGTTCAGGTGTTTTTTGAAAACCTCTGTGCGATGAATTAGACGGAGTGGTCTGCGCCAGGGGTAAATCTTTAGATCATCATGTGCCTTGCCGCATGGCGTTGGCGATTATGGACTAACATCTGTCTGTCTCTTGTTGCCTCAAGCATCTCTTCCACCCTCCCTGTCTTCAGCCACTGCAAGTCCGTCCAGTATCTTCTCCCTGGGTCTACCCGGTGCTCTCCTTCCCTCCAGCTTTCCCGTTGTAACCAGGTGTTCCAATTCCCCTTTCCACATGAAATGGCCTATGAAGGTTGCCTGCATTTTCCTAATCTTATGAATGATCTACTGTCTGTCTCCATCAAGATGTCTCGTTTGTTTTCTTTGCTGTCCATGGAACTCTCAACATCCTTCTTAGAAACCACATCTTGGCAGCCTCAATCTTGTTCTGTCTTTGCTTGTTGACTGTCCACGCCTCGCAACCGTACAACAGTATTGGTTCTATATAACATTCCAGAACTCTCTTCCTGATAATTGATAGGCATTTGTTGGTAAGAATGCGTTCCATCTTGAATGTTGTTTTGGCTTTGCCGATTCTGCTGGCTATTTCTGATGTGCATCTGCCGTCTGGTGAAATGATCGTTCCCAGGTATTTAAACTTAACCTGTTCAAGGTTGTGTCGTTTGCTGTTATTTTGCATGAGGGGATTTCATGGTTTTTTTACTGATCACCATGACTTCAGTCTTCCTGCTGTTTAGTTCCAACCATTTACCTTTGCTTTCTATTTCTAGTATATTCACAAGGTTTTGTAGGCCCCTTTCACTTTCTGCAATTTGCACGGTGTCATCTGCGTATCGAATGTTTATAATTTTTCCTCCAACCTTTAATCTATTGGTCTTCCTCTAAGTTTCTCATGTTTTTGCTGTAAAGTGAAAACAGATCTGGTGACAAAACACAACCCTGTCTGACTCCTTTTGGTGTTTTGGAAAGAGCTTATATCTATTTTTATTTTCATTGCAGCTGTTTGTTCCCAATACATATTTCTGATTATTCGTAGGTCTTTTCCATCAATATTGAGTCTTTCTAGTTGATCAATTGTTCATGTCTTACCCGATCGAAAGCTTTGGTATAATCAACAAAGCATAAATATAAATCCATGTTCACCTCGATTGACCTCTGATAGTTTCTTAGGGTGTATATGGCATTAATAGTTCCTTTCCCTTCCACAAATCGACGCTATTCATCTATTTTTCTTTTGATTCTATTCCTTGCCCTGGTATGTCAACGCAGTCGGCTGGGCTTTTTAAACTATGAGCTGTAACTGCTTTGTTTCGAAAGTATTACATTCTCTGAGGTGGATGGTTGGTGCTTATAATGGTCTTCAATTCGTTTTCTCGTGCTATTTTACATCAGATTATCTTCAGTTTTTATATGTAGATTATGTCCCTTTTTCTTTCGTCGATTCGTCAGATGGACCATCCTTACATTATATTATCCCTTTGGCATATGAGGCAGCGGCAGAGTTTCTTCAAATATGTTCTGGACCAGCTACACAGTGCGTGTTTAAGGGCCTTAAGGTAGGGTCTGTTGTTGGTCACCAGGTGTTCTTTCCTACTGGTGTTCAGAGAAAGGCAATATGGGTGATACTCTAGTAGTCGGCTGGGCTGTAAGCAATATGAAACAGTATAAGAACCAAATCTGGATGGTAGCCTGCTCTCTTGGAATGATGTGCTCAGTCCATCTTTGTCTTTTCATGATAGTTGTAATGCGGAGTTTGTTTTTTTTCCTATTCATTTTCATGCGTTTTTGTGTTAGATTAGTAAGTCGCTCCAGTATTCAGAACAGTAAAATGTCTTTGTTTTTCTTTCCGTTCATCCCTTCTATTCATCTGTTTCTTTACTGAAATCTTGTCCGTCCAGCCCACTCAGCCCCTCCCTTAAATCCTCCCGACCCCTCCCAAAAGACAAGTCACCAGAAAGACGACGAAAACGCCACGGCAAACAAAAAGATCGGCAGACCAAGCATCTCCTGTCTCCAAAGACTGAAGCAGTACAGGACGGGGGAAAACAGACACGGAATATCTGAAGCTGGATCCCCACTCCCCAGTCCATCCTCTGTCCTGACCCACGTCGCCTCACTTGATCCTGCCAGCGCCTAACTTGCCGCTCCCCCCGCCCCCCCTTTTCACATCCAGCCCCACTGATATTGTAAAGTCCCATCCCATGTTCATCATTCTGTCCAGACTAAAACCCACTGCCCATCTCGTGTCTTCCAGCAGTGTTGCCTGACCCTGTATGCAGACTTGGACACGACACTACAACTAACACCCACCCCCCAGAAGAAAAAGAAAAAGACCCAAGATTATTGTAGTCCTGAACTGAACCAATCTGAACGACCATCGAGGACGTCGATGTTTCGTTGCCGAGGCAAGGACAAGAGTATGGATCTTAGTCTACAAGTGTCGGGACATTTCAGCGTCCAGAACAGAACTACGGTTCGGAGCAAAGACATGTGGAACACTTTTGAAGGGAGAACATCTTCAGGTAACTAGAACCACACCAAGGACCAACTGAGATCCACGTCATCAAGGATCACATCACCAGGGACCGTCTGGTTCGTCGAGGACGACGTCATGACATCAGGACGACGTCACATGAAGGACGCCGTCACATGTCTGTTGCATGTTGTCTAAGAGACAGCTGAATTTTGAGACGGGTGAGTGGTTCAGATGATTACACTGAAGCTGTAGGCTTGCCCAGATAAGTTTGTAAAACGTGACATACCAGTAGGTGTTGAAAAGGCAAATACCGTAGGAGTTGTGTTAAAATGTAAATATTGTATGTATTGTGTGAAATGATATTGCAGGTGTAAATGGTAACGAGTGTAGTGTTCTGTTAAATGGCAGACCAGCTAGTACCGAAATCACCTTCATTTGTATGATCGAATATGCCCCTTAAATTAAAAACGCGTATTAAAGGATAGTATCATTGGGTCCCATTGGATGTTTACAGATGGTCCTATCTTCTCTACTCCTATACCATTTATATTTTTAAAAAATGCACAAATATACAAGAAGGCACCACAACCGGGGAGGGGTGAAACGGAATAACTGTCACAATGATGAACGGAGATGAACCGTAACACGGTGACAAAGGGAACTTTGTAATAAAACACTGATTTCTATGTGCTAGTTGGTTAGGCGTTTCCCAGTTACATATGTAAAGCAAGTACACGTCAGCCCTTAACTACGGCCCTGTGGAGATACCAGGGGCTCTTTCAGTATATTAAATCCCCACCTTCTGGAAAGTATGTGCTGGAAATTTTCATCTTTTGTCGCTCTTGTTCCTTTCCTTTTTCATTTCTTTAATTTCTGCCTTTGGTCCATTCACCTGTATGTGTTAAAGTCTTACTACTTTCTCTAAGGATTGATAATTGTGTACATATAAAGTGGGTTTTTGATTGTAGGGAAATGCGTACACAAAAGCAATTTAGGTAATGTAGGGCCGTTTTTATGTTTAAGTGCCATCGGTAATGTTCAATGTGTGTTAAGGTACACATGTATGTTTTCCATATCCCCTGTGCAATAAATTGGAATGGTCGATGATTCCAGGGGCATAATCCTTATATTGTGTGCGCGAATGCATTATGTGTACTTTCCCCCCTTGTTGAAGTATGTTTTGAAATGGGTTATAGCCCTGATATGGCTCTACGCAGTCGGCTGGGCTCTGAAGAAAAAATACAAAAGATTGAAAATCCCCAACAGTAGGGTAAAAAAAAGTACATATATTCTATAGTCATAGAATCAAATTCTAATTCCAAGTTCTCAAGATATCTTCGTGCTCGGAATGAATTTCACATGCACTAACGTCACAGGTGCCATGTGATGATCCAAAATGATCACGGCACAAGTCTTAAGCCTGCACACAAACCCATGAGCTGGCCAGGTCCTGAGGTTCTACCTAGATAGTGCCATAACCCTGGGGTTCTAGGGGAGTGAGATGGTAGAGACTTTAACTTTCCCTTTTTTTTAGGATCAGAAGAAAAGAAAGGAAGAATGAACAAACGAGGGAAGGGCATATCAACTCTACGTTGATCAAAACAGATGAACACAAGTGCTTTATAAAAGATGAGACAACAGGCAGACACATGTAAGCAAATATGTTCATCCTTAAATTTAATGTTAAATATCCTGTAAACTATGTCGGCCATCGTGGCTTATATATTAATGCTTATGCAAACGTAAAATCATTAAGCATTCACACCTCGAAAACTGATTAGTCTTAATGGTTGGGTTTAAAATTAGCTGTGCACGTAAAGGGCCCCTGAATTATTAAAGTTCTAATGAAAGGTGCAGCCCACAATTTGTATATGTACTGCAGGGAAATGGCGACTCTGAGGAAATGCGGCGACTACCGACTCAGGTTAACGACGACTACGACTCAGGTAACAATACGGACGACTACGACTCAGGTAAACGGCACTATGACGACTCCAGGAAAATGGCGACTACGACTCTAGGTAAACGGCGACTACGACGACTCTGGGGAAATGACGACTCCAGGAAAAATGGCGACTCTAGGTTAAGGTGACTTGACTCGGTTAACGGCGACTACGACGACTCCAGGAAAATGGCGACTACGACGACTCCAGGAAAATGGCGGATTGAGGAAAAGGGAGACTCCAGGAAAATGGCGACTACGACGACTCCAGGTAAATGGCGACTACGACCCTCCACGAAAATGGCGGATACGACGACGCCAGGAAAATGGCTGCAGTGACTCCAGGAAAATGACGACGCCAGGAAAATGGCTGACTAGAGACTTCAGGAATGGAACTATCGGCGACTCCAGGAAAATGGCGGCTCCAGGAAAATGAGACTCTACGAAAATGGCGACTACGGACAACCTCCAGGAAAATGGCGTACGACACTCAGGAAAATGGCGACTACGACCACTCCAGGGAAATGTTTTCTTTTTATATCCTTCAGTGTTTGCACGTATTACCTGAACATATCCCCTGTTGGGTTGCCAGGGGCTCTCGCAGTTGGTTGGGCTTTAAACAAAAGTAAGGTACCAAAAATCGGCACTAATGGAATTATCAGTGGTGGTGGTATTTTAGCTTTTGTACCATGTTCATATTTAAACTGATTTTTGCGTTTGTAATTCGGGATACCTTTCCCAAAGGTAGCATGTATTAAGGTTTTGAGAGAAAGGAACAAATGGTTTCAGAAAAGATGGACCGTGTATAGATCTTTTACATGTCTAAGGTGTCTTGCCTAACGGAAATTTACAGACATGTGGGCGTAACCATTTGTGACCTCCCAGCACGAAATCGGTCTTAACTAGCATTTTGGGTATTTTGAGATACATATCACTGGAAAGTGTACATTCTGATTATTTTGGTACCTGAATAAAGCTTGTACTAAAATGTAGTTATGTATAAAGTTGTATGACGGCCATTTTGAGAAAACGGCCTCTGAAGTTTTTATGTACACTCCTACACATTTCCCTTAAATTTATTTGGTGGCTTTGGCCCGGTTTGTTTCTAATTTTAGCTGTCATTATCTGAAAGGCGCACCAAAGAGCTTTCTGTCAGTATATTACATGTAAGGTTCGGTACAGGTTACGGTTCGCAATTAAGGACAAAAATAGGTACTTTTGGTAAGAAATTGCATTCTTTCTGCTGCGATCAGTGCATTAAAATACCATTTCAAATTTTTTTTCAAGAAAACAAATTCTGTGGGGGATAGATTATAATCCACAGAAATCAATTTTGAGAAAGTCAAAACACCCCAGATAGACACTCGGTCACCCTTTTAGCTCCTAGCGTTGTTCGACTGACTGAGAGTTAAGACTGAATTGGTGGTGGGAGGTCACATTTCTTTTTTTTAAACTGTTACTGGGTATATAGATGTTCCAACATGGATGCCTTGGTCCTTCATTTTTCATTTAGATTATTAAATACGTGTGTATTGTGTGTGTGTTTGGGCTTGTGTGGGGGATGTGATAAGCGAGTAAATTTGTAATTCGCAGTGGAATATGAATCGACGTCGTGTATGGCATTTACTGTCTGTACCCCCGTGGGGATGTCGAGAGCGCTTTCAGTATAACTAGTATCCCCACTTTCTGGAAATTCTGCGCTAGAAATTTCCTGTCACCGTTTCTCATGTGTGTGTGTTGGGGAAGGAGAGGCTATATGCGTGCTTGACTGTTTAATTTTTTTAATTTTTTGTTAGGTGGCTTATACTGTAGACTGTAAGGCAACGTTTAACACAAAACGCTCGTTAATACGCTGAGGCTACATATAAAGCGGTCTTTTTTTTTTTTCCTGTCACCGTTTCTCATGTGTGTGTGTTGGGGAAGGAGAGGCTATATGCGTGCTTGACTGTTTAATTTTTTTAATTTTTTGTTAGGTGGCTTATACTGTAGACTGTAAGGCAACGTTTAACACAAAACGCTCGTTAATACGCTGAGGCTACATATAAAGCGGTCTTACAATTTGCGCCTCAAAATTACACAACCATCGGATAGTACGAATCTGATATACGAATGTAATATGCATTATACACATTAAGGAATCGGGGAAAAAATTGAAAATAGAATGGAAATGTGTATTCAGTATAACGGACAAGACGAACAAAATTTGTGACCAACCGACCTTTGTCAAACATAAACGTAAGACGGAGAACAGATATCAAACAAAATAAGAAAATAGGGAACAAACAGCATAATTTCCATGTCTAGTATCAAACACAATAAGAAAATAGGGAACAGAATTTCCATGTCTAGTATCAAACAACAAAATAAGGAACAAACAGCATAATTTCCATGTCTAGTATCAAACAATAAGAAAATAGGGAACAGCATAATTTCCATGTCTAGTATCAAACAAAAGAAGAAAATAGGGAACAAACAGCATAATTTCCATGTCTAGTATCAAACAGCAAAAGAAGAAAATAGGGAACAGCATAATTTCCATGTCTAGTATCGAACAAAAGAAGAAAATAGGGAACAAACGGCATAATTTCCATGTCTAGTATCGAACAAAAGAAGAAAATAGGGAACAGCTTAATTTCCATGTCTAGTATCGAACAAAGAAGAAAATAGGGAACAGCTTAATTTCCATGTCTAGTATCGAACAAAAGAAGAAAATAGGGAACAGCTTGATTTCCATGTCTAGTATCGAACAAAAGAAGAAAATAGGGAACATCTTAATTTCCATGTCTAGTATCAAACAAAAGAAAATAGGGAACAGCATAATTTCCATGTCTCGTATCGAACAACAAAAGAAGAAAATAAGGAACAAACAGCATAATTTCCATGTCTCGTTTAATCAGAGAAAATGACCGATATGAAGTCAGTCTTTATAAACAGTGATAACTGGGGAACAAGCGAGGCAAATCGACGTCTTGGGGAAAAAGCGAGAACTCCACAAAAAGTGGCCATGCCATGCGTTAAGGTTACAAAAACATCGGTTAGAGCAAATGTAGGTGCTTAGTGTACATAATTAGCATTTGATACGAATAGACCCAAGGTCGTTCTTAGAGTTTACAGGCATGAATGATTTTTACGAGGTCGTCCTTAGAGTTAATTGGCGTTAGTGATTTGTACAAGGTCGTTCTTAGAGTTGACTGGCATGATTTTTACAAGGTCGTCCTTAGATTTAATTGGCGTTAGTGATTTGTACAAGGTCGTCCTTAGAGTTAATTGTCATTAGTAATTTGTACAAGGTCGTTCTTACAGTTGATTGGCATTGGTCATTTGTACAAGGCCGTTCTTAAAAGTTAATTGGCATCGGTGATTGTTTTGTACAAACAATATTTGGCTTTTTTCAGGCTGTATCTAGCATAGCATGGAAAAAGATAAAATATTAGGTAGATGGGGAGAGTACATCAAAGACCTTTTTGAAGATGACAGAAACGCAGAACACAAGACAGAACTTTGAAGGATCACCTATAATGAAAGATGAAGTTAGAGCAGCATTGAAAAAGACGAAACCATGAAAAGTCCCAGGACCAGACAATTACCACAGAGATGATTGAAGCCCTGGAGGAATTTGGCATAGAAAAAATAAGTCGTCCTGAATGAAATTTACGACACTGGAAAAATCCCCAAAGATATGTCAAAATCAATGTTCATTGCAATTCCAAAGAAGACAGGGCTATAGAATGCGAACTCCATCGCACAATCAGTTTGAGTCATGTAACCAAGATCCTATTAAAAATAATCATGACAAGGAAGTAGAATAGCAGATGAACAGTGTGGATTTGTGGAAGGGAAAGGAACTATTAATGCTATATACATCCTAAGAACTATCAGGTCAGTCGAGGTGAAAAAGGATTTATATTTATGCTTTGTTGACTATACCAAGGCTTTCGATCGGGTCAGACATGAAGAATTGATTCACCAACTAGAAAGACTCAATAGTGATGGAAAAGATCTACGAATAATCAGAAATATGTACTGGGAACAAACAGCTGCTATAAGAATAAAAAATATAAGCTCTTTCCAAAACATCAAAAGAGGAGTCAGACAGGGTTGTTTTTATCACCAGATCTGTTTTCACTTTACAGCGAAAACATGAGAAACCTAGAGGAAGACCATGGATTAAAGGTTGGAGGAAAAATAAAACATTCCATACGCAGATGACACTGCTAATTGCAGAAAGTGAAAGGAACCTACAAAACCTTGTGAATATACTTAAATAGAAAGCAAAGGTAAGGGGTTGAAACTAAACAGCAGGAAGACAAGTCATAGTGATCTGTAAAAAACATGAAATCCCCTCATCCAAAATAACAGCAAACGGCACAACCTTGAGACAGGTTGATGAATTTAAATACCTGGGAACGATCATTTCATCAGACGGCAGATGCACATCAGAAATAGCTGGCAGAATCGGCCAAGCCAAAACATTCAAGATGGAAAGCATTCTTACCAACAAATGCCTATCAATTAACATTGGGAAGACAGTTCTGGAATGTTATATAGAACCAATACTGGTGTACGGTTGCGAGGCGTGGACAGTCAACAAGCAAAGCCAGAACAAGATTGAGGCAGCCGAGATGTGGTTAATTCTAAGAAGAATGATGAGAGTTCCATGGACAGCAAAGAAAACAAACGAGACAGTCTTGATGGAGGCAGACACAAGTACATCACTCATAAGGAAGATTATAAGCCATTTTATGAGGAAGGGGGATTTGGAGCACCTGGTCACAACGGGAAAGCTGGAGGGAAAGACAGCACCAGGTAGACCCAGGGAGAAAATGCTGGACGGACTTGCAGAGTGGCTGGGGACGAGGAGGGTGGGGGAGATGCTTGGGGCAACGAGAGATGGATGGAGGTCCGTGGTCGCCAACGCCATGCGGCAGGGCATCTGATGATGATGATTATACTGTTCGCCAGCAAGTTTTGAAAAACAGTATGTATGACCTTCCCATTATCATATACATTTATCTCGGTGCCGTTCTGATAACGTCAAGTGAATGGCGTTTGTGGTTCCGACAACTGTGCCCGAACAAATGTCGCGCTGAATACTAACGTGAAAAAAGTAATAATAACCACTACTAACCTTAATCCCGTTCTAACCTTAACACATTGTCGTGTTAAAGGGGCTGATGTTTGGTCATGACACAATTGTTGGAACAGTGAAAAAAAGTTTGCAAAACTTCTCGCTTGTTTAAAAAAAAAAACCGCGAATGCCGTAAATTATACTTATCATCATCAGGTGCCTTGCAACATGGCGTTGGCGATTCCACCCTCCGTCTTCAGCCACATGCAAGTCCGTCTAGTATCTTCCCGGGTCTACCCGGTGCTCTCCTTCCCCCATCTTTCCCGTTGTGACCAGGTGTTCCAATTACCTTTTTCTCATAAAATGGCCTATGGATGTTGCCTGCCTTTTCGTAATCTTCCGTATAAATGATCTACTTGTGTTGTCTCCATCAAGACTGTCTCGTTTGTTTTCTTTGCTGTCCATGGAACTCTCAACATCCTCTTAGAAACCACATCTTGGCAGCCTCAATCTTGTTCTGGCTTTGCTTGACTGTCCACGCCTCGCAACCGTACAACAGTATTGGTTCTATATAACATTCCAGAACTCTCTTCTGATAATTGATAGGCATTTGTTGGTAAGAATGCTTTACATCTTCTTGAATGTTGTTTCGGCTTGGCCGATTCTGCTGGCTATTTCTGATGTGCATCTGCCGTCTGGTGAAATGATCGTTCCATGTATTTAAACTTATGAACCTGTCTCAAGGTTGTGCCTTTAGCTGTTATTTTGGATGAGGTGATTTCATGTTTTTTACAGATCACCATGACTTCAGTATTCTGTGTTAGTCCAACCCTTACCTTTGCTTTCTATTTAAAGTATATTCACAAGGTTTTGTAGGTCCCTTTCACTTTCCGCAATTAGCACGGTGTCACCTGGTTTTTGGTATTATCTCCTGGACTCATCCAAGTGCATTTTCTTATATTAGGCTGCTCAGACCAGGTGTTTCCTACTATGAACTCATTCATCTGTGCCCATTTACAAGTTTCCCTCCCCTTTCATTTTGTGTCCCAAGGCCATGATGTCCAACTATATCCTCTCCCTATCCTTTCCCACTTTGCTGGGTAGAAAATCGTAAATTATAACATGACGTATGGATTTTATGTATAAACGTACTTTTTTTAGTTTCAGTTCGATTCTCTGCGATCGGGCGATTCCTATGCACTAACGTCACAGGTGCTACGTGACCGTGGCACAGGCCTTAAGCCTGCACGTAAACCCATGAGCTGGCCAGGCCCTACTACTGTTTTACCTAGTCTATATTTTACGATAAAAAGTTGCTCGTCTCTGGTTCCCTACAACAAAGTCGGTACAACGTAGATTAAATGTAGCCTGTTTTTGTTTTGTTTTTTAGTCGGCTTATGTTTACCGTTAGTGTGGGTTTTGTATCGTTATGTTAATTATGTGTATTATACCGTATAAATGTAGGTTTTGTGGTCAGTTTGATTCATATAAATGTAGTTTGTGTCAGCTTATGATTACCATAAATGTAGTTTGTGGTCAGCTTAGATTACCGTATAAATGTAGGTTTTGTGGTCAGCTTATGATTACCATATAAATGTATGTTTTGTGTGTTAGATTACCGTATATGTGTTTTGTGGTGTTATGATTACTGTATAAAGTGTAGTGTTCTGTGGTTGGTTTATAGATTACTATATTAGTATATAGTATGTTTTGTGGTTGGTTTATGATTACCATATAGTGGTTGGCTTTATGATTACTGTATAGTGTAGGTTTTGTAGTCAGCTTATGATTACCGTATAAATGCAGGTTTTGTGGTTTTTATGATTACCGTATAGTGTAGGTTTTGTGATCGGCTTATGATTACCATATAAGCGTAGGTTTTCTAGTGAGCGCATAACTGTAAAATAGTGTGAAACCAAAAACAAAACAAAAAAACAAAAGAAACTGAAAAGGTAATAAACTGAATCGTTTTAAGTGCGCACCTAAGACCAATCGGTCAGTATGTTCACAGCAATACCATCGCGGCAACGAAAATAAAAGGGGGTTTACATATCTTAAGTATTGGTCATTTTCTTCCGCTCGGCGAGATATCGGGGAAATATTGTTCTTTTTGTCCATGTGTGTGTGTACGCGCGCGTGTGTGTGTTGCGTGCTGTAGATTGGCAAAGGCAGGTAAGCCGAAAGTTAAACGTCTATCTTGTAGGTTGAGTACGCGTTCTTATTGTTTTTGTGCATTGGCAATAAGTAGTGAAAATGAAAATTACCCCCATGGGGATGCCGGGGGGCTTTTCAGTATAAATGCGACATCCCACCACCAAATCAGTCTTAACTCGGTCAGTCAACAGCACTTGGAGCTGAAAAGGTGATTGAGGGTCTGTCTAGGGTGTTTTGACTTTTTCTCAAAATTGATTTCTGTGGATTATAATCTATCCCCCACAGAATTTTTTTCTTGAAAAAATATCAATTTAAAATGGTATTTTAATGCACTGATCGCAGCAGAAAGAATGCAATTTCTTACCAAAAGTACCTATTTTTGTCCTTTATTGATAACTAACCTATGCCGAACCTTACATGTAATATACTGACAGAAAGCTCTTTGGTGCACCTTTCAGATAATGGCAGCTAAAATTAGAAACAAACCGGGCCAAAGCCACCAAATAAATTTAAGGAAAATGTGTAGGAGAGTACATAAACTTCAGAGGCCGTTTTCTCAAAATGGCCGTCAAACAACTTGACTTTAAGCATATATAACTTCTCTACATTTTTTTTTTTTTTTTTTTTGAGTACAAGCTTTATTCAGGTACCAAAATAATCAGCAGAATGTACACTTTCCAGTGATGTGTCTCTCAAAATACCCAAAATGCAGTTAAGACTGATTGCGTGCTGGGAGGTCACAAATAGTACTCCCCACCTTTTGGAAATTCTGAGCTAGATTTCCTCTTTTCTGTTCTTCATTCCTTTACTTTGTTTTTCAAGTGGTCATTTTGGACATCCTGCAGGATTGTGTGTGTGATTGTAATGTTTTCCAACCTTCACGACAGTTTTTTCTTTTCCTTTTTTTTTTTCATGTTGAAGTATGGTGCATGTTTAGAAAGGTTAGAGCCCTGATACGGCTCTACGCAGTCGGCTGGGCTTGAAAAACAAATAGTAATAGCGATTGGGTACATGTGTTAAGTGCATTTTTGGCATTACGCATATGGGATTTGCGGAAGCAATTTTAAGTAATTTAGGCCCGTTGTATGTTTTAGTGTCCTTACTTATATTTGACTTTGTATTCAGGTTTTCTTTTTACAGCCCACGTGTGATGAATTGGACAGGATTGGTCAACGCCAGAGACATTTCCTTAGATTATGTATGTGAATGCATAGGTATGTGTACTTAAAATTTCTTTTACCCGTTTTTTCCCTTTGGAAATGGTTGTAACCTTGATATGACTACACAGTCGGCTGGGCTGTAAACAAAAAATATTGATAGGGTACATGTATTAAGTGCATTTTTTGCTGTAAGGAAATGTGATGTGCCGAAATTATAGGTAATTTTGGGCCCACGTTATGATTTAGTGTTTAAATTTGTAATCAGATTTTTTTAAACCCTTGGAATAAATTCGGAGTGGTAAATGCATAGAGCATATCCTAAGATTATGTGCGCGCATGCATTGACGAGTAATTTCCAGTTTTTTTTTCCTCCATTGAGTTGTGTACGTTTTGAGACGATTATAACCCTGAGCCCCCGTTGGGTTGCCGGGGTTTTTTTCAGTATAAATATCTCCATCTTCTGGAAATTCTGTGATAGAATTTCCTCTTTTGTCACTCTCTTTCTGCCCTGTTGCCTTCCAATGTCATTTCTTCTTTTCTGCCTTAATGGTCCATTCACCTGTATTTTTTCGATAGTCTTTCGTACTTTTTTCTTCGGATTGATAATTGGTACATGTATTGAGTGCATTTTTGGCTCTAAGCAGGTAAGATGCGGAAGCAATTTTAGGTAATTTATGCCTGTTTTTATGTTTTGTATAATAATAATTACAATATTTATATAGCGCAAAATCTCGATAAAATCAAAATCTAATTGCTGAAACGGACGCACGCGCACACGCACGCACAGCACGCACCACGCACGCACACACACACACACACACAACACACACACCCACACACACACACACACACACACACACACACACACACGCACACGGCTATAAATGGGGAGAAAGAATAAAAGCAATGGAAAATTATAGAGCATATATACAATTATATATTGCAATGTGATTCCCCTCCGAGTGGAGACAGGCTGCAGAGGGGATTGAGTGAGGTCAGGATTTTATGCAGAGGAGAAAAGGTGTTTTGATAGCGGACTTGAAGGAGACAAAAGTAGGTTGCTGACGGACTGAGAGAGGAAGTTTGTTCCAGGAGAGGGACCAGAAACAGAAGGCTCGTGGGCCATCGGTATTGAGCTTAGTGCGTGGAAAGCGAAAAGTGAGAGGAGCGGAGGGTACGTGAGGCTTGACAGGTAATCGGGGGCTGCGTTATTGAGGCTTTTGTAGCACATGGTGTCTAGTTTGTACTGTATGCGCTTTGATACAGGGAGCCAGTGAAGTTTTGCCAGGAGAGGAGATATGTGGTCAGCTTTTTTCTTTTTGAGTACAAGGCGTGCAGCATTGTTTTGAATGCGCTGTAGGATGTGAGTGGTGGAGGCAGGAAGACCCGGACAGGAGTGAATTGCAATAGTCAATGCGAGACATTATGAAGGAGAGAACGAGTTTTGCAGTTGTTTCCACAGAGAGATACTTTCTGATCAGGCTTATACGATGGAGGTGGTAGTAGCAAGATCTGGCAGTTTGAGAAACAAAGTTGTTCATGGAGAGGGTAGAGTCAATGCAGACACCAAGGTTTTTAGCTGAATCAGAAATTGGGACTGATGTGTTACATAATGGGAGAGAAAGAGGAGGCAGCTGAGAAAGTTTCTGACGGGTGCCAATGAGGATAGCTTCTGTCTTGTCATCATTTAGCTGAAGTTTGTTGTATGTCATCCAATTTTTAATGTCCGAGTAACACTCAGTGGTGCGAGTCGGGAGGCACTGTATATTGTCAGGTGAGAAACTGTCTTGAAGTTGGGTGTCATCAGCATAGAAGTGGTGTTTTATAGAATGGGAGTTGATGATGGTGGACAGGGGGGAGGTGTAAAGAGTGAAAAGAACAGGGCCAAGGACAGATCCTTGTGGAACACCACAGGTCAGGTATGCAGGTTGAGAGTAAGTGCCATTGATGAGAACAGTTTTTCTGTTTGATAGATATGAAGTGAACCAGGAGAGAGCAATGTAAGATGCCAAAAGTATGTTGTCTAGAAAGGAAATACCATGATGAATGGTATCAAAGGCTGCAGACAGATCAAGGAGTGTGAGGAGAGAGACTTTGCCAGTATCAGTTGCAAGGAGGAGATTGTTGAGAATGTGTATCAAGGCAGTTTCAGTGCTATGGCACTGGCGGTAGGCTGACTGGAAAGGATTGAGATTGTTGGCAGACAGGTGAGAGTTCAGTTGGTTGAGGACAACTTTTTCAAGCAGTTTTGACAAGAAATAGAGATTAGAGATAGGCCGGTAATTTTTCAGTTCATTTGGGTCTAAATTGAATTTGTTGAGGAGAGGGTGAACGATAGCAGACTTGAAAGAATCTGGGACAGTTCCAGTTTGGAGAAGTGTTGATGATGTCAGTGATGAATGGGAGGAGCGTAGGGAGAGTCAGAGTAGAGAGAACCTGGAAGAGAATCCAGTTCGCAGGTTTTGAATGACATGGATCTGATTGTGTTGAGAATTTCTTCTTTTGAGACTGGGGTAAAAGTAGTAAGAGGTGTGCCAGAGAAGGGTCAGGTGGGAATGGTTGACAGGGTGTCCTGTCAAGCCTGTCACGAAGAGTATGTATTTTGGTGGTGAAATACTTGGAGAATAAAGATGGGCGTTCTTCATTTGTGTGTTTTGTTGGGAGAGGTAAATCTTTTCGTGTGCCAAGATGATTCATGGTTGTAAAGAGTTCTTTTGAAGAAGAGGCATTCGGGATTTTGGTTTGGAAATAGCTTGTTTTTGCAGATGCAATAAGGGTAGATACTTTTGTTTTAGAGGCTTGGAAAAGTTGCCTATGTACAGTGAGTTTGGATTTGCGCCAGTGGCGCTCTGCTCTGCGGCGGGCACGTTTTGCACAGGCAATCATGAGTGAGCCAGGGGGTAGGGGGCGGTCAGGTAAAAGACGGGTTGTGGCTGGAGCATGAGTGTCCAGAAGATGGAGAGTAGTATAGAATTCATTGGCAAGGTTATGACTTTTCAGAAAGGAGACGGAAGGCATCAGATGAAAATGTGGAGAGGTCGATAGATTTCAGATTGCGTCGAGTCGACTGTGCGCATGGTACGGGAAGGAGGAGGAATGTCAATAGAACAGAATTGCAGAGTGGTCAGATGGAAGGGCTGAAGTTAGACGGGTAGAAAGAACTAAGCAGTTGTCAGTTGCTGAATTGTGATCACGAGAAATGATCCGGTCAAGAATGTGACCTTTTTGATGGGTTGGTTCAGAAATGTGTTGGAGTCATATTGTGATTGGACAGTTATGTCTTGTCATAACGGTGAGTGTTGTCATAGTGGACATGATATTTCCAGGTAAGAGGCATTAGTAATCAAGAAGTTGATCAAAGTCAGAGAGAAACATGGATGTGGTGAGCTTGTTGGCAGAGCTAGGTGGAGGTCGATAGACACGGAGAAGGTGATGGGGTGAGGGTTGGATTGGAAGGATACTTCAACGTGCTCGAAAGGAGGATGGGAGAAAGGCAGAGACTGCGAGAAAGACGGGCGGGAATGGAGTGAGTCGTAGAGGATGGCGATACCACCACCTCGGGATGAGCGATGGAAAGAAGCAAGCCTGCAACCACTCGGAGTGAGACTCGCATGTATAGGTTCATGACCAAGGGGGTTAAGCCATGTTTCGGTGATAAAAGCAATGTCTACATGCTCATCTGCGATAAAGTCAGCAATGACATCGGCTTTGCCGTCAGTGCATGTTGACTGAGCGTTAAAAAGGCATAGTTTTAGTTTATCACAATGCGTCGGCCGAGGTGGAGACGAAGGCAGCACCGGCGGGACAGAAGGTGAAGGCGAAGACGGCAGAGGAGGAGACGAAGTTTGCAGCAGCAAGGTCGAGTGCAGGGGCAGTGGAGGAGACGAAGAAGCAGAAAACGAAAAGTGGTGGACTGGCACAGCAGGAGGCAGATTGTGCCAAAGTCTGTGCAGATTGTCCTTATGTATGCTTATATTTGTATTCAGATTTTTTTAAAATCTCCCCTGTGCGATAAATCGACGGAATGGTCCTACGCCGGGGGCATATCCTTATTGATATGTGCGCGTATGCATTGATATGTGTACTTTTTTTTCTTGTTTTGTTTTGAAGCGGTTATAGCCCTGAAATGGCTCTGCGCAGTCGGCTGGGCTTTAAACAATAAAAGGGTGAAAAAAGGCTCCGTCAGTAAGCTGGGCATTAAAACAAATAGTGAAAAATGTACGGTGGTGATTACCCTAGTTTTTTTTTTCTTCTCTAATGAAAACTGTCCAGTGGTGGTGGTGGTTTCTTTTTGAATTTTACATGAACATTGCTGTATGGTAGTGTTTATTACCATAGTTTATTTCACATTAAAGGAAAAGTGGCACTGATTACCACGGCTATTTTTTCTTAAACCTTTCGATAGCAACTGTATCGTAGCATTGATTAATATCAATACTTTTAACTTCCGTTGTATGGTAGCATTGATTATAACAATACTTAAATTTCTGATGAAAATTTAACTTGGGAAATACAGCATTTTTGTATTTTGATTACTGTTACGTATAAAGTGTGTGTTTGGGGGGGGGAGGTTACAGGCAGGGGTGTGTGTGTAAAACAATGCGCGAGGTGTGTGCTTTTTTTGTTTTGTTTTTTGGGGTGGGGTGGGGCGGTTGTTACAGTGGGATATGGACGGCGGTTACGTGTCTGATTTGTGGTTTCTGTGTATGCGTGTTTCCGTCGTGATAGTTTTTTTCCCCCGTGGGTGTGGTGGGGTATAGCGGATGTTTAGGTCATTTGGCCTTGGGGGTACGCTGTGTGTGCGTTTTCTAATGAAGACTGTTGTGTGTGCTTGTGGATGTACGGCTGTGTGGTAAAGACAGACTGCTTGATGATTTAAAATTTATTCGTTAAAATATGAAAAAAATATTTTACTGTGTGCCTGTATTTCGTCAATTGAGTTATTTATGAAGCTATTTTTATGATAGTATTTTTGAAAGTTGTAATGGTCCTTCTGTCACGTGAACAAATCATACTGCATTTTCTAACACTCTGTCCAGAACCTTTTCAAGATATCGTGCAATTCTTACGTTTTGACAAGATATAATGGGATTTCACGTCGTATGACCATACGTATGGGAAAATAATTAAATTGAGACTTGGATTGTTCTTTTTTTTCGGTTTTTTTTTTTTCAATTGTCTTTTTAATCCTTTGACCCCCGCACATATCCATCAATTGCAAAAACGTATACCTTTGACTCCCTCACCCTATGCACCAGCTTCCTGCAGGAAGCTGGAGGTTAGGGTGAGGGAGTCACAGGGTTAAGTTTTTGTTTTGCTAGCATGGTTGACAGTGAAGGACGCAGATGGACAGGCGGTGGTATTCAAAGGGTTAAACGTGGAGCATTGTGGGAATTAAAAAATATTGAAACTTGAAAGGATGGTTGTACGTTTTTTCCAATCGTTTTTGAATAAAAGTGAGGTAATTTGTAGAGTGCTGTTGGCTATGCTTTAGGCAATATGAAACTCTTAACTGCATTTTCCTGCCTTTTGCCATTTAAAGAAAACTTTTATCCTCTGTTGGAGTGTGTGTGTATATATTTGTGTGTCTGTTTATATTGTCGTGTGTGTGTGCGCGCATGTTGTGCTTGTGAATGTGTGGTGTTTTTGTGAATGTGTGTACATGAAGTTTGTGTGTGTGTGTAAGACAATGTGCGAGGTGTGCGTTTTTTGGTTGGGTTTTTTTTTTGGAGGGGGGTGGGGGGGGGGCGGTTAGGCGTCCTAATTGTGGTTTCTGTCGATGGATGTTTTCATCGTGGTAGTTTGTTTTTCTTAGGTGTGGTGGGGTGTGGCAGATGTTTAGGTCAGTTGGCCTTGGAGGTGGTGGTGGGTGAGTAGGGTGTTTGTGCATTTTCTAATGAAGGCTCTATTGTGTTGTGGGTGTATGGTTGCGTGGTAAAGACAGACTGCTGTTGATTTAAAGTTCATTCGTTAAAATATATACGATTATTTTATTGTGACTGTATTTCAATTATGGGTTATTTATGAAGCTATTTTTATGACTATTTCTCTGAAAGTTGTAATTAAGTTCCTTTCTGTCAAGTGAGAAATTCGTACTGCATTTAACACTCTTTAATGAACCTTTTTAAGATAGCGTGCAATGTTTACGTTTTGACAAGATATAATGGGATTTCACGTCGAATGACCATGCGTATGGGAAAATGCTTAAATTGAGACTTGGAAGGATTAGTCGTTTTTTTTGGGGGGGGTGGGGTTTCAATTCTTTTTAACCTTTTGACTCCCGCACACTATCCACCAATTGCAAAAACGTATCCCTTTGACTCCCTCACCCTATCCATCAGCTTCCTGCAGGAAGCTGAAGGTTAGGGTGAGGGAATCATGGTCAAGTTTTTGCTTTGCTAGCATGGTTAATGCAGGATTCTGGTGGACAGGTGGTGGTAGTCAACGGGCTAAACGGAGTGTTGTGGGAATTTTTTTTAAAACTAAATTGAAACTCGAAAGGATGGTTGTACATTTTTTTCATTTTTTGTAATTAATTTGTAGTGAGCGTGCTGTTAGCCATGATATCTAGATGTCGGCTGTTCTATAAGCAATATGAAAATCTACATGTAACTGCACTTTCCTGCCTTTGCTATTTAAGGAAAACATTTTATCTTTTGCTGGTTTGTGTGTTTATATTGTGTAGATTGTGTGGTGTGTACGCGCAGGTGTGTGGTGCGCGTGTGTATGTGTGGTGTGTGTGTAAGACATGTGCGAGGTGTGTGCTTTGTTTGATTTTTTTTTTTGGGGGGGGTGGTGGGGTTGTTAGAGTGGGATATGGACGGCGGTCACGAGTCCTAATTGTTGTGTATGGATGTTTTCGTTGTGGTATTTTTTTACTTAGGTGTGGTGGGGCGTGGCAGATGTTTAGGTCAGTTGTCCTTGGGGGTGGTTGTGGGTGAGTACGGGGGGGGTGTGCATTTTCAAATGAAGGCTGTATTGTGTGTGATTGTGGATGTACGGTTGCGTGGTAAAGACAGACTGCTGTTGATTTAAAATTCATTCGTTAAAATATATACAATGATTATTTTATTGTGACTGTATTTCAATTATGGGTTATTTATGAAGCTATTTTTATGACTATTTCTCTGAAAGTTGTAATTAAATTACTTTGTCAAGTGAGAAATTCGTACTGCATTTTCTAACACTCTTTAAAGAACCTTTTCAAGATAGCGGGCAACGTTTACGTTTTGACAAGATATAATGGGATTTCACGTCGTATGACCATGCGTATGGGAGAATGTTTAAATTGAGACTTGGAAGGATTGGTCTGTTTTTGTGGGTTTTTTTCCTTTTTTCAATTCTTTTTAACCCTTTGACTCCCGCACACTGTCCACCAATTGCAAAAACGTATCCCTTTGACTCCCGCACCCTATCCATCAGCTTACTGCAGGAAGCTGAAGGTTAGTGAGGGACTCATGGTCAAGTTTTTGCTTTGCTAGCATGGTTAACAATGCAGGATTCTGGTGGACAGGTGGTGGTAGTCAACGGGCTAAACGGAGTGTTGTGGGAATTTTTTTAAAAACTAAATTGAAACTTGAAAGGATGGTTGTACATTTTTTTTCAATTTTTTTAATTAAATGAGTTAATTTGTAGTGAGCGTGCTGTTGGCCATGATGTTATCTAGATGTCAGCTGTTCTATAAGCAATATGAAAATCTGAAATTTCCTGCCTTTCGCTATTTAAGTAAAACATTTTACCCTGTTTTGTGGAGTGTGTGATTGTGTATTTGTGTGTTTGTGTGTGTGTGTGTGTAAAACATGTGCGAGGTGCGTTTTTTGTTTTGATTTTTTTTTGGGGGGTGGGGGGAGGTTATGTGTGTGTGGTGCGTGTATGTGATTGTGTGTGTGTGTGTCAATATTATCTGTGTCGTGTGTGTGTGTGTAACGCTCTTCAAAGAATCTTTTTCAAGACATCATCCAATTTTTACGTTTTTAGAAGTTATACTGGAATTTCAGCTCGTATGATTATGCGTATGGGAAAATGTTTAGAGACTTGTATGGATTTTTTTTTTTAAAGTTTATAACCCTTTGACTCCCTTACCCTATCCGCCAATTGCGAAAGCGTATCTCTTTGACTCCCTCACCCTATCCACCAGCTTCCTGCAGGAAGCTGGAGGTTAGGGTGAGGGAGTCACAGGGTTAAGTTTTTGCTTTGCTGGCATGGTTGACAGTGAAGGACGCAGGTGGACAGGCGGTGGTAGTCAAAGGGTTAAAAAACGTGGAGTATTGTGGGAATTACGATCTTTTCAAGTTTCAATTATTTTAAGTATGTTTTTTTCAATTCTTTTTGATTAAACCCATGATATGGCTGAAGTAGTCGGCTGGGCTATAAGCAATATGAAGTGAAATGAAATTTTTAATTAAACGTGGGGTAGTTTTCAGTGTGATGTTGGCCATGATAATGTTGGAGACGTCAGCTGTGCTATAAGCAATATGAATTCCAACTGCATTTTCCTGCCTTTTGCAACTTACGGAAAACATTGTCCCGTCTGAGTGTGTCTTGTTTTTGTCTGTGTGCGCGAGCATGCATGTTTTGGTGGGTGCGAAGTGGTGTTGGGTTTTGCGTGCGCGAGCGAGCGTGTGTGTGGGTGGAAGAGCATGTGTAAGGTGTGTGCTTTTGGAGTTTGTGTGTGCGTGGTGGGGGGGATGGGGTGGAGGACGGTTAATGAGGTATGGACGGCGAATGTGTCCCAAGTTATTTGTGTGTATGCATGTTTTCGTTGCGGGTTTTTTGTTTGTTTCTAAATTCATGGGTGAGGTATTGCGAATGTTTAGGTCAGTTGGGGCCGGCGAGTACGCTGTGTGCATTTTCTAATGATGGCTCTATTGTGTGTGAATGTAGATTTACGGTTGCTTGGCAAGGACAGACTGGTTTAAAATTTATTCGCTAAAAATAAACAAAAATGCCCTTTTGAGGATGCCGGGGGTTTCTTTCAGTATAAATAAGATACCCACCTTCTGGAAATTGTGTGCTAGAAATGCCCTTTTCTGTTGCTCTGTTTTTTCTTCCACCTTTGCTTTCTGTCATTTCTTCCCATCATTTACTGCCTTGCAGGTACCATTCATCTGTACGCGTTCGATCAAGTCTTGTGTACTTTATCTTACAATTGATTATTGGGTACATATATTAAATTCATGTTTTGGCTCTGGTACAATGAGCTATGCGGAATCAATTTCAAGTACAGGTCTGTTTTTGGTTTAGTGCCCTTATAAGTTGAAATTTGTATTCAGGTATATTTTTTAAACCCCTTTTTCTCCGTTGGGTTGCCGGGGGCTCTTTCAATATAAATAGTATCCCCACCTGGAAATTCTGCGCTAGAAATGTCCTTTTCTGTCACTCTTTGTTTCTGCCCTGTTGCCTTGCTTTCTGTCATTTCTACTTATTTTCTGCCTTAATGGTCCATTCACCTGTATTTTTTCGATTAAGTCTTACGTACTTTTTCTTCAGATTGCTGATTGGGTACATGTATTAAGTGCATTTATGCCTGTTTTTATGTTTTGGTGTCCTCATGTATGCTTATATTTTGTATTCAGGTGTTTTTTAAATCTCCCCTGTGCAGTAAATCGGACGGAATGGTCCTACACCGGGGGCATGTACTTAAGATTATGTGCGCGAATGCATTGATATGTGTACTTAATTTTTTTTTTTTTCTTGAAGTTTTGTTTTGAAGCGGTTATAGCTCTGACATGGCTCTGCGCAGTCGGCTGGGCTTTAAACAATAAAGTGCATTTTTGGCTCTAGGGAGGTGAGATATGCGGAAGCAATTTTAGGTAATTTATGCCCGTTTTTGTTTTGGTGCCCTTAAGTATGCTAATATTTGTATTCAGGTTTTTTAAATCTCCCCGGGGGCATGTCCTTAGATTATGTGCGCGAATGCATTGATATGTGCACTTAAATGTTTGTATTTCCTGTTGAATCGTATGTTTTGAAACGTTTATAGCTCTGATATGCTCTACTGAATCAGCTGGACTTTAACCCTTTGACTCCCGCACCCTGTACACCAGAATCGTGCATTGCCAACCATGCTAGCAAAACAAAAACTTAACCCTTTGATTCTCACACTATCCACTAGCTTCCTGCAAGCAGGGTTGGATGGAGTCAAAAGTTTTTGCAGCTGGTGGATAGGGTAAGGGAGCCAAAGGTTTAAACAACAATAAGTGTGTGAGGGAGAGCGCTGTCCAAGTCGAGATGAATTGTTTGGGGGAAGATAATTGTGTGTACATGTATTGACGGTAGTAATAAAAGTATTTTGTCGAGTGAAGATTCAGACTGCGTGTTGTCTTTCGAGTTTTATCCGTGAGATACCCCTACCCTCGTGTTTCTTGCTATTAATCAGGGATGGGAATTGTACGCGTCTGGGCGTATATACGCCCCAGCCGTATTTTCTATGCGCCCCATGTTCTACGCCGTACGCCCAGCCGTTTTGAAAAAGAGAAAAAAAAAATCGTCTGCTTCGCATAACGGTAGCAGTGTGAGCCAAGCCGATCTAAGACTTTACAGTAAAGTAAACTGTAATGCTGCCGATCAGCAGTTTTTTCAGAAAATCGCGTCACCCTTTCTCACACCGAACAATTCTGGGAGAATCGTCTGCGTGCAGCGAAAGAAGGTCCGCTGTTACTCGGCAAGTGGCCGGATAGTCAAGACATCACGTTAATTGCCGAGATCTCGCGCGATGCGCGTTACTTCCATTCAAGATGGCGCACCGACGAATTATCATCGAGCGCGGAGAGAAGTTTTCTGATGAAGAATGCCGTTATCGTTTCAAGTGGTCATGGTTGGACTATGTATGGCAGGCACCCGATTCGGCAGCACATAAAGTGCGGTACGGACAGTGGTTCAGGAAATTAGCAAATCCTGGAAAGGCGTACTGTGTTCTCTGCCAAGTTGAACTGAACTACGGCAATAGAGGTGGAGCTGTAGCCTATCTGTATATTGTGACATACTCTGATTTTTTGTAAGTAGATATCTAGTTTTTTTTCAGCATTTTCCTTAAGTAAATAAAACTATTTTTTGGTACAAAGTCAAAGTGTGTTTAAGTTTTTAACAGGCAAAATCCTATCATTCATTTACGTCTGAGTTCTGTGTAAGATTGCAAATGAGCTTTTCTTGCTACACACATACATACACACACACACACACACACACCATGCAAGTACACACACACACACACACCATGCAAGTACACACACACACACACTCACACACACACACCATATTAATACATACTGTACAAATACACTCACAAAACACGTATACATATATAAATCTACATACACACAATAAGTTTGAGATGCGCCGTGACGTAAGGTGTGCCATGACTCTTGTACTCCCCAACCACTTTGTGCAATTCCCATCCCTGATTAATGCAAATGTGTTCTTGTTCTTTTTCTAATGTGCGTTTATGAAATTGCAACATGGCGTGTGTGTGTGCATTGATCTAATCAATTTCTTGGTTGTTAATAGGCTGACCTTTAAACAAATTGGATGAATGGTCCGACTGGAGTTTGAATTGGCCTGTCCAGTATTCTGGGGCGTGTGTTGGAGATTGGAGGCGTGTGATGGAGATTGGAGGCGTGTAAATATAAACGTGAGAAACTTTTTGCATGATTTCCTTATGATCGTATTGTGATCAGCTTTCATTAAGTTTTACAAGAAGTAGGCTTACAAGTATATATATATAGACTTTAACGAATCCTTTGTCAGAAGTCCAAATGTGTGACCGTCCGCGTTCAAGCAAAGAGGAACCAGAAGGAAAAAACACGAAGAAAGAATCAGAACGCGTACATGCAACCAGACAAGACAGAAACAAAGATATACATTAAGTTAAATTTAATTGAATAATTTGAAGGGTCACAATTATAGAAAATGTGTATCATAGCGGTAAGGTACAGATTTTTTAAGTTTAAATGTGGTTTCTAAGAATGAGTTCCATGGACAGCAAAGAAAACAAACGAGACAGTCTTGAAGGAGGCAGACACAAGACGAACATTAATGAAGATAAGGAAAGGACGAGGAACATTTATAACCAGAGCCTGGAATTCGTTGCGGAAACGATGATTTGCGCGGAAATCAAAATCGAAAATCGTGCAAAAAAATATTTTTCGCGTTAAAAAAAAATCGACGACCATACTTAAAAAAAAAATTTAAAAAAAAATAAAAAAAGCATGCAGAAATGGTCATTTGTGAGGCAGACACAGAGGGCAAGGACACCACAGAAGGAAAGGTCATCACAGAGGATGAATACACCACAGAGAGCTTACCTGATCAAGCACAGACAGAAACCAAACGAAAAAAAAAGCAAACATCTCTGACAAGATTCTTTCGTCGTTCTGACTTGGATAAGCCTTCTAGCTAGTTTTGATGAATATGTCTGTGTATGAACACACTGAAACGATCTGCTGTGTATGATGGATCCTGATCTTGTGCCCAATGTTTATTAAATACTCTTTTGACTGATATTCATTGTGATTTTCAGTGTGTTAGATGCCTTTAAATTTGTCTCCAGAATGCCTCAGAATGCACAGATTTTAGTCTTGATTTTAAAAAATTTTCCGGGGGAGCATGCCCCGGACCCCCCTAGAAGTTTCCTCTTTTTTTTTTCTTAGCAATTCCAGAGTCTTGCAGAGTGGCTGAAGAGAGGGTGGGAGATATACTTGCAGCGCAAAGGGATGGAGGGCCATAATCGCCAACGCCATGCGGTAGGACACATGATGATGATAGGAGGGATTCGTCAGGCAATTCCATACGCGCTCCATCCAAATCTGCACACCCTTGGAATCTGCACAATTTACCCTCTGCATTGGTCGGATCCAGAGCAACGGCGTATCTCCTCTTTGTGCTGCCACGCGATTTACGTCAGGCACCGTAACTTCTGGATGCTGCATGGATACATCCAGGGTAGTTGTTTGTCCTTAAAACTTAACAGGTCTTTATGGTCTTAAAACTTACAGGTCTAAATGGTCTTACAATACAATGCAATACAACAGTGCAGTGCTATTTGTTGTAACGCTGGTAAAAAAAAAAAACCGTGGGGATTTTATGAAGACGGACGGGACCATCTGTGTCGACTGCTCCCTGTCTTACCTTGACGCCCCCGTCAAACTGGTCACGTCAGTCTTCTAAACTCGGTGACGTGAAATATATATGCTTGTCTGCACGTACCTTCTATTTAATACACGTCATTTACATGTAACCAAGACTATTCCAGTGATAGTCTGATACAGTCATCATGTACCCTGCCGCATGGCTTTGTCGATCATGGCCCCACATACCAGTACAACATACAGACTAGGTAAAACGTAGTCTAGGTAAGTCCTCAGGACCTGGCCAGATCGTGGGTTTATGTGCAGGCTTAAGGCTTATGCCATGATTACCATACACATGGCACATGTGACGGTAAGTGCATATGGAATTAGTTCCGAGCGCGAAACTAAAACTGAAACTAAAAACACACACCGTCCTATCTGAAAAGGTAATATAGATCGATCTCGGATTCTGGTATAATAATAAAATCTAGAAATCAATATTCCACGCTTCCGGATTCAGTGATGTGCCATATGCGTTTTGTCTATACAAATACATTGTTCGTTTACACAAATTAATTTTACAAAACCACCACAAAATAGACGCATCACAGTTACAACAGTAATAAGTCACAAGGACATGAGCAGTGCAGCAGTATCGGTTTCATCACTAACTACAAGCAACTAGCTGCAATTTATCCCTTTGACTACCGCACCGTATCCACCAAGTGAAAAATTTCACCCTTTGACTCCCTTACCCTACCCACCAGCTTCCTACAGGAAGCTGGTGGATAGGGTAAGGGAATCAAAGGGTGAAGTTATTGCTTTGGTGGCATGGTTGACCATGCAGGATGCTGGTGGCCAGGGTAAGGGAATCAAAGGGTTAAATCATAGTGGCTGTCCGCATTCAAGCAAATAGCAATCATAAGTACACAAAAAATATCAGAATGCGTACTCATTGGGCAGAAAATTTATTTGTACTTTTGTTTTGTTATAACAAATACGCCTTCAGTTTGTATTTGTTTTTGTGTGTGTAGTGTTTGTGTGTGTTCGTTATTTCTTTTAACGTCTATTCACATATATGCTTTCAGACGAAAGAAAATGAAAAGGAAAATAAATGAATAAATAAATGCAGAACTAACTAACCAACTCTGTTGTGTGTGTGTTTCGTTATTTCTTTTAACGTCTATTCACATATGTGCTTTTAGACGAAAGAAAATGTTTAAAAAATGGAACTGAATATAAAGAAATAAATAAGTAAATGAATAAATAAATGAATAAAACAAATAGATAAATATATACGTAACTAACCAACTCTGTGTGTGTGGGGGGGGGGGGGGGGGCCTAAATGCATATCACAGGAAATCTCCACATTGCTCTAAGAGTGTAAAACATGGACACCACTTGCTGACATACAGGTAAGATGATTCGGACAGTTAAATTTCCTTAGAAAACGTTTCCGTCAAAATCGGTCGGTCAGAATCATATTGCGGTTATTCCCTGTTATAAGATACGCACAAACTATAGATCTACACCTCCAGAGTTCCCTGGAAGAAGAGGTCTTTGAGAAAAAAAACAAGAACTCGTGTTCATTTTAAAGAGGAATGACATGAGCACATGAATCCGGTTTGGGTTTTTTTTTTGTTTGTTTTTTTCTTTTTCTTCCTGTTTTTTTCTTACTATCAGCCCTCGTTTGTGGAAGTTCTACAATAATACAAGTATATGCTGATGGAGAATCATTGTCAATACAAGTGGACGATGATAAATTGAAATATGGAGAGAACAGGAAGACGAGAAGAGGGAGAGAATGATTTGTAGTACGTGTTGTGTGCATGTCTTACAACAGGGAATGGCCATCAGTATTATTATTATTATTGTTGTTGTTGATCTTATCATTATTATTATGATGATAATTGTTGGTATTGTTATTATTATGATTATGATAATTGTTGTTTTTATTGTAATTACTATTATTGTTATATTTTCATTATTTGTATTGATGAATTATTACTAGTACGTGTTTTGTACATAATGTACATCAGGGAATGACTGCAGTGTGACCCTGATTGACCTATTTAGAGTTGCATGTATCTTCTGCTTGAAATATATGTGACGATTAGGGTAGGATTAAAATAGCCAGGTCAGACCGAATACATTTGAATATATTTTCAGCGTAAGCTTATTAGTATTATTGTCATTAATTTTGTGCTTTGTTTTTGCGTGTGTGTGTTTGTGTATATGTGTGTGGAGTGTGCGTGTTGTTGTGTGTGTGTGTGTGTGTGTATGATTGTACGTGTGAGTGTGTTTGTGTGTGTGTACATTCATTCGTGTGTGTGTGTACATTCATTCGTGTGGTGTGTGTGTGTGTCTGATTGTGCGTGTGAGTGATTGTGCGGTTTTGTGTGAGTGTGATATTGTGTGTGTGTGTGTGTGTGTGTACATTCATGCGTGTGTGTGAGTGATTGTGTGAGAGTGTGTGTGTATGATTGTACGTGTGTGTGTGTTTGTGTGTGTGCACATTAATTCGTATGTGTGTGTGTGCGCGTATGTGTGTAAGCGATTTTGTGTGTATGATGTATGTGTGTCTCTGTGTCTCTGCATGTGTGTTTGTTTGAGCGTGTGTGTGTGTGTGTATGCGATTTTGTGTGTTTATGTGTGTCTCTGCATGTGTGTTTGTTTGAGCGTGTGTGTGTGTGCGCGCGCGCGCGCGTAAGTATGTGTGTATGCGATTTTGTGTGTATGATGTATGTGTGTCTCTGTGTCTCTGCATGTGTGTGTGTTTTCTTTTGTATGTATGTGTATGTGTGTGCGTGCACGTGTGTGATAAGTGTATCCCAAATTGGATGAAGAAAATCACTATATTGATTTTCGCCCTAGGTTAACTAACAGGCTTAAATTCTATGCATCCACACTGGAAGGAAGAGTAAAGCGATGTTCCACTGACTTAACCTCTTCTCTGCTTGGTACGAGTAACGCTCGTAGTAAAATCGAAATTCACCACGCCCGTATACGAGTGCCACTCGTAGTAAACTCGTCACGGAAAGCGAGCAAATCTACACAAGAAATGACTGCGCAAAATGTTTCCAACTCTGTTGCTGATATCAGCGAAGAGCCCCATATCCTTCACGTCACCAGTAACTGACCACAGGATATGCAAATCGCGAGTTGAGAGGTTACAGTGATTAGCGAATTCAAGATGGCAGCGAGACCTAGTACGTCGTCGGCTCGACCTGTTTTCAAGCGGTACACTGCGCTTGATGTGTTGGACGAGATATTCAACGATCAAGACAGTGGAGAAGAAGACATGGGAGGATCGGATCCTGACATCAGTGATGAGGAGGAGACGGATGGGAACCAGCACCATCCACTTTTATCGGAGATAGGTGCTGGTGATGACGTGGATCCTTCGTTCGCTCCCAGTGAAAGCAGTGGGAAACCAGTGCTAGCGAGGGTGAAGAAGAGGAAATGGGGGATCCTCTACCATCAACAAGCACTGCACCCCCTCCTGTCAGGAGGGGACGGGGTCGTGGACGTGGTAGGGGGTCTGGACGACGGCGAGGGCCCCGTGGAAGCGGCAGGGGGCGTGGCGTGAGGCGTGGTCAGCAACAGCTAGTGAGAGAATGGCGAGAAGCTGATGCACAGCACCCCAACCCTGGTGTAGTTTTCACTGGAAATCCGGGGTTGAAGGTCAGCTGTGCTAATTTTAGGCCGGTTGACTATTTGGAATTATTTTTTTCTGACCTAGTCAACCATCTCGTCATTCAGACAAACCTGTATGCTGACCAGTTTCTCGAGGCACACCCCAATCTTCCACAGTTTTCCAGGGCCAACAAGTGGGAGAAAGTCGACTGTGCAGAAATGAGGAAGTTTCTGGGCCTGGTTCTGCTGATGGGCATTGTGCGGCTACCTTCAATTGAACTGTACTGGTCTAAGAAGGTGCTGTACAGAATTCCAGTCTTCAGCTCCATCATGACAAGAAACCGGTTCCAGGCAAGTAGCTCTATTTTTTTTCTTTTCTTTTTTTCACTACTTGATTCTTCATCCCTCCACTATTCATTTTGTGTGTGTGTGTGTGTGTGTGTGTGTGTGTGTGTGTGTGTGTGTGTGTGTGTGTGTGTGTGTGTGTGGTTTTATATATTCAAGTGTGTGTGATACTGTCAGTGTGTGCTTGTGTAAATGTGTGTGTGTGTGTGTGTGTGTGTGTGTGTATGTGTAGGCTGTGTGTGTGTGTGCGTGTGTGTGTGTGTGTGTGTGTGTGTGTGTGTGTGTGTGTGTGTGTGCATGTGCGTGTGTGTGTGTGTGAGTGCACATGTGTACATACGCATTATTTATTTCTGTTTGCAAGTTTTCCATACAAGTTTGCTGATTTTGTAAAACACAAAAGCACTTTTTTGGTACACCAGTGTGGTGTTTTTATATTCATGTGTGTGTGATACTGTCAGTGTGTGCTTGTGTGAATGTGTGTGTGTGTGTATGTGTGTGTGTGTGTGTGTGTGTGTGTGTGTGTGTGTGTGTGTGTGTGTGTGTGTGTGTGTGTGTGTGCGCGCGCGCGTGTGTGCATAAGCATTATTCATTTTCTGTGTGTAAGTTTTCCATGCAAGTTTATTCATTTTGTAAAAGACAAAAGCACTTTTTTATACCAGTGTGGTGTTTTTATATATTCAAGTGTGTGTGATACTGTCAGTGTGTGCTTGTGTAGTGGGTGTGTGTGTAGGCTGTGTGTGTGTAGGCTGTGTGTGTGTGTGTGTGTATGTGTGTGTGTGTGTGTGTGTGTAGGCTGTGTGTGTGTGTGTGTGTGTGTGTGTGTGTGTGTGTGTGTGTGTGTGTGTGTGTGTGTGTGTGTGTGTGTGTGTGTGTGTGTGTGTGTGCCCAGTTGTGGGTCTGCTTACTTATCTTGAAAGTTTACTCTGTATTTCAGATTCTTCTTCAGTTTCTGCACTTCAACAACAATGCAGCCATGCCAGTGCCAGGTGATCCAGCGTTACGACCGGCTCTACAAGATCCGTCCTATTCTGGATCATCTGCATGAGAGGTTCCAGGAGGTGTATGAGCCCCGGCAAGCGGTATGTGTTGATGAAAGTCTACTTCTTTGGAAGGGTAGACTGATATTTCGTCAATACATACCGTTGAAACGTGCCCGGTTTGGCATCAAAATATACTTGTGCTGTGAGTCTGACGGCGGTGTCAAGGGAAGTGGTGGCTACTGCTACCGCTTCAAGGTGTATGCTGGAAAGGAGGACCCCGTCAATGAGGTGCAGCCTGTCCTAGAGTCCGTAAATGCAGACAACCCAACTCTCTCGGCCAGCGAGAAGATGGTGCTGTACTTGGTAGCCCCTCTCCTGGAAAAGGGCTACCATGTCTACACGGACAACTGGTACAGTAGTCTGCGGCTGTACCTCTACCTCCTGGAAAGGAACACCTTGGCCTGCGGCACCGTCCGGGAGAACCGGGGTATTCCAGAGGAGCTACGTGGAGTGAAGCTGGACCCCGGATCATCAGCTGCTCTTTGTGGTGACAACAAGATCGTCGCCACAAAGTACCACAGCACAAAAGTGGTGCACCTGCTGTCCTCTGTGCATGGCCACACTGAGGCACCCATTCCACACCGGGGACGACGGGGTGTCAACATGCGTCCGTCTGTTTCATCGAATTACAACAGGAATATGGGTGGAGTTGACAAACAAGATCAGCTGCTTCACCCATATGACTGCTCACGTAAGTCGATGAAATGGACAAAAAAACTGTTTTTTCCATTTTCTGCAGGTTGCAGCCTGCAATGCATTCATCTTGCAAAAGTCAAGAGGTGATGACTCCTGTAACACTTTCCTAAGTTTTTTGGAGAGTGTCATCACCTCTTGGATTTGGCCAGATCAGGTGCCAGCTGTGGAAGAGGGAAAAACAGATGACGAGGTGAGGGTGGGTGCACACCACTTTTTATTTCCACTGCCACCGACACCAAACAAGTCTAACCCCACCAAGCCGTGTCGGGTCTGCACGAAGAAAATAAAAGTGCGGAAGGAATCCCGCTACTACTGCCCCTCCTGCCCATCCAAGCCTGGATTGTGCTTAGGCCAATGTTTCAAGGACTACCACACCAAGTTTGTGTATTGGCAGTAGGGTGTTCTGTGTTAGTTTTTTTTTTCCCCTCAGTTATATATATTTCATTTTCTTCTGCTTTTTTGTGCTTTTGTTTTTGTGTTCTTAGTTTTCCATTCTACAGTGCATTTTTTTTTCCTCACCTGTGTGTGTGTTCACCGTTTTGTGAACGCTGTGACAAGACTGAGTGCCATCAGTGAAAGAAGACCAAGTGGAGTATAGAATGAATCCCCTTGTGTGTTTCTTTGAACCACAATTTGGACAGACAAAAAAATGAACACCATCCCCCAAAGTTATGAAGTAACGAATGTAGACAACCTGAGGATTATGTCCAAGCGCAAGTGCTGGATTCCTATAGAACAGTATGGCAGTAATGTGAGTACAATATGTTCAGAAACACTAACACAGTTCCCACAGTGTTTTATGTGATAACAAATGGATACCAAGTGTGTGTGTATGTGGGGGGAGGGTCTTTCTTTTTGAACAGACAATTGTTTATTTTTTTCTTCAGACTTTTTTTTCCCATAGTTGTCATTTTGAACATTTACCAATATGTATAATATTATACTATAACAATTTGGACCATACTGTGTACTTACAGTGATGTTGAGTAAACACTAACAGAAGTTTTTGTCAGTGTTTTACAGGTTTTATGTGTTGTAACATGTGTATGTTTTTAGAAACTTTTATTTTCTGTAAAACCACCATCCGTTATATCCCTGGCCATCTTCCCAATGGCTAACAAAATTACACTATTGTTATATAGCATTATAACTTGGGGTAAAATGAAAGAGAAGCCATAAAATCTAAGTCATATGTCAACAAATGAATAAGCAGTGATTGCGGTACTGAACCTACCCCAAATAGTAAAATTATGCCCCTTTCCAGTAGAATTGGGGTACCCCCAGTAACATACAGATTGTTACACAGAGGGACATTTATTGACATCAGTTTGAATCCCAGGTGTTTGTAATATTGCTGAGCAAACACCAAAAGGTATTTTGCTTTGTTCAGTGGGCTTTTATGTGCTGAATTGTTCTAAAACTCTCAAATTGAAAACAAAACAAAAACTGATTTATCACATGTTATTAGTGTGAACCATCATCATTACCAACAAAATCAAATTAGAATGATGTGAAATTGTAAACAAGGGTATAAGGAAGAAGTCCACAAAAAATCTAACAAATAACTCAATAAGTGGATGAGTAATGTACATGTTAGTGAACATACTGCAAAAAGCATGATTATGCCCCTTTTTTCCTAAAAAATAGTACTCCCAATTATGAGCAGATTATGATCAAGAGCAACATTCCTTGGGATTTATATGACTGTCATGTGTTAGTGCTGATGTTGAATAAATAGTAAAACCACTTTTCCAATGTTCTGACTCATTTTGTGTGGCACAGTGTATTTGTGTATACTCGAAAGCTGTTATTTTTTGGTAATTTTTTGTAGTTATGTCAGTTTCTGCTATACTAATTATCAACATAATCAAGTTATTTTGACAGGACATTGTAGACCAATGCATAACAACAAAACATGCAAAAAATCTGAGAGATCTGTCAAGAAATAAATAAGCAGTAACCATTTTATTGAACCTACCCTAAAAAGCTAAATTTTACCCTGGCAAGCAGTTATTCGAAAGTGCTATTATACTGAGCAGTTAAGGGGTTAATGGCAAAGAGAGCTAATGAATTGCCGGTCACAAGGGATAGATTATCGCAGTGGATAGGATACCTGCACGCGGCTACTAACACCGATACACGCATGTATCATTTAGGGCTAATCTTCGACAAGAATGGCCTAGTTTGATTGTGTCTCTCTATTAATTCATGTCTATGCTACCTCTCTCCTCTCTCTCTCTCTCTCTCTCTCTCTCTCTCTCTCTCTCTCTCTCTCTCTCTCTCTTCTTTCCTTTCTCTTCTCTCTCTCTCTCTCCTCTCTGTCTCTCTCTCTTGTCTCTGTCTTCTGTCTGTCTCTCTTCTCTTTCTCTCTCTGTCTCTGTCTCGTCTTCTCTCTCTCGTCCTGTCTCTTCTGTCTCTCCTCTCTCTTTCTGTCTCTTCCGTCTTCTTCTTCCTGTCTTCTGCTTTCTCTCCTGTCTTCTTTCTGCTCTCTCTCTCCCTCCCTCCCTCTCTCTCTCTCTCTTTCTCTCTCTGTATTCCGTCGAACATAGTATCATATAGATAACATTGGGACGTGACTTAAGACACCTAGGGTAGCCACAGATTAAAAGCAGGCTTCCTGGCTCTTTTTGATAGAGCTATTAAGCAAAGGATTGTTCTACCTCCGAACAGTCAGCATCGGAGGTAGAACAATCACAAACTTGCGTTTTGCTGACGACATTGACGGACTAGCTGGGCAAGAGCAAGAGCTAGTCAGCTTGATGAAACATCTTGATGAGGCCTCCACAGCATATGGCATGCAGATCAGTGCAGAGAAAACCCAGTTGATGACAAATAATACCAATGGCATCAGCACTGACATTACCATAGACAACAAAAAACTTGAGACCGTCCATAGATTTGAATATCTGGGAGCTATAGTATCGGATGAAGGATCAAAGCCCGAAGTACTTTCCAGGATTGCCCAGACCACAGCTGCCGGACTTTGGGGTGCTAGTCTTTCCCATGGGCTCATAGTACGCTCGGCTCTGGGCATGAGCCAGTTGAGGCCAAAACAACCCCGACTATGGGGTGTTAGTCTTTCCAATGAGCCCAGAGTACGCTCAACTCTGGGTAGGTGACACCTGGGGCCAACACAACCCTACAGTACTTTTGTTACGACCTTCCAGTCAGCAGTCTGTTGTGCTCACCATTTCGCCAACTTGACTGGTCCACAACACTGACCCTTCCCTCAAGCGGGGATCTGTCAAACAGTATTACGAGCATCAACTCGATCATTAGTCTCACATTACGGACATAAACAACTGGTCTACGGTAACGCCTGGCAGACATTCACTGGGTTGTCATAACCCATTCACTAAAACTTTCAGACGGAATGAACACGTCCTGGTTTGTTATTGTTGTTGTTGTTTGTTGTTGTATTTTGTTGTTTCTTTGTTTGTTCTTCTTTCTTTGATTTGTGTGTGCGAAAATGCGTGCGTGCGTGCCTGTGGTTTTTTCTTTCTTTCTTTCTTTCTTTGTTTTTTTTTTTTTTGTTTTTTTTGTTTGTTTTTCAGTGTGGCTGTAGGGAGCAGGTATACGTACTGCAAGAACTAATACTTTAACTTACATGGATCAAGAATTTATAATGCAACAATGATACTGCAAGTTACAGGGGATCGTGTAATTATACTGTAACAACTATACTGTAACTTAAAAGTATTATATTCGTACTGTAAGAATTAGTACTGTAAGTGACAGAGTCATGATATTCGATAACTATACTAAGTTAAAGATCATGAACTTATACTAAGTTACAGAGATTATGATATTCAACTGTAACAACTATACTGTAAGTTACAAGATCATGATATTCATACTATACAACTATACTGAAGTTACAAATCATGATATTCATACTATACAATACTGTAAGTTACAGGGATCATGATATTCATTACTGTAACAACTAATACTGTAAGTTACAGAGATCATGTATTTATACTGTAACAACTAATACTGTAACTTACAAAATCATAATGTTCATACTATGACAACTATAAGTTACAGAGATCATGATATTCATTATGTAACAACTAACACTGTAAGTTACAGAAATCATGATATTCATACTTAAAACAACTAATATTGTAAGTTACAGAGATTAGGTAACAACTAATACTGTAAATTATGATATCATGTATCATGGAATAACAACTAATACTGAAAAGTTAAAAGGATCAAGTTTTATACTGTAACAAGTAATAATGTAAGTCACAGAGGTCAGGCATTCAACTGTAAATACTAATGTGCAATGCGTAGTCAGTCTATAGTCATACAGAATAAGGCCTATAGGGACAAGTAAGTTATCACAACCATCATTTTTGAGGACGGAATGTGAACACCACTTTCTCAAGAATCTTAAAATACAACAACAACAAATGTTTTTGCTGTTGTCACAGTCTACCATTGTCTCTAAGTCCATTCAAGTGTTATGTCAAACAAAACTTCTTCAAGGTCACAGTGTTGTCTCCTTTTTTATGTTATGAGTTTTCAAAATCTTGACTGTTTTTCTTTTTGTCGTTTCCCTTTTTTTTTATGATTCAAGTAATTCTTGACTGATTTTCTCTTTTGATCGTTCACCCTTTTTATGATTCAAGCAATTCTTGACTGATTTTCTCTTTTGATTGTTCACCCTTTTTATGATTCAAGTAATTCTTGACTGATTTTCTCTTTGATTGTTCACCCTTTTTATGATTCAAGCAAACGTTCCTTTGACCCCTACAAGATTTGGTCTCTTTTGTTTGTTCACCCTTTTTATGATTCAAGTAATTCTTGACTGATTTTCTCTTTTGATTGTTCACCCTTTTTATGATTCAAGTAATTCTTGACTGATTTTCTCTTTTGATTGTTCACCCTTTTTATGATTCAAGTAATTCTTGACTGATTTTCTCTTTTGATTGTTCACCCTTTTTATGATTCAAGCAATTCTTGACTGATTTTCTCTTTTGATTGTTCACCCTTTTTATGATTCAAGCAATTCTTGACTGATTTTCTCTTTTGATTGTTCACCCTTTTTATGATTCAAGCAATTCTTGACTGATTTTCTCTTTTGATTGTTTACCCTTTTTATGATTCAAGTAATTCTTGACTGATTTTCTCTTTTGATTGTTTACCCTTTTTATGATTCAAGTAACTCTTGACTGATTTTTCTCTTTTGAGTGTTTCCCCTTTTTATGATTCAAGTAACTCTTGACTGATTTTCTCTTTTGTTGGTTCACCCTTTTTATGTTTCAAGTAATTCTTGACTGATTTTCTCTTTTGATTGTTCACCCTTTTTATGATTCAAGTAACTCCTACGTGCCTGGAATAACACTTTCAGGACTGCGTGTTTGCGGCATTGTCAGTGATTATTCTGTTTACATTTATGCAAACGTTCACCCTGACACTACAATGGAGTTGTGGTTCAGTGCTCTGAGAACTTGACTGGAGAGGTTCGCAATGCAGGGTGACTGATTCTGCTGACAGAGGTGTGATCTCAAGATGCCAAGAATTTCATTCATCCATTTATTTAATTTTTGTTTAAAGCCTAGCTGACTGCGGTACAGCCATATCAGGATTATAACCTGTTTCAAAACATACACAATACTTCAACTGGAAAAAAAATAAAAAAGAAAGTTAAGTACACATATCAATGCATTCGCGCACATAATCTACGGACATGCCCCTGGCGTTGACCATTCCGTCCAATTTATCATACTGGAGATTTAAAAAAAAACATCTGAATGCAAATTTAAACATAACTAAGGATATTAAAACATATAAAAAAAACAGCCCTAAATGACTTAAAATTGCTTCATTTCTCATTTCCCTACAGCCAAAAATGCACTTAATATCTGAACTCAATTATCAATCCTGAGAGAAAGTGCATAAGATTTTATCGAACATACAGATGAATGGATCTGCAAGGCAGAAAAATATTGAGAAAGTACATAAGACTTTATCGAACATACAGATGAATGGATCTGCAAAGCAGAAAAATATTGGAAGAAAGGACAGAAAGCAAAGAAACAAAGCAGAAACACAGAGCTGGACAGAAAAGAGGAAATTTCTAGTTCAGAATTTTCAGAAGATGGGGATACTATTCATACTGAAAGAACCTCTGGCATCCCCACGGGGAGAGAAAAGAAGAATGAATGCAGGTGAGATGAGAAATTGGTATGAAAAAGAGACTCACTTGTTAGGGCGTTGATACTCTTGACTCTAACACAGACGCAGACGAAACGCGAAATGGTTTCGACCTATGGCTCTTTGACTGGGCACAAAAACAACGTGCAGATACATTTACAAGACAGGAACAATATGCAGTGGACACGTGGTAAAAAAAAGGAAGAAGTGGGGTGAGGAAATGGACGTAATGCGGATGGCAAAAGGGAGGTAACTTGGGGAAGATTTAGTTAAGCTGTGTTCTGTGTGTTTGGGAGTGTGTGGGAGGGACAGAAAAATGGACGTGTATGCATTAACAATATAAAAAAAATCAAAGATACATAAAAAAAAATTAAAAAAAGAATACAAACACATGAATAAATAAATAAAACACCTATGCAGGGACTCATATTGGCGAACGCATGCATACTGCAAACAGATTGATGAAATAGACACAGATAACGTATTCTCACACAACCAATCGTACAAGCACAGTACAAATAGTGTGGTGAAGGGGACAGAGGAGAATGACATGAGACTAATACTAGTGGCAGTATTGTTTGAAGAAAGAGTTTTAAAATCGCTCTCAGAAGAGGACAAAGGTTGCAGATGACCAATATCTCAGTGAAGCGTATTGCACTGTTGTGGGGCATAGAGAGATATCGAAAGTCGGCCAAGAGTCCCAGTCTTTACATGACAATCACAGAGAATGCGTTTATCTGAGGACCGGAACTGTGTAGGAGCATATTCGTTGAGAAGATCAAAAAATGTGGGCAGGTGTGGTTTCTAGAAGACACTGCATTAGAGAACTGGAAGCTTATAGTCTGCTCGTGTTTGGAATGGCAGCCAGTGAAGTTTTTAAAGAATGGATTGAATGCAGTCATATTTGTGAGCCTTCAAAATTACTTTTGTAGCAGAATGTTGAACCTGTTGTGTAGTTTGAATCTAAATCAAAGTGACTGCCAGCGTTCAAGCAAATAAGAACCAAACATACACAAAAATGGATCGGAACGCGCATTCGATATAACAAAGTAAGGCACGATCCACTCACATCAGCCATATCTCTTGATTATACATTTTCCCATTCAGTCAGTCATCGCTTATTATTTTCTCTTATGCATTATTTAATAGTAGGATCCTTTACATTCCAAACACTACTCTTAGCTAGTGCATCATACTTTTATTTTAGCCCTGGACCCTCTTCAGGATAAAACAATATTGATATGGCATGACCACTTTCAAATTGCAGAATTCATCTCATGTCCGCTCTGACATCATATTTACTCAAAAATGCATTATGATGTCATTTTAGTCTGTTTATTCCTTTTCTCACATTGGACAGAGCAGCAGGGAAGTTTCAGTCTTTTTCTCCTGATTTTTGTATCTGGTGTTTGTTTGTTTGTGATCTTATGCTTGACAAAGGCCAGTTGGCCGAAAATTTGCACCTGTCTTGTCTTGTTGTATTAAATACGCGTTCTTATCTTTTTTCGTGTTTTTTTTTTTTTTTTCTGGTTCCAAAGCAAGACTGATCAAATTTTTGGTGATGGCGTATTGTTGAATAGCAGCATTTTCTCCTGTCCAACGCCAAGTCAGGAAATTCGTCTACTATCTTTTTTTTTATTCATTGTTGTCTTTCGTATACGCTTAACAAAAGCCGAAACTTTGATGTCTTTTATATATTAATATATATATATATTATATTATATATATATAGAGAGAGAGAGAGAGAGAGAGAGAGAGAGAGAGAGAGAGAGAGAGAGACATACATATATGTATATATATATGTATATATATATGTATATATATACATGTGTATATATATACATATGTATACATGTGTATACATATGTATGTGTATATATATATGTGTATGTATGTATATATATATATATACATGTAGATATATACACATATACATATATATATATACATACATGTCTTCTATACGGGTTCTATACTTTGATGTCATATATGTATATCTTCTATACGGGTTCTGACTTTGTTTTTCTAAGAGGGGGGGAGGGGTGTCCAAGAACGGATTGTAGGCACTCAGAAAGGTGATCATTGCAATAGTGTAATTTAGACAGGATAAAGCGTGAATGGTCCGGTGTGGGTGGAAAAAGAACTAATGCGATAAATTTCTTTATACGCTGAACGACAAATGTTCGATACAGAGGTAATTTTTTTTTCAATGCAATAGTAATAAGAATGGGGATGGTAGAGGCAATGATAAATTCCGTTCCGGATTGAGACTGTGTGACAGGGATCTTCGTGTATGGTTATTTCAAAATATAGCGTGACATCATCCAGGACCGAGCGATACAGATACCTGTAGTGATGCTCAGAAAATATTGTGCAACACTCTCACTGACGAATGTGTAGTGTAGATGAGACTCGACAAGATGGTCCGTTTTCCCAAATAGCCCGTATCACGCTCCAACTATAAATGTAGATAGGAGCCAGTCAGAATTCTCTCTCTCTCTCTCTCTTTATTTCTCTCTCTCTCTCTGTCTGTCTGTCTCTCTCTCTCTCTCTCTCTCTCTCTCTCTCTCTCTCTCTCTCTAACTGTCTCTGTTTCTGTCTCTGTGTCTCTGTCTCTTTCTCTCTCTCTCTCTCTCTCTCTCTCTCTCTCTCTGTCTGTCTCTCTGTTTCTCTCTCTCTCTCTCTGTCTGTCTCTGTCTCTGTTTCTCTGTCTCTCTCTCTCTCTCTGTCTCTCTCTCTCTCTCTCTGTCTGTCTGTCTCTGTCTCTGTTTCTCTCTCTCTCTCTCTCTCTCTCTCTCTCTGTCTCTGTCTCTCTGTCTCTCTCTCTCTTTGTGTCTGGTTACATATATATATATATATATATATATATATATATATATATATATATATATATATATATATATATATATATATTGCAGATAAACCAAAAAACAAGACAACAAACTAGATTTCTGAGCCCGGTACTTCGGCTTGTCTGTGGCCTTCTTCAGGGGAATGTTTATTCAGGAATGAACACACAAACCAAACAGTTTTGAATGAAAACTGTTTCACATACATATATGTTTATTTATACATACGTATATACAGGGTGTTTCAAAAAGAATACGCCAAAATCATTACGCAGTTTTTTCAGGTCTATAGCGTTGTAGTGGACTGAATCAGTGGTTATTTGATAGAGTAGTTATCAAAGTTTGATTGGGTGTCAGTTTCACCGCTGTCGTTAGTATAACTTCCGGTGCAGCTGAATTGTGGGAAGATCAATCAAAATGGCGACTCCTCAGCAGAAGGCGTTTTGCGTGCTTGAGTTCGCGAAAACAAACGCCATTGTCACGGTGCAACGTGCTTTCAGAACAGAATTCGGCATTGATCCGCCCCATCGTGAGAGCATTCGACGGTGGGTTAGACAGTTTAAAGAGAGTGGGTGTCTGTGCAAAGGAAAGAGTCCCGGAAGACCACGTGTTACAGAGGAGCAAGTGGAGAGGATTCATGATGCATTTGAGAGCAGCCCACGTAAGTCCGTACGTCGAGCAAGTCTTCAGCTTGCCATCCCTCATACCACTGTCTGGCGTGTGTTAAAGAGACGATTACACATGAAACCATACAAACTAAGCCTCGTCCAAGCACTTACTAATGATGACAAGGTGATGCGGAGGACATTCTGTGAGTCAATGCTGGAGATGGAGGAAGGTGATGAAACTCTCTTTTCACGTTTAGTTTTTAGTGACGAAGCGACTTTCCATTTGAGCGGCACAGTCAATCGTCACAATGTGCGCATTTGGGGAACAGATCACCCACATGAAACTGTTGAGCATGAAAGAGATTCCCCTAAAGTGAACGTCTTCTGTGCTGTGTCTCAAG
>JAPXFY010000024.1:26506916-26514416 GCA_030674185.1 Monoplex corrugatus
CAACAGTCATTTGTGATGAAATGTTGCTTGCTCGTTTTGGAAAGTCAACATCAGACCTTAGTTTAATTTCCTTGCTCACAAAATTGTCCGTTTGTGAAGTAGTTCTGACTGCAAACTTTGCTGTCGCTAGCTCACGATAGTTGTTCAGAGACAGAATTCCAGCAACTTTGTACGTTTCCAGATTTGAAGCATGGACTGGTACACCTAGTGCAATTTTAAGACTTTTGCAGTCTAAGCTTTGAATCATCTTTAGTAAATATTTTGGTGCACTGAAGAACACCTCTTGTGCATAGGATAATTTGGATCTTACAAGTGCTGTTGATAGATGAAGTAGTATGTTTGTATCCATTCCCCAGGGTAATCTGCTTATTATCTTTAGAAAATTTAAGGCTTTTCTTGCTTTTGTTAAAACATAATCAAAATGGACATTCCAGTTTAATTTCGATGTTATAAAAATCCCAGAAATTTTACCATCTGTTTGTAATGTATCACTTCACCATGCAGTCTGAAAGTAGGCAAGTTATTTAAAGTACCACCAGGATTAAATAGCATCATGTTAGTTTTTTCAGTTGATAACGATAGACCATTTTCTAACATGTAGTTTCCAAGACTATCAAGATCAGATTAATACACCTTCCTGATGTAATTCTGTGCTCTCTGGGGAGTTGTCTTTTTTAAAGTAATATTCATCCATATGCATATATCATCAGCGTACTGTACCAAAACAACACGATTTGAGAGTACATTAGGAAGATCATGTATAAGGATATTAAATAATATACAGTGGAAACCTGATATAACAGGGATGATGGGACCAAATCAAAATCCCTGTTATATCAGATCCCTGTTATATCAGATATCAAGGGAAATAAGGACTGATCAACTAACTCTTGACTTTTGTAAATCATGGAAGATAAACAGTAGATCTAGGCCTAGATCTGGTCTGGTGTAAGTGTGCAGTAAGCTTACAAACTGAATGATGGCGCAGTCAGTCACTGACTCAGTGGCCTCAGGCCTACACGCTTGCGCGCGCATCACGCTCACATTGCGAAGCGTTCTTTCAGTGTACAGTACACAGTATACCAAGGCTAGCCTAGATCTAGATCTAGGCCTACTGCGTGGCGTGCTGAGTCTAGGCCTAGGCCTTTCTGCTGCAGAGCCCGTCTCGGCATCCCTGCTATAACCGATCGAGCCCTCTTGTCTCCCTGTTATTGCCGATAAGTTTTAATAGAGACAAAGAGGAAGAAAAAATGGGGATTGAAAAAAGCCCTGTTATATCCGGATTCCTGTTATAACCGGTCCTGTTATAAATGGTTTCCACTGTAGGTGCTATCACTGAACCTTGAGGAATTCCCATATCAAGACATCGTGAAGTAGAATAACTTGTTCCCACTCTTGCCTGAATTGTTCTATTGGCTAAATAGGACTTGATATAATTATACATATTGCCAGACAGACCAATAGATTTCAGCTTGTACAATAATCGTGTATGCCAAACTTGATCATAAGCTTTTTTCACATCAAAAAAGGTTGCTAAAAGACTTTTTCTACGGGCAAATTGTTGTTTTATCTGAGTTGTAAGTTTAACCAGGTGCTCAATGTGGATCTCCCTTTTCTGAAACCTGCCTGGTTTACCGGAATAACGTTATTTTTATCACAGTAATGTATAAGTCTGTTCAAGACCAATCTTTCCATTAGTTTGCTCGTATGGGACGTCAACGCAATAGGTCTGTAACTGTTTTTATTGTTTTTAGGCTTTCCTGCTTTTAATATGGGTATAACAACAGACTTTTGCCATACCTGTGGTACAGTTCCACTCACCCAGCATTTCTGAAAAATTTTGTGTAAGAATATAATATAATTTTCTGGAAGATGCTTAATCATTTCAATTGAAACTGCATCGACACCTACCGAACTCCTTTTGTTGTGTAGAGACAAGATAGTGTTTTTTAGCTCTTCTAGGGTGATCGGAGAATTAAACCAGCAATCAGTCTGAGTTATTGGATCAGTGAAGATAGGGTTGTTAGCTGCTGTTTCTCTGTAGTGTTTGCAGTTAGGAGACAACCCATCTACTTTACTATTTTCAGCAAAGAGTTCTACAAAAGTTTCAGCTTTGTCCATATCGGAAGGAAATTTGTGACATGTATCAATCATTATTGGAAATCTAGGTAAGTTGGCTCCGTTTTTCATTTGATTCATTTTTGTTCAGACTTTATGAAAATCCTTAAAATCTGAAATTTCTTTGGTGCAGTATGATGCCCAATAATCTTTCTTTGCTTCAGCGATGATTTTATTACACTGGGTGTTAGCTTTTTTCATTTCCATGTGATCGTCCGGTTTTCTGCTTTTGATGTAGATTTTGAATTTATCTTTTTTATACTGAACTGCTTTCTCGCATGCCTCTGTCCACCAAACATTACCCAAACGATTATTAGACTTAAAAGTTTTGAGTTTCGGAATGGAGAGGTCTGCAGCAGCTAGAACTGACTCCTGGAACTTATAAAACATAACGTCTACATTTTCACTTTCATAATGCTTATATTCTTGTTTAGCAAGAGCAGTCTGAAACATGGTCCAATCAGCACGCATGTAATTATATTTTGGTATAATGTCAGGAGTGCTGTCTTTCATCCTGATGTTGTCATTTGTTATTGTTATGATGATAGGTAAGTGATCACTTCCCAAAGTATCTCTGTGAGTGTCCCAGGTACAGCATGGTACTAATTCTGGTGATATTAGTGACAGATCGATGGCTGTTGCCCGGTGTTTGGAAACATCAGGAATTCTGGTGACACTCCCATCATTCAAAAGATAAAGCGCACTGTCAACAATGTTTTCTACTAAACGATTGCTTGTAACAGTACAACAATCTTTTTCCCAAAACGGGGAGTGGGAATTAAAGTCTCCACCTATTAGCCATCTACCGTGCTGCAGATCCGGAATCGTTCGCAGCCATTCTGTATTGTGGTCATTTGGACCTGTTGGCAGGTAGATTGACAAAACGTTCAGGATGAAAGAATTACTGAATTGTACTGTGGCGGCACAAGCGTGTAAGTCTTCAGTGGATGTTAAAACTGGGGAGTTAAATATGTGATACTGCAACTCTTTAAGTATATATGTCGCAGTAGCTACCTTCTTCCCGGGATTTCCTAAGTCATATATTGGAGGATAATAATAATTTTGGAGGTTGGGAAGTTTGGTTGGGATAACATTAAGGGACTGCAAAATTAAAACTTCACACTGATTTGATGAGAGAAAATGTTCCAGGTATGCGGAATTGGTGGAAATAGATCTACAATTCCACTGCAAAAATTTGATTTGTGATTGTTGGCGCAGTTTCATTGTTGGCTAATCTCCTATGTTAAATTAAAGGTTATTTGTTTGATAATCACGAAGACTTTGGTTTTCTGCGTACGAGAAAAAATGGCCAGAAAGAAAACATTAACTACTTAGACTTCTAATAAAAGGTAGGGGGAAAATGTAGTTAAAATATGGGAAAAAAGTCCTTCTAATAGAGAAAATAGGTAGATTATGAACAGAAACAAATAACAAATAAATAAAACAATGGTATACACGCCGTCAAATGTACGGAGATTATAGTCTGACCGAGTCTTGATAGTCTGACTAAGTAAATTCTAGCGTTTGTATACTTTCATCAAGGGAATTGTCAGAGATGATGAGGAAAAAGTCCTGTGACAAGAATCGTTGATAACTGTAGATATACTAAAACATATCATATTGCAGCCACCACGGTTCGAAGTTGTTAAAATGGTGGAACCTTCCTCGGGGGAATCTAGAGGAGTGTAGCCGTGAAGAACGTGATCGTGTTGTTCTCCTAGGGGTCTCCCAAAAAAGATCCCGAACGTGTCTTCCCAGGTTCCCCGCTATCACGCTGCTTCCTCTGGCAGTGGGGTGTATATTGTCGTGAAGAAACTGCTGGTTGGTGCGAAGGTTTTCGTGGGAGACAAAAGATACGTTTTTGATGTCAACAAGCTCAGCAGATAAGAAAGCGTTGTACAAATTCCGCTGAACCTCCATACGTGCATGTCGTACAGGGGCGACCTTGCTGATGACTATCTTTGTGTTTGGGTATTTTTGTGCTACATATTTGATGCAAGTAGTAAGATGTTGAGTTGTTGTTGCGATATCTTTATTTAGTTCGTGAACACCACAATGGAAAACGATACAGTCCGCAGGAATGTCAAATTGAGATAGAGTCTTGTTTAAAGAGCCTTTTATGTCATTAATGTTATTCACAGCACACGAGTCTCCTTCGAAACCGTAAGATCGTCCCAGTCTTCTTGAGTTTACATCTCTCAACACCGAATCGTGGACAGTCAGAACATACGGAAGGTCGTGGTTCTTATTATGTTGTTCTGATATCTGCGGAGGGTGTGACTTTGCATGTTTGCGCTGTGAGGTGACGTCTTTAGCTTTTTTGATGTCATGATGTTCTTTCCCGTCTTTGGTTTTCTTTTCGGGCACTGTTTTCGCTTGCTTTGAGTTATTCCTGCTACATTTTGTTTCGTTTGATTTTTGTGGCTGTTGATCGTCCTGCCTGTGTGTGTGTTTTTCTTTAAGAACGTCTGCGTACGTGGGATTTGTGTCATGGAGATCTGTCTGTGTCTGACTGTTCCTGGTGGTCTTGATGGTGGCGGTTGCTGTCGACCGGGCCTCGTTCTGCGCAAGCACAGACCTTTCTAAGGTATTAACTTGCTGGCGCAGATCTAGCACGATGTTTCTGAGGTCAACAATTGTACTCACGAGTTCCGCAGAGCTGAGTACAGGTGTGGTGTGAGTTGTCTCACTCTGCGTGCCCGTGGTAACCGCGGTCGACGCGCCATTTGTGGAGACAGTCTCTGCCTTTTCGGTCACTTCTCTCTCGTTGTTGGTCGTTGGCTTCTCCGTTGGTTTCTCCTGATGCTACGTTTACACGGGATGCAACTAACGTGCAACCACTGGGTTTTACCAGTTGCACGAGGAGCCGTGCAACCGCACAGTTGTGTGGAGTTGCATTCGTGTAAAAGGAAACGTGCAACCGTTAGGCTCTTCCCTGTTCCCGCCGTTTCTTGAGGCTCGCGCTGCGTGTGTCACGGAGGCACGAGTGGCGCGAAACTACTTCCTGCCTACAACCCCAGCCAACTCCAGGCAACTCGTGTAAAAGTGTTCCCAACTCCACACAACCGTTTGGGGCAGTGCAACTGATGCAACTACGAAAACATTATCGCTCTAGGACAATATTATTTTCGGCCGTGCAACTACACGTACAACTAAAAATGGGATTTTACCGAAAAACTGACAACTCCAGACAACCGATTGCCTGGAGTCGTCTGGGGTTGTGAATAGGTTGCATGGTAGTGCAACCGATTAGTTGCACGCTAGTTGCACGTCGTGTAAACGGGGCATGATCGGCTGTTCCCGCTGACGTAACTTCTTGTTTCTGTTTCTCTGTGTGTGTGTGTGTGTGTGTGTTCATAAGCCACGGCATACTGACAATGGCTTACAGGAAGTTTGCGGTGTGTATTCTACGTTCTGCATACGTATACACACGAAGGTAGTCCAGGCCTTGAGATCCTGGAAAATGTTCAACCCATCACACAGAAACCATTGCCTTATTTACACAGAGTGCTATTGGACAGTGGTTCCATACTTTTTGCTTATGATGTTAGACAGACGCCCATAAACGGCAAAAGTGCATGCAATCCTCACGTCCTCCACCTTGCATGTGCGCCACACACACACACACACACACACACACACACACACACACACACACACACACACACACACACACACATTCAAAGACAAACTTACTCACAGACACAGACAGATAGACGCACAAATACACACACACACATTCACACACACACACTCACACACACACACACACACACACACACACACACACACACACACACACACACACACACACACACACACACACACACAACACACACACACACACACACACACACAAATGTTTTTATTCGGTAAGATTATCCTTTTCTACCCCTCTACCCCACCAGATAATCACAGATGGTTTGTCATAACCCAGCACGGGATACGCTCGTTGCATGCGCATGCGTATACGTGCACACACTCACACACACATACACACACACACACACACACACACACACACACACACATACACACACACACCGCGCGCGCGCGCGCGCGGTTACATACACACATACAGCCCTGAGCAATCTGTTCAAGCCTAATCGTTCTAATGTTATGATTGCTTTTCTATTGTCCTATAAAAAAATTTTAATGTTAATTAATATGTTAAACTGTCTTTATGATTTCGTAGAATCTTCCACCCCATAGACACCTTTTTTTTTTTTTTTTTTTTTTTTTCCCGTCTAAAAGCACATATGTGAACAGACGTTAAAAGAAATAACGAACGAACACACACACAAACACACACACACACACACACACACACACACACACACACACACACACGAAAACTAACTCTTTTACTCACACACTCACATTCACAACTCTCTCCAGCCAATATGAAACAATCTCCCCCCCTTTCCTAAAAAAAAAAAAAAAAAATAAGAAAAGAAAGATGGAGTAGTAAAAAGGCCTCGAAGAAAAGCGTTTCAAGTCCAAGCCAGTCCGCCATTAAAATGCCATTAACTTGTTTTCAAGTGTCAGGTGTGTATATTTTGTTTCGTTTCTTGAAACCATGGTAACTGTCCACAGAGTGTTGCTGCAGACTTTCAGCGTATTGCTTTTTGTCCTTAATTAACAGCTTGCCGAAATTATTGCCTCCTTGTTTGTTTGTTTGTTTGTTTGTTTTGTTTTGTTTTGATGTGGCTTTCTGTAAGTGGCGGACATGGTTAAGCCAATGTAATCGTCGCTGTGTGAAGATGGCATGCTTTTTTTTTTTTCTTTTTTTTTTTATGCTGGCCCGATCCAGGACATCCTTGTTTGGCGCACGGTCCTTCCAAAAATATCAGGATCTGGTGAAAGCACTCAAGGTGGAAGTTCTTGAGGCTCTTGGCACACTTGAGTTGTCCAGCACTCGCTGCTGTACAGCAGGGTCCTCAGTATGCCATCTTTGTGTGCTCTTACCTTGGTGGCTGTGGTGAGCTTGTTATTTTCTCACTCTCTAGAACATTAACAAAGAAGATTATGAAAAGACAATCAACATTTATAGAACATTTTATGAGGCAAGAGAAATCAGAGTACCTAGTCACAACAGGAAAGCTGAAGGGAAAGAGAGCACCAGCAGGGAAAAAATATTGGACGGACTTGCAGGGTGGAAGAGGACAGAGAGGTAAGAAATGTACTTGCAGAATAGACAAGGAATAGATTCGTATGGAGGGCCATGATCGCCAACGCCATGCAGCAGGGCACATCATGATGACGATGGACCTATCTTGAATAGCTCGGCCACGGCCTCAGCACCTTTCCCGATTTGCCTGCTGAGCTCTGTGTCGACGGACAGGTTGCTAAAGACTGTTAATCTCAAGTAGGTGGAAATGT
>JAPXFY010000024.1:26521916-26554416 GCA_030674185.1 Monoplex corrugatus
AGCAGAACAGAGAGGTCAGGCAGGACTCTACATTTGGAGGGGGTCACGAAGATAAACAAGTGTAGTACCATTGATACACTTGTGGCATAATGTGTTTATGAAATTCTCTGAAATACAAGCGACTAGTGGAGAAAATGAAGCAAGGGAGTGACATGCAGATGCCTCTTTTTACGAAGGGCAAGACGGGCCACAGAATTCTGAATATGCTGCAGGCATGCAACAGAAGAAGCAAGCACGCCAGATAACAGAGAGTTATAATAATCGACGCAAGACAAAATCAGAGAAAGTCACAAGTATAGATGCTGCTGAAGTTTAAAGATAATGGCGACTAGAACCGAAACATCGCAATTGACAGTAACAAGACTGACAGGTTTGTGTGATGAATTTCTCCGTAGACAGTTGAGGATCAAAAACAACGCCAAGGTTCTTGACAGATTCAGAAAGTACAATAGAGTTGTCACCTATCTGGATAGAACAAAGTTTTACCGTGGAAAGATTATGCTTTGTATCATTGAGCATTGCTTCAGTCCTGTCTCCATTCAGCTGATTCAACTGGAGCATATTATGTATCATCCAGTTCTGGATCTCAACATAACAGTCAGTGGCTTCTGAAAGAAGAGCTGAAAGATTTTCAGGAGATGCACTGTTGTAGAGCTGGAAGACATCAGCAAAGAAATGATATTCGACGTTGTGCTGACTCAAGTTGTGAGGTGTACATTGTGAAGAGGACTGGCCCAAGTACAGAGCCTAGAGGACCCCATATGCAAGTTTAACTAGCTGGGATTAAGACTCACTTACCACGATTGGCTGAAAGCAGTCGGACAGGTATGACATAAACCACAAAAGAGCAATTCCTTGGATTCTGAATGTATGCTCCAGTTGAGAGAGGAAGATGGAGTGGCCGATGGTGTCAAAAGCAGCAGAAATATCTAAAAGAATAAGTCATGACATTCGGCCACCGTCGGGAGAAAGTAACCAATCATTCATAATGTGACGAGAGTAGTTTTGTTGCTGTGTTCAGAACAGGAAGCGACAGAAAAGGATGGTAAAGACTGTTTGCTGAGAGATGATTATTCAGTTGTTTCAAAACCACTTTCTCAAACAGTTTAGGAAGGAACGGCAAGTTGGAGAGAGGACGACAGTCTATGAGAATGTTAGGGTCGAGATTTTTTTTTTTTTTTCAGTGGAGGTCGAACAATGACTCTTTTGAGAGAAGATGGGACAGTTCAAGCGAGAAGAGAGTTGTTGATGAAAAAGCCTCTGTGATATCGGCAGGGCTGGTGTTAGAAGGGAGTAGAGATGCCTTAGTAGTACTCTGAAGATCAGACATGGCAGAGAACAGGCGTTTTGTATTTGTAGATTCAAGGACCTGGGTAGATGTATAGTCAGTGTTGCTCTCGAGATCATTTTCGTAACTCTTTTCATATGCACTCGAAAAACCTGTGAAAGAATTACAAGTGTACTCGTAGAGGACCGCCACTGACGTTCAGTACGTCTAACGCTTGTTTGTGTACCCTATTTTATTTATGTACGAGGGTGCAGATGGGCGATCAGGCAGAATACGGATGGTAGCGAGTGCATGCTCGTCTAACAGCTAGTGCAAAACTGAATGGTAGTGATTAGAAGGATCAGAGGATTTTGAAAGGAGGAGAGACGACTTACAGCTTGGGGCAACAAGGACTTTTAACTCAGAAGATTTCAGGTTGTGATGGGTTACAGTTCGCTTCCGGCGTACAGGTTTAATCAGAGAGAGTGAAAGAACACAGCACTAAGTCAGTAAGTGAATCACTCTTGTCTGTGTTGCCTCTAATTTGTCTTTTTTTTTTTTTTCCTGTATGCGAATGTGTTAAAGTGAACTAGTGTACTCCAAACCCAGTCTGACAGAGACTAAGTAGGTCTGTCTGACTGATCAAGTGTTTCCTTCAAAAAACAAACAAACAAACAAAACTAAACAAAACAAAAAAACAACGTCTGGCCAGCCAATGTCGTGATGTTGCTAATCGGCTGGTCCCACCTACAGTACATCTGCGTGATTACTCTTGCGTATTTGGCCCTTGATAGTCTCCCTGGCGTGAGCTATTGAGCTGAAAGAAAGACTGAAGAGAGCTTCAATGCTTAGCTAGCACCTTTTTTTTTTTTTTTTTTCTAATTTCCCTTTCTAGAAAAAGGAAGGGAGGAGTGGGCAGATCATTTCATATCGATTAACAAAGATGTATGTGTGGTCTGTGTGTGTTTTTGTGACATGAAAACCCCCAGCATACTCGTCTCCGGAACACGGAGTATATCCAGACTATACAGCGACACACCGCCTGCATAGTGTAGGTAAAAAAAAACCCAACTCATACGCATCTGAGAACAACATGATCGGAACGCCAAAGAAAAATGAGCTCATTGTGAATAATGTACTGTTTATGACAATATTCATTTGTCAATATTTAACCCTTTGACTCCCGCACCCTATCATCCTGCATTGTCAACCATCTAGCCAAGCAAAAACAATTCTTTTATTCTTTTACCCTATCCACCAGCTTCTTGCATTAAGCTGGTGAATAGGGCGAGGGAGTCAAAGGGTTAAGTTTTTTGTTTTGTTTTGTTTTGGTTTGGTTTGGGGTTGTTGTTTTTTTGCTAGCATGGTTGATAATGCAGGATGCTGGTGATAGGATGCGGGAGTCAAAGGGTTAATGAAATACGCGTTCTCATACTTATTTCATGTGTGTTTGGTTTCTGTTTAAATGAACGATGGTAGTCATTTCAACTCAGATTCTAATATCGAATCAAAGGGTTAAGTTTTTTTTGTTTTGATTTGTTTCTTTTTTGGGGTTTTGTGCAGGATGTGGTGGACTGGGTACCTGATCAAAAGGTTAAAAAAAAAAAAGTCGTGTAGTTTTTGCTTGTTCATACGTATCATGAACATGAACCATGGCTATGGTTCCGACTGAAGTTTCCATGACCTAGCATTAGATACAGGTGAGACTCGGAGGTCTAGGATTGTTGGCCGTCCAGCAAGTTTCCCTTTACATGAAAATTGTTAACCCTTTGACTCCTGGACCCTATCCACCATCTGCAAAAACTTAACCCTTTGACTCCCTCACCCTATCCAGCAGGAAACTGGTGGATAGGGTGAGGGAATCAAAAAGTTAAGTTTTTGCTTTGCTGGCATGGTCGACAAGCAGGATGCTGGTGGATAGGGTGCAGGAGTCAAAGGGTTAATTGAACTCGACGGACGCGGTAGTCAAGTGGGTAAGACCTCGTCAAACTTCTGAATGGAAAGTCAGTCTCTAGGGTTCTATCCTGTATGGTATGGGTAGGCTTCTTCATACCGGCGAATAAAGGGTGGAGAATTTTTTTTTCTATCTCGAAAGTCAGCTTGTGTTGTAAACCTCTTATGTATGGTGCATAAACCCCCCTCGTCTGTATACGCTTAGCAATTCTGATATCAGCCAAAACAGCATTCAAGAAGATGAAAAGCATTCTTACCAACAAATGCCTATCTATTAACATCAGGAAAAGAGTTCTTGAATGTTATATAGAACCAATACAGTGTACGGTTGTGAGGCGTGGACAGTCAACAAGCAAAGCCAGAACGAGATTGAAGCAGCCGAGATGTTGTTTCTAAGAAGAATGTTGAGAGTTCCATGGACAGCAAAGAAAACAAACGAGACAGTCTTGATAGAGGCAGACACAGGTAGATCATTCATAAGGAAGATTAGGAAAAGACAGGCAACATTTATAGGCATTTTATGAGGAAAGGGGATTTGGAGCACCTGGTCACAACGGGAAAGCTGGAGGGAAACAGAGCACCAGGTAGACCCAGGGAGAAAATAATGGACGACTTGCAGAGTGGCTGAAGACAAGGAAGGTGGAAAAGATGCTTGAGGCAACAAGAGGTAGAGACAGATGGAAGTCCATGTTCGCCAACGCCATGCGGCAGGGCACCTGATGATGATGATGATGATGATGATGATGATGATGATGATGATGATACTGATATCAAGAACACACATACGTTGATCTTGCAAGTCATGTCACGACGGTGTCCGGCTGCTTATGGAAACACTTGGCATGCACACCAACCAAACACAGACTATCATCATAGTGCAGAAATGTTCATCAACAGCTGCTGCCATGCATAAAGTAAACAACAACAACAACAACAAATGTGCATATTCGCAAACGAGAAAAATCGGAATGTTTGAAATCGCATCTATCTCACCCCATCTATCTCCATCGCCGTGGATAACAGTGGGAGCTCCACTCTTTGTCACGAAGGATCGCCAGGCGACAAGGTCTCTGCTCCTGCGTATGATATCATGGAACCCCAGTTTGCAAGAGAAAACCATGTTGTCCATGTTTGAAATACCCTTGTTTGAAAAAAAAAAAAAAGATAGTTATATTGATGGCTTTTTTTGTTTGTTTGTTTGTTGTTGTGTTTTTTGCTTTTTTTTTGCATCAATTACCCGATATTTCTTATCTTCAATGACTGATAAACTATAGGTGTTTTGCTATTTTTTAATCCCTGTCGCTTGCTCTGATTAGTAGCTTATAATTTTTCGAATTCATTGATATCCACTCCTTGCTCAAAATAATCGTTCAGATCCAGTTACATCGAGTTTGGTACCATATGCTCGTGTGTGTGTGTGTGTGTGTGTGTGTGTGTGTGTGTGCGTGCGTGCGTGCGTGCGTGCGTGTGTGTGTGTGTATGTGTGTGTGCGTGCTTCTGTGTGTGCGTGTACATGTGTGCGTGCATCTATGTGTGTGTGTATAGTGTGTGTGTGTGTGTGTGTGTGTGTGTGTGTGTGTGTGTGTGTGTGTCGATGTATGTGTCTGTACTGTGTCAGTCTGTCAACTGTGTGTATGCCCATATGTCTGAAAGTGTGTCTGTTCGGCTGTTGTGTGTGTGTATGTATGTCCTCAACGAGTATATGTGTTTGAAGGCTATATGTAAGTATGTGTGCATCTTGCGCATGGGTGTGTGTGTGTGTGTGTGTGTGTGTGTGTGTGTGTGTGTGTGTGTGTGTGTGTGTGTGTGTGTGTGTGTGTGTGTGTGTGTGTGTGTGTGTGTGTGTGTGTGTGGTTGTGTGACACTGCGTGTGCAACCCCAGTCCACTCAGCAAATGCCCGGAATTGGCACTCAGCCGATCCTGTTCTGGGTTGTGAAAAGCTCGAAGCAGCAAAGTAGAGTAGATTTATGGGAACCACCCTCATATAATAGTGGCCCAGACAGGAGGTGATGTCTCTATCTCCTCACTTGCCTACGACCTCGGGGTTATGCAACAACCTTCTATGCGCTAATTTATTTTAAGAATTTGTAAATTGTAACTATGGAGGCAAGGTATAACAATGCAGCATACCGAGTCTTATAGGATTCTAATTATCAGTAATTTGGGATACAAATGCAGGAATTATTTCAACAACAAAAAAAGAAAGAAAGAAAGAAATGATTTATTTTTGAATAAGCCAAGGTTGAGATAGGGCCTTCAGTGAAATATAATAGATTCTTACTTGAAACTTGGTAATTAGATTAGAAGACCTCTTTCAGACTGAGACCATCAGTGCATTGTGGATTCCTGAATCTGCACATTTTTTATTCTTGTTGCAATGTTTAAAAAATCTATTTTATGATAAAAAATAATTTTAGAAAAAAGGGTATTAGCTATCATAAAACAAAAAGAAGAAAGCGTCTTTCCCGCACACAACGCCCCGCAACAGATAAGCCAAACTCACATAGAACATTTTATGTGTGTTTGTGTCACCAGACAAAGTGCAGCACAGATTAGTAAGAATAGTATTTTTACTAAGTACTCTTCCGCTGCTCCTTCTATGGTGTCATCTGGCAACTTGATGTGTACGAGTGTGTTTCGTCAACAGAGATAGGAGGTCGTGAGCCTGAGTATCAATCAGTATGACTCATCTTTCAGGCCCACAGATTTTCAGACCACAGTAGCATAAAATGTGAGAAAATATTCAGACGGAAGGATTCATTTCTTTTATGCTGTATAGTTCTTTAAAGACATATATGTATACATAAAATTCTGATGGAATGCGTCAAAATGAACCAATTTTACCAAGTTTGCAACTTCTCGTTATTTCCAGTCCAACAATTACATACAACCGGAAGTCACCTTGACCAATCCTAATTTAGAACTGGAAAGATTTCAAAAATCTGATGATCATTAATTTGCGAATAATTTGTCTTGATTGGAAATTGGAAGCTTTGAAATCGTCTGCAGTCTTCTTCGAACGGAAGTTGGTATTCGTTTTTTACATCGCATACTTACATGTATATTTCTATAGATATTTATTCCATTAACCGTCGCAGTTGGTTTTGAATCGGTTTGGGCAGACTTGGTTGGACTGTTTACACTGTAGACTCATGACTGTGGTTAGCAGACAAGTTTCACGGTAGGCTGTAAACACTGTCTGATGTTTTACAAGTCCGTTTGATATTGATCTTAATTATAAGGGTAAATTCTATGGCTAATTATGTATTCGGTGTCGCAGAACCAGTTGTCACTAACCGAGTTTTTTCTTTGGTGTGTGTGTAAAGGTTGGCTTATTTTGTAAAATGGGTGGCGCTGCACTGCGGCGAAGCTCTCTCAACGGGGATAGCAGCCCCTGTTTTACATGGTAAATCCATTGTGACAACAACAACAAAATGAATGTGAATATGAATGAATAAATTAATTCAGTGTGACTACCTAACCCTAAATGTTTACAGTTTAGCTTAGATTGTTTACATCCACTGAGTCAAGTGTTAAACAAAGAGACCAACACACATATTTAGCACTCACACTAACACACACTGACACACACACACACACAACACACACACATAGACATGTATACACACACACTCACACGCATGTTCTAACATTGTTGACAAGACTACAGTTAGGCCTACATTGAAAGTTACTTGTGTTCTTATCAACTTCAAGGCAGTCATGTTATCAGCAGCAACTAAAATCCACAAAAAACAATAAACAAACAAACAGATTAACAGATACAGCAATATAATTAAGTTATTTATCAGTGTACTTTTATTCTGCAGAGGCAAACAGAACAATATTGCATTCTTTATTTATAGTTAATACTTAGGGGGGAAAATATTACACAAAACAGGAGTGGGAGCTTCTAAATTGGTTGGATGGTGTTTCACACCACCTTCAAGCACTTTCTGCGGGTAGCTAATTCCAAATCTACTGCTGTGTGTTCCTATGGACCATGTCAGCGAAGTTGGGTGGGGGGAGGGGTCCTAATATCTTGGCAGCCCAGGACTCCATATTCATTGCCTAGACCTGTGCCCCTCACAGACAGCCAGTTTAACTTTGGGAAGGAGGAGAGGAAAAACTTAACTTTAGTGATCTGAATTTCATCTTGTCTTAGATGGAAACTGACATTGATGACAAGAGAGGTCTGGTCAACTACAGAAGAGACCTGTCTGAAAAAAAAACAACTTGCTGACATACTGAGAACAGCAAAAAACAGTGTTCATCAGATTGTTAGACACTGCGCAAATGACAGTTTACAGACCCTTTGTCAGAACATCCAGCCGTGCACCAGAAGTGGCTTTGTATAAGACATGTATGAGGGGATGAAGAAAGCCCTCCGGCCCACAGCTGGCAAAATCACTCCCTGAAGTACAAGGATGGCAAAGTCATTGAAGACTGTGCCAAGCAGATGGAGAGGTGGCTGAATACCAACAGAATCTGTATTCCACTGAGAATGTGGTCACAGAGTCAATCCTTGCCAGCACCCCCCCCCCTCCCCTTGGCCTGTCATCAGTGAGCTGGACCTAAACCCCCAATAGTGGATGAACTCAGCAAGGCTGTTGGCTCTGTTGCTCATGGCAAGGCATCATCCAAAGACAGTATTCCTGCTGAAATGATTCTGTGTATAGGAAACCAGTACTCCCGAGTCAGTGTCATGAGCTACTCTGCAAGTGCTTGTACTTGTAGAAGGGATCATTTCCTCAAGACATGGGAGATGCAGAAATCGTGACACTGTACTAGAGAAGGGTGACTGCAGTTACCATAATAATTACAGAGGCATGTCACTGTTCTGTGTTCATCACCATCGGCAAGGCGTTTGCTTCAGTTGTTTTGAAGAGGCTGCAGACAGTAGGTTACACACGGGTCACACATCCTACATTCATTCCTACCTTTTAAAAAATGGGGCACCATGGTTTGTACCATGTGACAAGCCGCTGAACATCAGACATCTTCTTGTTGAATGCTTGGAACTGGCACGATCTGAGAACTATAGGGCTGATATGCACTATATCACATGGAGGACTCCTTCAAATAAATCTCTTCTTGGTGCATTTTTAAAGTTTTTACAAGAGATCAATAGACTTCTGTTGTGATTCTACTGAAAGATTTTTCTAAATTTTATGCATTTTAGACTTTACAGGATAATGGCGAGTTTGATTTTTAACTGTTGTTATACACTTGGGTGTTATTTTTAACGTGGTGTTAGCCCTGATGTGGCTGTAGTAGTTGGCTGGGCTATAAACAATATGAACCTGATCCTGTTGTTGTTATCATTATTGTTGTGATTGTTGGTGTCATTGTCATTACATGTATATATATAATTGTCGTTTTTGTATGTACAGTAATGCTTTTCTCCAAACTTATTTGGACTTACTGCACATTACACATAATCAGACTTTTTGGAGGAACTTGTACAACTCAGGCACTCTACTAATTTGTTGTACAGTCTGCATGCTTGGTCAGAGTGTATGCTGGGTGTTTTTCTGTTTCCATAAGCCAGCCACTGAAATGACTTAACATTATCTTTAATATGCATATTTAATGGTCTGTGTCAGTGTGCATATTTTTCATAAACACGAGAAGGGGTGGCAATGGTCAATCTGCACACATGTTGGTCTGGGAGATGGGAAAAATCTCTACCCTTTGCCCACCCAGCAGAGATTCTCTGCCTGGGCAAATTGAACTCTGGACCTTCTGCTTAGAGGTCTGAGATTTACCAGATCAGGTGGTTTGTCTCCTGATAACAACTGTCCTGTGATCAGCACTCATCTTCGTTGTCTTGCCCAAATGTAATTTCTTAGTCATTTCTTGGGCACCAGTGTATGAAATAATCATCTTCATGTTTGTGGTGCTTCTCATCATTCTTTGAAATAAGTCTTGTCAGTGGCAGAATAGTTCAGACGTTTGCCTGCCAGTAACTAATCTCAAGGTTCCAGGGTTTGCTCCCCGTAGAGGACTCGATTTTCTCCTCAGTTTGTGGAAAATTGAACTGAACGTCTAGTCTTTCGGAAGGGGACGAGAAACGAGTCAGACACGTGTGCCTTCTGGCTGCGCATGCTAAAGATCCCACGGCATTTGAAAATCATGAAGACCAGGGCATTGCCTTGCTGCCTTGATAAAATACATTGGACAGACAGGTTGATTTCCCAGGTCCCACCCCTTGAAGACCAATTAGCCTTCTAGCCTTTCTGAAGTCTTAGGGAAAAAATGTGAGTATGAATATGAATTTGAATTGAGGGAGAGGAGATGAGTGCCGCCCTCGTGATGCTGGTACCAGGGGAAGAGTTGAGGTCTCTGCAACCTCATTCCCCTACTAGTACTACCCCAGGGTTATGAAGCCATCTAGGTAGGACCTCGAACCTGGCCAGCTTGTGGGTTTGTGTGCAGGCTTAAGGCTTGTGCCGTGATCATTCTGGACTTCTCCATCACATGACACCTGTGATGTTAGTGCAAATGGAATTTATTCTGAGCACAGAGACGTCATCTTGAGAAATTAGAACTGAAACTGAAACTTGCCAGTACTTTATCTTCAGTATAATTGTCAGCCAGGTGGAGGAGCCCAGGTGGATTGAACCCAGGTCTTCTGAATGGATGTCTGATATTTATCCCGTTAACTGTCGGGTTGGTTTTGATTTCTTTCTTGTTTCATTGTCAAAGGGTAGCTGGAGGTGACGGGTCATCATGGGTGACGATTCAGAATGGATGAAGCTTCCCACTGAGGACAAATGTACCCACAAGGTATGGTTGTTTTCAATGTTTAAACAGTGTTAATTTACAAGCAGTGTTGTGTGTGTGTCGGTGTGTTCTTTCATATTTCTTTCAAAGTCTATTCATGTCTGTTGTTTTTTACAAAGTGTTTGTTATTTTCAATTTTGTGTGTAGTAGTCATTGTATGTGTTTCTGCATGTGTGTGTGTGTTGCGTGTGCGTGTGTGTGTGCGTGTGTGTGTGTGTGTGTGTGTGTGTGTGTGTGTGTGTGTGTGTGTTCACTGATTGTCAGATGTTAAGAGTCAGATAAGGGGTGAGATAAAGGGAAAAACAGGAAGTTAGATATTGTCAGTCCTATTACCATACTGGATTTTAATGTCTGTGTATAGAAAATTACAATTCTTTTCTGAATTTACTGTGTGTCATTGTTTTCTCTCAGGGTTAAACAGTTTGATACTGAGAATCTGCTTTGTTTAATGAAACATGTTAACGTGTTTTATTCTGATTTAGAATTCAAGATTGACTATATCAGTTCACAGTTGCTGACATAATTCAAGATTGACTATATCAGTTCACAGTTGCTGACATAATTCAAGATTGACTATATCAGTTCACAGTTGCTGACATAATTCATTCCAGAACTTATGGCTGATTGTTTTAATGAAAATAAATAAAAATCACTTATTTCGCATTTTTTCTGTCCCTTATACTAGTTATAGCAAAGCATTTTCTCTAATCTTGAGTCATTGATGGCCAGCTATGAATGAATGACTTGTAGTTTTACATGTATTGATTCATCTTAGGCAGAATATGATGAAACTCAGCCAAATCGTAGAACATTGCCATAACATGTCAGACAAGTTGTTTTTTTCTAATTTTATTGAAATCTTTGCTTGGGTCATAGAACATTGCTGTAACATTTCAAACAAATTGATTTTTTTCCCTATTTTAGTGAGATGAGTACAAGACAAAATTATCACAAAAGAAATGCATGACTGCATGATTGCACACAGAATTACCCAAGCCAAAGATCTCATTCCCCTGCATCATCAGTGTTATAGGACAACTTTTACCCTTTTTATTTTTTATTTTTGCTATAGGTCTAGTGTCTACTCATGTGTATACTTGACCCATATCAAGAATTGTTTTATCTCAGAATCTGTGCGAACATGCACATTATGCGTGGTAGGCCTATGTTTACAATACAGACCTTAGAGACTGCAACGTTTAAGAACAGAATTTTGCTCCAGATCTGGAAAGCTCGTGTGGCTGGCTATGAGGAACTGATGAAAGTTTTTGCTGCTGCGGATAATGAGAAGAGCCCGGAATTTTCCAAACATGGGGGGCTGATGAAAAAGATTGTAACGGACAGCAATGCTGTAGCCCAGGAAAAGGGTCTGGACGTGGTTGTTTCCTTTGTGGAGAGCGCTTCCACTCAGATTGCAGTCAGGTAAAAGCAAATCTGCCAGTTTGCACAATTTTGATTTGATTTTATGTATTTACATTTGTGCTTGACTGCAAATTACTACTGTGTTATGTTCATACAATTGTTACTATGCTGACAATAACAAACAAAAAATCAATAGGGATGGGTGGTGATGGTAGTAAAGGGCTAGAAGTAGAAGGATAATTGCTATGGATCGGAGAGGGCTTAGAGTGAATTTTAACATGAAAGAAGCTTGAAGCATATATATTTTGATACCTCTGAATATTTTGTATTTTTTGTGAAGAGCATCCAGTCAGGTGATGCGTTATTTTATGTTCTAAGTGGAAAGCAGGGAGCTTGAACCATTTAAATTTTGATACCTCTGATTAGTCTGAACATTTTGCATTCTTTGTGAAGAGCAGCCTGTCGTTGGTGATATGTGTGAAAAGCAGCCAGTCATAAGTGATTTGTTATTTTGTGTAGCGTGAACAAAACAGTGTTTTTCTTTGTGGATGTTTTCTTTTTGGCATCTTAAGTTTATTACAATACATTTTAAGGCAGAAAGTGGTCAGGGACAAGTCTCTGTTTGCTATGAGTTCTTTTATGTGCACTGATGATCTGTTTTCTCGACTGAAGATTTTTTTAATGAGACCTAGGCCCAGACCAGTGGTCACATCAAATGAGTAAAATGGAAGGAGAAATTTCCTTGTTGAAAGCTATGATTTGCGATGTGGTCCATTGCAGATTGGTTGTTCAGGTCACCCAGTACAATTAGCTGACTCCAACAATCCGAGTCACCCAGTATGATTAGCTCACTCCAACGATCCAAGTTATTGTATATGTTTCTTGTTGCCTGTCTATCTTTGCACATGCATTTCTATCACCTGCAAAGATTTGTACTTTGGTGATTGATGTGTTCTTTGTTGTTTGAGTGCTCTGAATGTGTTATTTTCCACCCTGTCTGTTCGCAGAACATTGAACGAGGTTGTGTCGGGGGTGATATCCAAATGTTTGAGTGCCACAAAGCAGAAGACCAAGGAGAAGGGCATGGAGATTATCATGATGTACATCGAGCTGGACAAGCCAGAACTGGCGCAGGTGAGACGTTTTTTTAAATTTTTTATTATTTAAGGAACTTTGCACTTGAGCAGTTTAATTTGTGCTCATTTTTCTTTTTTTTCAGTCTTTTTTTTTTTTACACCATTTTAATGGCCACAGAAGCTGGGACAGTTTTTCTTACTAATACTATGATGGTGATGACAATGGGGATGATAATCATGATGCTATGGTGCTCCATTCTGGATTGAGATTATTTGTCAGGCGCTACGCTTACTTTTATGATATATCCCAGTCAACGAAGTCCAAGAGGTACAGAGTCCTGCAATGTTGGTGAGGAAATTTTAGCAATACCCTCGATGATGCACTTGTGATGTGGATGAGACTCGGTTGTGTACCTGTCTTCCCAATTAGTGCATGCACTTGACTCTGGGGCCAAAAAATCCCACTGTGATTTTTAACTGACTTATATTTGGCTCATGTCACACTCAAATTCCAGCCATCATTCCATATTAATATTGCAGGGTACACAATATTGGACTGCAGATTTGGTAGGGGGTGCTAAGGGCTGGACCCATGAAGCCCTTTCGGGGCTGCTTTCCATTTCTGTCTATATTAGCCGCTAAAAATGGCAAAGACTTGGTTACTATCTCCACTGTAATGCACACAGTCCGACATAATGGACATGGTAAGCGTTTAGATAAAAATCCTGCTTTTGTCTATCTTGAAGCTCCAAGTATATGGCTAAACGTTCTTTATCATGCACATGAATATGTTTAATTATAGATTCGTATATCTCTTTCAGTTTTGGCATGTCTGCAGAGGTTTTGAAATGATTAAAACTGAATCGGATGTTGTTGTCTTTGTTTTTAGGAATGTTTGATGGCGGGTCTAGAGAACAAAAACCCAAAAGTTGTGATTGGTTCTATCCAGTGTCTGAGGATTGCTCTCAGGTAGGATTCTGTGAATTCTGTGAGTGGTGTTTTGTGTATTGTTTTGTTGTTGGTTGGTTGGTTGGTTGGTTGGTTGGTTGGTTTGCTCATTTGATGTTTTTTTTAACTCTCTCTTTGCTATTATGCGACGAGATCGCACCCAATCCCTTGCGACGGTTGGTTACTAACATGCGATCTCGTCGCACCCAACCCAGTGCGACTGTTCCTTACTAATATGCGATCTCGTCGCAGACAACTTAAAATATTCATAGTTCAAAGTTCGATAGTCATGCATCAATCAAAGTGGGTCAGGATCAGCAACTGACCATTCCTGCGTGCTTTCCTCTGGTTGGCTGGCTATTTTTGGCTTTAGTTTGTCTTTGTGGAGAGGCAGTTGAGAGGCACTGTGGATAAACAATGCGTGGCAGATTTCGTCTGCTGCGGCAAAATGGCGACTCTGTCTTCATCAGCGAGTACTTGTCTCAAAATGTGCGTACACGACGTTTCACGGCTCAAGAAGTTATTGAACAGCTGACAACAAATGAATCTGATGTTGAGGATTATGAAGACGATTCAGAAAGTGATGGGTGGCTACCAGATAACGATCACGACGACGCAAGTGTGGGGCATAGCAGTGATACTGAACCAGTGATTATGATTCGGCAGACGAGCCCGTTGCAGTCGGACTGGGTCAAATGGCCGACGCAGATCCGACGGAGGATGAATTTCTCCAGTTCCTCTGACAGATTGGAACGAAGATTTTTCTTTTTTTCCAACACTGCCTGCTTATGGGATGAGAGAAGTGGCCTTCACATCGACCACATGGATGAGCCTTGGAGGGTGTGAGGGTGCGCAAATTAAACAGCCAGTGCTCCAAGTGTGGTGTCGCATTGTGTCAGAAGCCCTTTCAAGGTGGTGGTGATACAAATATCACATGTTTCCAACTTTTCCACACCATCCAAAATTATGTTGATTATTGAGTGTGTGTGAGTGTGTGTGTGTGTGTGTGTGTGTGTGTGTGTGTGTGTGTGTGTGTGTGTGTGAGTGGTTGGTGTGTGTGTATTGTGTGGTGTGTGTGTGTGTGTGTGTGTGTGTGTGTGGTGTGTGTGGTGTGTGTGTGTGTGTGTGTGTGTGAGGGCTACACCCGGTCAGTGACAGTGAACTATCAGTGAATCTGATTGTGGTTGCTTATCATTTCTACAATGTGGCTGTTTCCCATGGAATATGAAATCAACAATTATGAAATACTGCAGTGTCAAGTGAAAAGTGTGATTGTGTTTATTGGATAAATCACCTTCCACAAACAACAAAGGAGCAAATTAGTGAGTCATTTTGCACTGATTTTGTCTTTTTAGATTTCTAACCACAGAATTACAAAGTTTCCAATCTGTGACTTCTAACATCTTTTTTCTTTGTTATTATTACTAACCCTTATAGCAGGCAGTGTGCCTCATTCAAAAGTGTGAGCGAGTGTGAGAATGTGACTTTTCCTATGTCACACCTGACATATAAATGTAAGTGTACACTCTTGTCAGTCTGCATAAACATTTTTCAATGTTATTTCTTGCCATCAGTAATGTTTGTTTTGAGAAAAATCTCTTATCAGAAATTTTTTACTATTTGACCAAAATCTACCCCATTTTTGTGATTTTTGAAAAAAGTGCTTTTTTTTTAAAGCTATCAAAAATCAAACATATTAAATTCCATGCATTGAAACTTTGCCTGGCATTAGTTTGGTATGTTGTGCACATTATCTGAAAATTTTACAGTTCTATCTATTATAGTTTTTTTTTTACAATTTTTTGTGTAACCTATACAAACGGCCAGTATACAGTGTTTGTGAGGAGAAGAAATTGGCCAGTATAGGGTGTTTGTAAGGGGAAGAAACTTGCCAGTATGGAATGAGTTAAGGGGACATTTTTTGGGTTGTTTTTCAATGTTTGTTTCATTGTGTTTTCTGTGACAAAAGTTAATAATATCTCTGAAGTCCAGAAGTCCAGACAGCTGTGAAATCTTTTTGTTGGTGAATAGCTTTTTTGTTCAAAAGAACATTAGATCATCTGTTTTACTGCTGGTGCTTTCGGCTACTATGTATGCTGAGAAAATTTCTAGAAAAATTGAAAAATCACTTACTATTTTTGTATACACATATATATATATATACATATACACAGTAACACCATACAGAGACACATATTTTGTCACTTTGCATAATCATAAGGAGAGCAAGGAAAGAACTACTGAACCAAACAATGCACACAGTAAAACTAGTAGAAGCTGATTACTTTCATCAGATTATCACCCATTCCAAAAATTCCAGTCAGAGTCTGAGTCAGTTGACATTGACTTCATGAAATTCAACTTTGTCAGGACCAACATCTTCGTCACTACTCTCAGGTTCATGAAGACATTCTTTCGATACTTCTTCAGGTGTAACCATTCATCTTCACTCTGCTTAACTTCGAAATCAGAGGACTGAAGTTCACATAAAGTTAGTAAATTTTTCAGTTAGAATGTTAATGTCACAGGTAATTGTGCTTCCAATACTGAGAAGAAGAAAAAAGAAATGTTAGAGGAATTAAATCTTGTTACTTAAAAATTGACATTACTGCAATGTTGAATGTCTAATACATGATGTACATCAAAAACATAGTGGCAGTTGTACATTGTTATGTCAGTAGTGCAGCCAAGAATGCAGCTGTCACATTGACAGGGTTCGTAGGGTCCTTTCAAGTCCTTTTAAGTCCTTAGGAATAGGATTTTGATCAAAAGGCCTTTTAAGTGCTTTGATTCAGCAAGTTGGTCCTTTTAACTCATCAGGAAGTCCTTTTAATTTTTGAAAGGACCTTTTAGGTCCTGTTAAATCCTGTTTTATCAAGAGAAAGAGACTTGAGAACGAAACTGAAACACCTTTGACAACCAAAACCATACTTTCGCAAGTTGCAAAGAGTTGAAAGATGCTGACGCGATCGTCTGAAACTCAGTACTTAGATCTACTGTATGAGGATAGTACTAAGCCTACTACTAGGCCTATAGGCCTAACAGTAGTGCGCTTTCTGCTCAGTGGCAGATGCGAAGCCGTGTACAGTGGCTGTGAGTCACAAAATTTTTGACGTCATGGGTTTCAAAGAGCAGAGGCGGTGCTAATGTTCGCGGCATATAGCTGACTCGATATTTTTGTCAAACGATCTATGTTAAAAGGTTCCCTGTATAGAAATTAATTAAAAGAGTGAGGCAATAAAGATGAAAAAATATTACCCAAATAAACGTAGGTACATAACACCACGGTTTGCGAACATACAAACATAATAAACAGCCTTGGAGAACAGATATATGCTGCATTGTTGAGCAGCATTTTACAGATAGATGCCTTCTTGCGCCTTTTCTCCTCCTCCCTCCTTTTTTCCTTACATTGCTAGTTAATTCGGATGGAGGCCTAGTTTGTAAAGTGTTTTCAAGCTAAACGTTCAAAATGCCAGGGAAATGTTCCTTTCAGGATAGATGGTTATCTGAAAAAGTTTATTGTGAGTGGGTGAGAAGGGATACTGTGGACAAGCATTCTGCTCGGTGCCTTTTTTGTGGAGTTTCGTTGAAAATTGCATCAATGGGAGAGAGTGTCCTTAAACAACATGCCAAGACGGACAGACATGTGAAAAATGAACGAAAAATCAAGGCAGACACCAGATGTAACATGACTGATTTCTTTTCAACAAACAGTACAAGCACAGTCACTTACAGTTCAACTAGCAGCACTAGTCGTGCAACTGCCAGCAATGAAGGTGTGTCAGAACAAGTCCAAGCACAGATATCTACTACTAGTACTAGGCCTAGGTCTAGTTTTGATCTTGACAGTGGTCGGTTGAAGGCTGAAGTGTTGTGGGCAATGAAAATTGTGGACTGCCACTACAGTTACAGATCATCAGAGCAGAGCGGAGAATTGTTCAGATCTATGTTCTCAGACAGTGACATTGCTGCCAGATTTCAATGTGGGGAAACAAGGTGCCGATACCTGACAACATTTGGGCTTGAACCCCGATTTTCTGAGCTGCTACAAAAGAATGTTAAGGCTTCCTCTGAACTAGGATATGTTTTGCTCTTTGACGAGTCTTTGAACAAGCAAAACCACATGACGCAAATGGACTTTATGATACGAATCTGGCAAGATTCTGTTGTGAAAACACGGTATTTGACTTCAGAGTTTTTGGGCCACGCCACAGGAAAGGACATGATTGCAAAGTTTGAGTCAGTCTTCACAAAGTCCAACTTGAACAAGAGAGACTTGCTACAGCTTGGCATGGATGGGCCCAACGTGAATTGGACTGTCTACAACACCATCAACTGTGACATGAAAGACAACCATGGAGTCTCCTTGCTGCATGTGGGAAGCTGTGGCCTTCACACTCTGCACAACGCCTTCCGTACCGGTTGTGAAGCCACAGGGTGGAAAATAGAAGACTTTTTGTCTGCATCCTACAAGCTCTTTGAAGACAGCCCAGCTCGCCTTGAGGATTACTATGCCACAACCCAAGCATCCTCTCTTCCATTGAAGTTCTGTCGCCACAGGTGGCTGGAGAATGCTGTGCCTGCAATGCGAGCCATTGAACTGTTGCCCAATCTAGATTTGTTTGTGAAAGCTGCGCTGACCAAGAAGATCGCTCTGCCACGTAATAACAGTTTTGAATGTGTGAAAACTGGTGTCAACAACCCCTTGCTGCCCAGCCAACTGTCTTTCTTTGCATCTGTTGCTCGGCTCATTGAACCATTCCTGAAAAAATACCAGGCAGACAAGCCCCTCATGCCTTTCATGGCCACGGATCTCCAGACCATGCTGAAGAACCTCATGCAGAGGTTCATCAAAGAGGATGTGCTAACTGATACCCCACTGAGTCAGATAGACTTGGAGGATGCAAACAATCTGCGAGCAAGAGTGCAGTTGGACTTTAAGACGACAAGCCTCGTCAACAAGGCAAAGAAGCTGCCAGGTGTATCCGAGGGACTAATCAGGGACTTTGACAAACAGTGTCGAAGCTTTCTGATGAAACTAGTAGGGAAAATGATAGAAAAGTGCCCACTAAAATACGGAGTGGCCAGAAACATGTCATGCCTGGACCCTGCCAAGCTCAACAACAAAGAAGAGAGCCAAAGGAAAATGAGTCTTCTTCTGAAGAATGCCATTGACAGCGGCAGAGTGACTGAAGTGAAGGCGGACACCATTCTTCAGGAGTTCACCAACTTCCTGCCTACTGCTGCCACGCACTCAGCCAGCTCCTTCAACTGTGAGAAAGACAGGGTGGACACCTGGTGGTGCCTGGCTCTAGAACACTCCCAGTTCTCCAACCTCAGGCCTTTCGTTAAGAACATGCTGCTGCTGTCCCATGGGCAAGCCACAGTAGAACGAGGATTTTCCCACAATAAAGAAGCTTCTACTGACAATCTGAGCCAGAAAGCACTCAAAGCCCGACGGGTCATAATAGACCACATCCGTGATGTTGGTGGAATCCAGAACGTCAAGCTGGACAAGCCCCTCCTCGTGTCTGCAAGTGCTGCATGGGGCAGATACAACGAACACCTGAAAGAACAACGTCAGGAAAAGGAGACAACCCAGAACCAACTGAAGCGGAAGGCTCTTGAACAAGAGATTGGGGAGCTGGAGAAGAAGAAAAAGAAAGCAGAAAATGATTCAAAGCAACTCGCTGTTGAAGCTGACAACCTGAGTTTTAAAGCTCAGGAACAGAGGAGCTTCACATTCGTGGAGAGGTCCAATGAGCTTCGCCTGTCTTCAAGGGACAAACAAGACATAGCCAGCAGTCTATCCATTCAACTGGCAAAGAAACAAGAGGAACTTAAGAAGCTGTGAAGTGTGTGAACTGAAGAAAAATACATACATGTGTAAATAGTAGTGTAGTGGATGTGACAGTAGAATGTGTAATAGTAGTGTAGTGGATCTGACGGTAAAAACAATGGAATGAAAGTGATTCATCATTATGTGTCTACAATAGTTCGTGACTCACACTGTTCACAGTGAAAGTGAAAACTCAATAATCTATATATTTGTGAAATAAAACTTTGTGACAATAACATTCAGCCAAAGAGACCTACAGTGACTTGAATTGCAAAGACTGAATACGATAGTCAAATGGGATTAGCTGTTCCTCCGTTTCTGAGAGGTAAGTGTCTGCTGTTCTGCATGTCAAATAGATTAGGGTGTACTGTAAAGTCATGTTGGCAAAGGTCCTTTTAAACTGATTTGAGGTCCTTATAAAGTCCTTTAAAGGTCCTTTTTTGGCTTCATGCCCACCACCTGGGAACCCTGATTGAGTACAAAGATGTTCCTAGGGCTATCTCCATGCATAATTGGGCTTTCATATTTTGACAGGATTCATCTCATCTGTCTTATTATTTTTAATGACTGTCTCACCTGTTGGCATCACTGGGTTCGGTGTTGGCCGCTGCACACTTAGACACCACCATCTCTCTCCAGGCCGCTGTGTCTTAAGTTGTTGACAATTCCTTGAATATTTAGGCTGCTGATGTTGGTTATATTCTCAGTGTATGAGATTGGAGGTCTTTTTACCACGGTTTTTCCTTGAAAGATGGTTGCCATGAGATCTGTGTTCTTGCTGCATGACACATGGCCAATGTATTTTAGTCTTCTCTTGTTGATGCATCTTAGTCTTCTCTTTAATGACTGATCATACCTAAATGTCTGTGTGTATTGCAGGGACTTTGGCACCAAGGTGGTGCAGGTGAAACCATTGTTGAAGGTGCTGCCCAAGCTGCTGGATGACCGTGACAAGAACGTAAGGGAGGAAACCAAACAGCTAGTCATTGAACTGTACAGATGGATTGGGGCTGCCCTGAAGCCACAAATGTCCAACTTCAAACCTATTCAGGTAACAGACTGTTTCCAAAAAGATGTCTTGTTTCCTCACCAGTTTTCAGTTTGCTCAAGCTTTCAGAGCATGCAGAAGATTCCATGCGCACACACTGTACTTCATATGCCATGTGACAATGTTTCACAATGATAGAGACAGATGCCATCATTCTTCATCTAACCTTAGGGTATGCTAGCTCTGAAGTTTTTTCCAGATTTATGGGTTATATATTGGTTTTATTTTGTTTTTTTTGTTGGTTTTGTTCTGAACCATGGTTCCTGGATGCATGTATACACATTCAGACCAGTGCACCCATACGGTATTGCACATTTTGTACACTATTCTTTGAAAATATGCATTAACCCCTGGTGGGGATGCCGGGGTTCTTTCAGTATAAATGGTATCCCCACTTGGAAATTCTGTGCTAGAAATTTCCTCTTTTCTGTCACTGTCTTTGTTTCTGCCTTATTCCTTTGCTTTCTGTCATTTCTTCCTATTATTTCCGGCATTGCTGGTCCATTTACCTGTATGTGTTCGATAAAGTCTTATCTGTTCTCTTAGGATTGATAATTGGGTACAGGTGTTAAGTGCAGTTTTGGAAGTGAGATATGCAAAAGTAGTTTTAGGTAATTTAGGCCTGTTTTCTATAAATATTTTAGTGTCCTTATGTATGTTAAATTTTGTATTTAGGTTTGTTTTTTAAATCCCCATGTGCAATAAATTGGATGGGGCATCTCCTTAAATTATGTGTGTGAACACATTGATATATGTACTTCATTTTCTTATTTTATTCATGTTGAAGTATTGTATATGTTTTAAGTGTTGTAGCCCTGATATGGCTCTACACAGTCGGCTGGGCTTCAAAGAACAGTAACAATAACAATAGCATTAACACAACTGCTCACCAGTCATTACAATTTCAGACAATAAGATAGTGCTGATGTCTGTTGAAGGTCCAAGAGTTTGAGGAAGAGTTTGACAAAATCACAGGAGGCAAACCCACCCAGTGCCGTTTCATGCGTTCCCAGCAGGACCTCAAGGCCAAAATGGAAGAACAGGCAGCTGCCACAGCAGGTGGTGATGGTGGAGATGATGGTAAATTGTTTTATTGGTGTTGTTTTTGTTTGCTTTGTTTCATTGTTTTGGGTAACAAGACATTAGAGATGGTTGATATTTGCTTGTATCATGCATGACAGTTATAAATCATTTTTTTTGTACAGTACTATTCTCCAAACTCACTTGGAGTCGCTTCTCGTTATGCACAATCACTTTTAGTGGCACACAATGACCTCAAGCCATTAGGCGAGCTGACCACACTCTACTATGTCGTTGCATAGTCTGTATCTTTGGTGTGCATGCATGCTGGTGGTTTTACTATTTCCATAAGCCACTAAAAACTAATATGACCTGCAGGATTTTTAACATGCATATTTGATGTCATGTTTATGTATAGTACACGAAAGATTTTTAATACCATCATGAAGTATCTCTTGCTGTGTGATTCTGAAACATGGAGGACGACCAAAAGTAACACCCACAAGCTCCAGACATTTGTCAACATGTCCGGGAATCGTCCTCAAGGTCAGGTGGCCTGATAACATTTCCAACACTGATCTGTAGAACAGAGCAAGACAAACTGCAATAGAAACAGAAATCAAGGAAAGGAAATGGGGGGGGTGGTAGGCCACATTCTGTGAAAATCTTTCTCGAACATCACACAACAGACTCTAGACCAGAACCCACAGGGAAAACGAAAACGGAGAGAACGAGACAGACATGGCGCCAGAATACCAACATAAAGGTGAAGGCATCATGAGGAATGTTGCCGTAGCCCTGTGTTCCCCAGGAATCCATGAGTCAAGTTAAGTTCATATACACACACATACATAATGAAGATGGTTTTGGCACTTAGCTGGTCTGACCCAGAAGATGAAAAAAGTCCACTCTTTACCTACCAGGTGAGGGGTAACCAGTTTGATCAAAGCCAAGATCAGATTGGAAATGACCCACCAGATACTGTGCCGGTCATAACCTGTCGTAATTCAGTCTTATTTTGTGTGTAAGAGTGTGTGTGTGTGCGCACATATTTTTCTCCAATCATTAAAAGTGAAGTAATCAGTGGTTGGATTACGTAGGCTGTACAGCAGTATACCGCCTGCGTAGTGTCAACAAAACAATAAAGATGCAACATCCGATAAAATCAGAACACTTTAAAAAAAAATAAAAAAAAGAACAAGTGTGACCTCTCAGCACAAAATCAGTCTCAGCTAGCATTTTGGGTATTTTGAGATATACGTATCACTGGAAAGTGTGATTCTGCTGATTATTGTGGTACTTGAATAAAGCTTGTACTCAAAAAAATGTAGGACGGTATGTATGTTTAAAGTCATTAAGTTGTTTGACCGCCATTTTGAGAAAACGGCCTCTAAAGTTTTTATGTACTCTCCTATACATTTTCCTTAAATTTCTTTATTTGGTGGCTTTGACCCGGTTTGTTTCTAATTCTAGCTGTCATTGTCGGAAGGATGCACCAAAGAGCTTTCTGTCAGGATATTACATGTGGGGGTTATGAACAGGTTACAGTTCGCAATATGAGACAAAAATAGGTACTTTTAGCAACAAATTGCATTCTTTCTGCTACGATCAGTGCATTAAAATACCATTTTTAATTGATCAGTGATCTTTTTTCAACAAACAAATTCTGTGGGGGATAGATTATAGTCTACAGAAATCAATTTTGAGATAAAGTCAAAACGCCCAAGACACCCTCAGTCACCTTTTCAGCTCCTAGGGCTCTTCGACTGACTGCGAGTTAAGACTGAATTGGTGGTGGGAGGTCACAAATGAATAAATTAAAAAAATGCTTTGTTAATTTTTTAAATGTGTCTTAGACTAATGGGGTTGTGGTTTTTACTGCTGTGGTGGTAGAGTGTGTGTAACACTAACAGATTGCTGATCAGTTGATTCTAAAACAGATGGGGAAGAAGAAGTTGGTGAAGACCTTGACCCATATGAACTGATGTCATCTGTGGATGTCCTCTCCAAAATTCCCAAAGATTTCTTTGAAAAAATAGTAAGTAATCTTTACGTGTAATTTTAAGGGGTGTCTGTTTGTCGCTTTTGTCTGTGTGTATTTGAATATGTTTGTGTGTCCAAGTGCTTGTTTTCATCCTGATTTTGTTTTCATGTTGATTTTTTTAATGGGTTCAGGCCTGTTGAAATATGGTATGTATTGATGAAAATCAGTCTCCTTTCTGGGTACAGTTTGAAACCAGAAATGTCCTGCTTGTTTGAATGAATTGTATAGACTAAGTTAAATAAGATAAAAGAATGTGGTAGATTAGATCCTTATTTAAATAAGATAAAAAGAATGTGGTAGATTAAGATCCTTATTTAAATAAGATAAAGAAGTGGTAGATTAAGATCCTTATTAAATAAGATAAAGAATGTGGTAGATTAAGATCCTTATTTAAATAAGATAGAAGAAATGTGGTAGATTAAGATCCTTATTTAAATAAGATAAGAAGAATGTGGTAGATTAAGATCCTTATTTAAATAAGATAAAAGAATGTGGTAGATTAAGATCCTTATTTAAATAAGATAGAAGAATGTGGTAGATTAAGATCCTTATTTAAATAAGATAGAAGAATGTGGTAGATTAAGATCCTTATTTAAATAAGATAAAAGAATGTGGTAGATTAAGATCCTTATTTAAATAAGATAAAAGAATGTGGTAGATTAAGATCCTTATTTAAATAAGATAAAAGAATGGGTAGATTAAGATCCTTATTTAAATAAGATAAAAGAATGTGGTAGATTAAGATCCTTATTTAAATAAGATAAAAGAATGAGGTAGATTAAGATCCTTATTTAAATAAGATAAAAGAATGTGGTAGATTAAGATCCTTATCTTTCACCAAGTTTCAGCCAGTTAAGAATGCTGTTCACTCAAGCTTGAAACTGAATGTTGCAGATTTCTGTGGATACCAAACATATATGTCAAGTAATTTGAAGTAGGACTTTTTTTTAATGATCACGTACAGTTTGTCTGCAAAGCTGTGTACAGTTTGTCAGCAGACGTGCATGCACACAGATGTGTGTGTGCACTCATGTGCAAGTTGACGCTTACATGCCCAGTGTGCACATGAATACACTATATACTACACAGAGATATACTCACCACATACAGATATGAACACAGGCTCATGCACCGTGGGTTGATCTGAATTGTTAGGAAGACTGAAAGGATTTTATCATCTTGATAATGATCAGGAGGTGTGTGCTATGTGATTTTGTTACCAGCTGTGTATTGCTTGACCATTAGGAAGCCAAGAAATGGCAGGAGAGACGAGAGGCCCTAGAAGCCCTTCAGAAGCTGGCGGAATCCCCAAAGATCGAGAACGGGACTTTTGGCACTCTTATCAGTGCCATGTTGAAGGTAAGATTGGGAAAAAGGAAGAATTTAATGAAAATATATAACGTTATCATGTGTGTTTAACTGAAGGCTGATTTATTGTTTATAATAGGTATTCCAAAGTGATTTTCAAATTTGAACTTATCTGTATAAACATCAGCTGGGAAAATAGAGATTTTCATTCTGAACACATACATACTTTATTTTTTAATGTGGGATAAAAAATAATTTTTTATGATTTTTTTCTTTCTTTTTGGACTTAGAAAAATTCCGCACGTTTTTTTAGGCCACATTCAACATGCCTTGAACACACATATAAAATCACACAAGTCCAGAAAATCATTTCTGAGGAGGTTTTTACTTGTTAAGTTGATGTGCAAAAAACATGTGGACAGAAATGCATATCAATAAAAATACAGACCTATGAAAATGACAAAAAATAGCAAAATTGGACGCCGCCGTTCCAAACAACTGGGCAAGGGACCCATTTTCATTAATTTCAAACTCCATTATCTTTAAGAAATACAATACAGTGACACTGAAATGAATCATATATGATAAACATATTAAGGAATTTAACCCTAATTTTTTCCAGCTTCATCTGAAAGCTGGTTGAAAAGATATCAGATGTCAAAAATGCGAAATATGCCGATTTGTCACAGTGAAAAAAATGGCGAATTTTACACATATTTGGTGCACCATAACTTTTTTCACTTTAAAGTTACAAAAATGGTTTTGATATCAAATTGCTCAGCATGACAAACTCTTTCAATGTAAAACAACCCCAGACATCTGTATGTTTAATCAAACCATATTTGGGTAAGGATAAAATACTTATTTTGAAAAAAATGTGTATTTTAGCTTTTTGCAAGACTCCGTAACTTCTGTCACATTCATCCTACTGCAAAGTACCATATACCAAAATGATCAGTTTTTTATGATCTGTCAGTATAACAAACAAGACATTAGGTTTCAATCTTTCTGTAAACAAAAATCAGATGACAAAATTATAACAAATGTCAGCTGATAATAGTAACAAATAATGCGTTTTGTTTACATATCGAATCAAACAAGACATGTACATCAACAACATTCATTCAAAGAAGTCATCTTCATAGTTTTTACATGCCAATTTGTTGTTGTTTTTTAATCATTAAACAACGATTAAAACATGTCTTGACCTTTAACTGTTCCTTAACTGTGTGTAGAACATTATCAAAAGCTTCCACATCATTGTCTTGACCTTTCACTGTTGCTTAATCACAGTAGATAACTGTCCTGGCCTTCAACTTAAACTGGAAGCACAAAAGATAGAAATCATCTCTTTTTACAAAAAACATGTAATGAAATGTAAAAAAAATACTTGTCAGTGTCTGTGATCAGTGATTCCCCTTCACAAGTGACAGGAAATTAAAACATGTTAAGATGCAGTTCATCGTCATTGCTGTCAAAGTTGTCCAAAAGACTAGGTCTCCGCCCTCTGCCAGTCTTAAGAAATCGCTCCTTCATCCTCATGAAGAGATCATCTGTGAGAAAAATAGTGTAGAGGGAAAGTATTAGTACATCTATCTGTTCTATCCTGTAGCGTAATGTGAAAATCCCATTTGTAGGGACAAACAGGCCTATACATACAGAGCAAGAGGCAAATACTGACCAAAACAAAAACAAATCCAAAAAACAAGAACATAAAACATGCAGGAACACAAGGACTTTTGTACCCCTGCTCAATTAACTTCCCTGCCTGTCAAAGAGAGAAAGGATCAAGAGAGAATTGGATGTGGAGCTGTAAGAAGCCTACCAGTATTATTGTCAGCTTTGAAAATAAAATTATAATACCTTACCCTAACTCACAAAGCAGTGGGCAAAGTAAAATATCCCATACATTTAGGCCTACTCAAATCAGCACAATAAAATTTATCTCATAAACACTATAGGCCTAGTTAGGAAGGTTCATAGTGTCCAACCCATTAACCTGGTAGGCCTACTTTATTTTGTTTAAATATTATTTTTGATGACAATAATAGTAATGATAATAAATAATAATGAATGATAATAACATAATAATAATGATAATAATGATAATGATAAATAATAATGAATAATGATAGTAAAATAATAACAATAACAAAAATATGATAACAATATTAATAATAATAATAAACTTTTAAAGCTGTTGAACTAGGTGATAATAATATTGGGCCTAAAAATAATAGGATTGATAAACATGCAAATTTGTTTCAATGGTACCATTCAGGAAGTTTACACAAAGGCATAAAAGAAAAATGTGTAACATTGTGAAATTATTGAACGACACTGAACCAGATCGAGTGAAGTCAAGGGAGGGCACTCGGCCGATTCGACAAACGATCGATCAGAGCGTTGGTCACGTGACCACAATAAATCGCTAATCTCTCATTAACATCATTATAAATAAATATAATAAAGGCATGGATTATTAAAAAAATCTTTTGTAAACATTTTCCTTTAATCATATGCCTGATTCTACTCTCTGTAAAATTACCGCACCCCAAACCGTCACCTACCCCTACCTTCTAACATATTCATGATACTGTGGGTGCTGCAGCTGTGCGCTTTCCAAACAATTATATTCTAAAATCAGGAAACAAAATGTCGAAAAGTAATAGTAAACAAACTGCAAGATATTTTACTTATAAGTTGGATCGCTTGATTCGTCGTGGCTGGAGCAGTCGACGTAAACTTCGACGTCCATGTGCTTGCCCGAACGATCTTCGCGCGTGTCCGCCATTGCACGTCAGACGCTAAGAGAAAGCGAAAATAGGTTGTGTTGTTCTCAGTCCTCGAGGAAAACAGCCAGTGGTTGAATCCGATATGCAAATAGCAGAAGTTGAAAGTTGAAACCTTGACCTTTTGCACAGTGGAAAATATGGAGAGATTGGTTTTGAGTAAGGTTGCGAAATCATCGACGGAAGTTTTTAACGCACGAAACGACCGACTAAATGGAAGCCTATCAGTTCACTTTTTATATCGGATGAAAGCAAATTTAGTCATCTTTTTGACTGTGTAAATGGTTTGTTGATATCTGACCCAGCGAATCTCCTCGAGGCGAGTTTTCAAGGTAGGTGTCAAAACCGCGTTCCGATTTCATCGTTCCAGTAGCAGCAAAATTGCAATTTAGTAACCATCATCAAAAGCATATTTCAAACGGTAAATGTTACACTTATTGATTTATTTTGACTTTAAACAAAGCTTAAAGGATCACAGATCAACATGTTTTTTATTTCTGACACTGCATTTTGTTGAGAAGAGCAAGTTGAAAACCAGTGAAAAATCGCACTTTGCCGTACTTTTCGCCGCCCGCAAAGAGCACTTTGGAATACCATTTATAAGCAGGTACACACATTGATTGTTTGACGTAATGCTTAAGTGAAATATGAATAACTAAGGCGGAGAAAACTAAGAAGGTGTGTACCTAAAATATATTCAGGGACAGACGCACGCACACACACACACACCACACCCACACACACACACACACACACACACACACACACACACACACACACACACACACACACACACACACACACACACACACACACCATCTCTCTCTCTCTCTCTCTCTCTCTCTCTCTCTCTCTCTCTCTCTCTCTCTCTCTCTCTCTCTCTCTCTGCCCCTCATGGGTATACCAGGGGCTTTTTCACAGTAAATAGTATCCCCACCTTCTGGAACTTCTGTGCGAGAAATTTCCTCTTTTCTGTCACTCTCATTGTTTCTGTTTTGTTTCTTTGCTTTCTGTCCTTTCTTCCTGTCATTTTCTGCCTTGCTGGCCCATTCACTTGTATGTGTTCAATAAAGTCTTACATACTTTCTCTTAGGATTGATAATTGGGTACATGTATTAAGTGCATTTTTGGCTTTAGGGAAGTGAGATATGCAAAAGCAATTTTAGGCAATTTAAATCCATTTTTATGTGTTGTAGAGTCCTTAGTTATGTTTAAATTCGTATTCAGGTATGTTTTTTAAATCCTCTGTGCGATAAATTGGATGGAATGGTCAATGCCAGGAGCATCTCCTTAGATTATGTGCATGAAAGCATTGATATGTGTACTTAATTTTCGCTTTTTGTTTTTTTTCCTGTTGAAGTATTGTGTGTTTTGAAATGGTTTTAGCCCTGATATGGCTTGGCACAGTTGGCTGGGCTGTAAATAAAATAACAGTAACTACCCCCCTCCCCCCCCCCCTCCTTTTTTTTTTTTTTTTTGGTTTTCAGTATCCTGAAACGATCAGAATAAGCCATGACTTCCAAACAGATGCATTCAAGACTCCTCAACAGTTCACACCTTTGATCCAAATTTGGTAACAATCCATCCACAGATACTGTTGAGAAAAGCTTGCGGACATATTTTTGTCGCACACACCCAGACATACTTCTCTGGTTGACATAAAACAATCTCTCATTTATTGAAGAAGGGAGGTAATCACAGCTGTCATGATGTGTGACCCTGACATGGATTGCAGGTGATTGGAAAAGACACCAACGTCATGCTGGTGGCTTTGGCAGCCAACTGCCTGACAGGACTGGCCAAGGGACTGCGCAAACACTTTATCACCTACAGCTCAAATGTAAGTTTTTTGGGGTTTTTTGTGAATGAAAGGATTTCAAAGTGTAATATTTTCTTAGTGACAGCGGCCTTTGAAACAAGTGTAATGTTTGTGTTTTTCGTAACAAATGTAATGTTTGTGTTTTTTGTGATGTATGAATATGAATAGTTACAACATGCTGCATCTGTGACTAGCCCAGTTTACCTTGGGAGCAAGTACGTGTTTGTCTTATATTTCAGTTGGTGTGTCACCCAGTTACCATTTTCTTTACAGTCCAGATTTGACACACCCTGTTTAACAAATGATATTAGTACATGAAGGCAGTCAGCCATTAGTTTATATTTAACTTATCTTGATTCCCCATACTTTACAATGTCTCACTGATGCAATGGACGGCAGTGCTCAGCTTTCCTGCCCTTACCAATACTCATCCACCAAGAGCAGAAATCTCATAGTATAGGCGTATGGTGAATGGCCTGTAACTATGTCTTTTTCTGGCAATCCTTTTTTCCTGTCCCTGCACCTATATCAGCTGAGTGGTTTTTCTCACTCTTATTTCTCTTATCTGCTGTTCTTTGTCTTTTTTGTATTTGCTTATTTCTTCTTCCAAGGAATAGGCCTATGCCCCAGAGAGGGCATTCGTGATAAGATGTTCAAGGTTTCAGACCCCATTCTAGTCCCTCCCTCTGGAAGTTTGGGCTCTCGCCTCTCCCCCTGTCCATTTTTCAACCTTGTTTATCACCTTGGGGGCAGTAACGCTTTGGTTTCAGCCAGTATTCCTCCCCCTGCTCTAGCTGCAACTTGACTGCAGGGGGTGGGATGGGGTGGGTGGGTAGCAAACTGAGGTTCCTTTTTTGATTGACCAGCTGCCTCTCGTCATTGGCTGAGGTGCAGGGGACTTTTTCTTTCACTCTCTACTCTTTCACTGTCTTCTCTGTTCCTCATTTTTCCTCTCTCCCCTGACCCCGTGGGCACTAGGTCTTTAGTTTTGGCCAGCTATCCCTCCTTCCCCCTGTCTAGTCACGGCTGGATGTAATAGGAGTCTGGAACTGGGGTTCAACATTGTTGTTGAGTAGCTGCGGCTCTTCGACAGTTGAAGGCAGAAGATTTCTTTCTCTGCTGTGATATCTCTCCTTTGGAGTTTCATACAAGCCTTTGCACTGTCCACTCTCTTTGGGGAGGGCGCGATTGCAGATTGCCTTTTGTTTGGGTGGTGTGTGTTAGAAAGATGTGCGAGTAACATAAGACATATCATTGTTGGTCCAAGGGCAGTAACCCTGCCTGGCCCACCAGTGCACAGATTGCTTCCTTTGCATCATTAAGGCCTGCCTTTATGCCTTCTGTGCTTGTTGGTACAAGCCTGTGCGGATGCCTATTTTCACAGCTCTTAGTACTGTTTCTATGTTTCTTTCCCTGAGGTGTTAACTCCGAGCAGGACAGGCCTGTTTCCCACTGCCTCCTGAGTTAGGGTCTTTCAAAAACGTAAAAAGTATGGTGTCATTTGACTGTGTTTTTCAAAGATGTAAAAACAATGTCATTTGATTGTCTTCCAAATATGTAAAAAGAATGATGTCACTTGACTGTGTCTTTCAAAGATGTGAAAAGAATGTCATTTGACTGTGTCTTTCAAAGACATGAAAAGGATGGTGTCATTTGACTGTGTCTTTCAAAGACGTAAAAAGGATGGTGTCATTTGACTGTCTTTCAAAGATGTGGAAAGAATGATGTCGTTTGATTGTTCTTCAAAGATGTAAAAATAGCAATGCCGTGCGAACCGAAACGTGACGTCAAATTTGTGGTACAAAAAACCGGGGCCGGCCGCAAAATTGTGGGGTCTTCAGTTCAATCAAGTATTACTGCCTCTTTAATCGGTGTTTCATTCTTATTTTTTGTCTTATGTGAATTAGAAATGAATAAAGATTTGAATGATTGCCTTTTTATATACTTAGAGCGAAAATGGAATTAGTTATTTGATGAGAAAGTCGAAAATCCGCGTTTCGGGCGCACTCGCGGCGACGGTATGTGTTCAGAATCGAAGTTTGTTCGGGGTGCTTCACTATTTCGGTCGGTACGGCTATATTTGCGAACCAATCACATTGTAATTTTGCAGCCAATGAGAATTAATGTAACAGAATGATATATCCCGACGAGAGCTATGTGTGCTAGTTTCGAACCGAGATCGACGCTTCCAAAGTTTTGCTTTTTTTCATCGGAAAAGTTTGCAAGTAAGTCGCCATTTTTGGAACTTCTCGTCGGCGGGATTCGATTTTACATGCTTTTTTCTATATGCATGTTAATATGAAATCAATTTGATGTAAAATACAGCCGTACGGCAACTTTTTACATGAGAATCTATACCAGATCAGTAGCAAAACAACGTCGCAATGTGTCAACGCCATAGGCCTACTGCGCGGAACAGAACAGTGTGCAAATTTCAGCTCGGCAAGTTTCGCGTTGTCAGACAAAGACTAGCAACCAACAGATCAAGTTCTGTTTTATCTGTAACACTGTATTTTTCAAGAAAAGGACAGCTGCGTTTGAACTCGATTTGGAGTTGTCAGCCGAAGCTAGGTTCGTCAACCATTTCCTCCCCGAGGTCATGTTAACTTGCATGTCGCTGTGTAGACCTGCTCACCCCACGACGGGCGAGCTTACTACTAAAAATACTATGTGCTCGACGGGTTTTGCGGAGCCGTGGAAAATGGGTTTGCCCAAACAGAGGGGTGCGCATACCTACCTCCCCAACTCTCTCTCTCTCTCTCTCTCTCTCTCTCTCTCTCTCTCTCTCTCTCTCTCTCTCTCTCTTCTCTCTCTCTCCTCATATAAATGAATGAATGAATAAATAGGTCTAAATAATTTTTTTTCAAATCAACAAACAGTTCTGTGCAAGTCATTGTACTTTCCTTGACATGATATCTCTCTCTCTCTCTCTCTCTCTCTCTCTCTCTCTCTCTCTCTCTCTCTCTCTCTCTCTCTCTCTCAGAGATCAAGAAATGAATAAATAAATAAATTGGCCTCAATACATTCATATCCAAGTCATTGTTAACAGGCATGATCCTCTCTCTCTTCTCTCTCTCTCTCTCTCTTCTCTCTCTCTCTCTCTCTCTCTCTCTCTCTCTCCTCTCTCTCTCTCTGTGAGACAACACACACACACACTAACACACACAGAGATTTAGAATGTCACAAAACAAAATCTGCCATTGTTATAATATTCTTTATTTAGGTTTTGCAACTGAA
>JAPXFY010000024.1:26559416-26819416 GCA_030674185.1 Monoplex corrugatus
CTGGTCGCTGGTCTAAGGGAACTAACTACACATATAGGAACACTCTTTGGTATCTTCTGAAGTGTTTGTTACTTTCCTTGCATCAATTTTATCCCGATTAGTCACAGTTTCTTGCCTTTATCCAAACCAACCGGAGTGACCGTCGTTGCACCAAAATGGCGACGAATTTAGGCCTTCTTCTTCTTCTTCTTCTTCTTCTTCTTCTTCTTCTTCAAAGGATCGTCATAATCACTTTGCTGCTTCACCTGTGTGAAAACAAAGCTGTGTTTGTTCTTTTATATCTTCTGGTCATACCAAGAACTTGTGACTACCTGGATTTCTGGATTACCTGGTCAAGAATGGGTGTTTCACTGACTTTATGTGTTGGATTACTGTCGTCGGCAATCAAAAATTTTTTCCCAGAGCCAAAACCCTACCCCATTTTAGGAGGGTAAGTAGAATAGATGTATTGTCCTTGTATGTAGCTTCAGCTCAAAGAGCGTAAACTGAATTTTATTTTGATATAAAATATGTTCTTGTGCTGTAAAATCTGTATTTTTGAGAATTTTTTGAAACCCCCCCAAAATCGTGCGTCACCAAGGGTTGTGGCAGGTCCCGTTGATCGCGTCCACAGTGGTTGTGCAAGGCCACTATATTACGTCTTCAAAGAGTTAATAGCAGCTGATACAACCATACTATCCAGTACAGTTGGCCCCTCTCGGACTACAGGACAATCTCTCCTCCAATCTGTAAATTTTGCTCACTGTCTGACATGGTACAGTGTATGAAGCCTGAAGCAGTATTTTTGACTAATTACATGTTAAACTAAATACTTACCATGTCAGACTCAAACTCCCAGTCATCCTTTCCTGCTACAGTTGCCATGTACATAGTTGAACATCATTGGGCCATCAGAATGAAATGAACAAGGTTGGGGGATTTGACCAGCACATGCATGTGCATAAGGAATGCTAAAGGCTGGACCATGGTGCCTTGTCAGGGCTACTTTTAGTTCCTAGGCATTAACCACTTATACATTTAGCTGAGACAGGGCAACCATAATGCTCACAGTCTGACATGGTTAATATTTAGCCAGATGTATATTTAGTAAAAACACTGTTTTTGTTTTCTGTGTTTAGTCATGGCCATTTTGGGATACTTTTTTTGCAGACGGTGAATGACACTGACCCAAGTGTGAGAGAGGCAGCCTTTGAGGCTCTAGGGGTGGCCATGAAGGTGGTGTCGGAGAAACACATCATGCCTTTCCTGGCTGATGTTGACCCCATCAAAATGCAGAAGGTGGTTTTGTTTATTTGCTTGCTGTTTGTTTATTTGCTGTTTGCTTGCTGTTTGTTTATTTACTGTTCGATTGTTTTTCTTTCCTTTTCTCAGATACCTTTTGTTTGTTTGTTTGTTCATCAGTGTATTTGATTCTCTGTCTGTCTGTCTGTCACTGTCAGTCTCTCTGTCTTGTCTCTGTCTCTCTCTCTCTCTCTCTCTCTCTCTCTCTCTCTCTCTCTCTTCTCTCTCTCCTTCTTCTTCTTCTTCTTCTTCTTCTTCTTCTTCTTCTTCTTCTCTTCTTCTTCTTCTTCTTCTTCTTCTTCTTCTTCTTCTTCTTCTTCTTTTCTTCTTCTTCTTCTTTTCTTCTTCTTCCTCCTCACTGGTCTCTCTCTTCCTGTTAATAATGTAATCTCTTTCTCTTTCTCTTGCTTTCTCTTTCTCTTCCTCTTCCTCTTCTCTGCATATAAATCAGGATTCTTGAAAAATGTTCTCATTGCATATTTTTCACCCCCAATAATATGTTGTGTGATAAAGACGTCTTTTTCAAATAGTATTGCCAGTCTTCTGTACCATTGCCTATATTTTGTACAAGTGTAAATTGGAGTGCCCATGGTTTTATTGTTTTTTGATTTTAGTGCTGTGAGTTAGTCGTTTTTTAAATTGCTTCAGGGTATTAGAGGCAGATCTGGTTATTTTAAAATGGTGTATTGTCTGTGGTGTTTAGATCCAAGAGCGCTGTCAGAGTGCCATGCTGCTGAATGCCAAAGGGGAACCGCGGGCAGGTGGAGGGGCTGCAGCGGCCCCCAAGAAAAACGAACCCAAACCTGTGGCAAAGCCTGCTGCAGCCAAAGCAGCAGTGAGTGGTGTCTTCCTGTCTCCCATTTTATCTAAGAACTTTTTTTGTTTTGATGTTCAGCTTCTTTGGTGGATGTTTTATGTTCTTCCACAAATTTTGCACTGCACATTACTGTTCACTTTTCCCCTTTGTTTTATGCATATGCTTGTTTTACAGTTGATTTCGTTGTTGTATTATATGCTTGTGATACATTGTGATATTTAAGTCGATGTCATTTTTTTTAATCCCAAATTTCCGTATTTTCATTCTCTGTGTGTATGTATTATATGTATATGTTAAATTTAACATAAATCAATAATGAGCAAGTGAGTATAAAAAATCCTGTTCACTCATTGTTGTTTCCTGTTTTATCCAAAAATTAAACCTTTTGTTTGATGTGATGAAAATTTTACATCCTTTCGTTTAGCACTTGTATTTTATTTCTGTGTTCCACTTCTCTGGCACTAAGTATGTTCCATTTTATTTTGCGCTGGCTTCAGACCTGCCAATTGGTTATCCCAGTTATGTTGATATATTGTCATGTTGGGTTGCACTTCATCATCTTGCCTCAAAATTGTTCATGCTGAAACCACGAGGTCATGATTTTGTTATGTGAGAGTGCACATGACTAATGTTTCAAATCTATTGAGAAAGAGATGAGTAAGTGCAGTTTACGTTATGACAGATCCATGAAGCTGTTTTAACCCTTCGACCCCCGCAGCCTATCCAACAGCACCTTCATTGTCAACCATGGTAACAGAGCAAAAACTTAACCCTTTTACTCCCTGCAGGAAGCTGGTGGATAAGGTGAGGGAGTCAAAGGGTTAAGTTTTTACAGTTGGGTAGATAGGGTGCGGGAGTCAAAGGGTTAGCTTCAGTCATGTCCATGAAGCCGCTTTCTCTTTAGTTAGTAAGCATATGAATTTCTCTGTTCATCTGTCAAAAATAATCCCGTTTGTCAAAACTATTCCTTTTAAAAATGTTAAGGGATTGGCAGATCTGTCAGTGGGTGTTGTAAAGCTGCTACCTAGTTTTCATCTTTGACACTTTTGTTTATTGATTACTTTAAGTAGGTATTCCAAAGTGATTTTCAAATTTGAACTTACCTGTATAAAAATCAGCTGGGAAAATAGAGATTTTCATTCTGAACACATACATACTTTTTTTTAATGTGGGATAAAAAAATAAATTTTTTATGATTTTTTCCTTTCATTTTGGACTTAGAAAAATTTCGCACATTTTTTTAGGCCACATTCAGACATGCCTTGAACACACATATAAAATCACACAAGTCCAGAAAATCATTTCTGAGGAGGTTTTTACTTGTTAAGTTGATGTGCAAAAAACATATGGACAGAAATGCATATCAATAAAAATACAGACCTATGAAAATGACAAAAAATAGCAAAATTGGACGCCGCCGTTCCAAACAGCTGGGCAAGGGACCCATTTTCATTAATTTCAAACTCCATTATCTTTAAGAAATACAATACAGTGACACTGAAATGAATCATATATGATAAACATATTAAGGAATTTAACCCTAATTTTTTCCAGCTTCATCTGAAAGCTGGTTGAAAAGATATCAGATGTCAAAAATGCGAAATATGCCGATTTGTCACAGTGAAAAAAATGGCGAATTTTACACATATTTGGTGCACCATAACTTTTTTCACTTTAAAGTTACAAAAATGGTTTTGATATCAAATTGCTCAGCATGACAAACTCTTTCAATGTAAAACAACCCCAGACATCTGTATGTTTAATCAAACCATATTTGGGTAAGGATAAAATACCTATTTTGAAAAAAATGTGTATTTTAGCTTTTTGCAAGACTCCGTAACTTCTGTCACATTCATCCTACTGCAAAGTACCATATACCAAAATGATCAGTTTTTTATGATCTGTCAGTATAACAAACAAGACATTAGGTTTCAATCTTTCTGTAAACAAAAATCAGATGACAAAATTATAACAAATGTCAGCTGATAATAGTAACAAATAATGCGTTTTGTTTACATATCGAATCAAACAAGACATGTACATCAACAACATTCATTCAAAGAAGTTATCTTCATAGTTTTTACATGCCAATTTGTTTGTTTTTTTATCATTAAACAACAATTAAAACATGTCTTGACCTTTAACTGTTCCTTAACTGTGTGTAGAACATTATCAAAAGCTTCCACATCATTGTCTTGACCTTTCACTGTTGCTTAATCACAGTAGATAACTGTCCTGGCCTTCAACTTAAACTGGAAGCACAAAAGATAGAAATCATCTCTTTTTACAAAAAACATGTTGTAATGAAATGTAAAACAATACTTGTCAGTGTCTATGATCAGTGATTCCCCTTCACAAGTGACAGGAAATTAAAACATGTTAAGATGCAGTTCATCATCATTGCTGTCAAAGTTGTCCAAAAGACTAGGTCTCCGCCCTCTGCCAGTCTTAAGAAATCGCTCCTTCATCCTCATGAAGAGATCATCTGTGAGAAAAATAGTGTAGAGGGAAAGTATTAGTACATCTATCTGTTCTATCCTGTAGCGTAATGTGAAAATCCCATTTGTAGGGACAAACAGGCCTATACATACAGAGCAAGAGGCAAATACTGACCAAAACAAAAACAAATCCAAAAAACAAGAACATAAAACATGCAGGAACACAAGGACTTTTGTACCCCTGCTCAATTAACTTCCCTGCCTGTCAAAGAGAGAAAGGATCAAGAGAGAGAGAGAGATTGGTGTGGAGCTGTAAGAAGCCTACCAGTATTATTGTCAGCTTTGAAAATAAAATTATAATACCTTACCCTAACTCACAAAGCAGTGGGCAAAGTAAAATGTTCCATACATTTAGGCCTACTCAAATCAGCACAACAAAATTTATCTCATAAACACTATAGGCCTAGTAACTAGGCTAGTTAGGAAGGTTCATAGTGTCCAACCCATTAACCTGGTAGGCCTACTTTATTTTGTTTAAATATTATTTTTGATGACAATAATAGTAATGATAATAAATAGTAATGAATGATAGTAAACTAATAATGAAATAGTGATAATAATAATAATGATAAATAATAATGAATAATGATAGTAAAATAATAACAACAAAAATATGATAACAATATTAATAATAATAATAAAACTTTTAAAGCTGTTGAACTAGATCTAGGTGATAATAATATTGGGCCTAAAAATAATAGGATTGATAAACATGCAAATTTGTTTCAATGGTACCATTCAGGAAGTTTACACAAAGGCAGAAAAGAAAAAGGTGTAACATTGTGAAATTATTGAACGACACTGAACCAGATCGAGTGAAGTCAAGGGAGGGCACTCGGCCGATTCGACTATCGATCGATCAAAGCGTTGGTCACGTGACCACAATAAATCGCTAATCTCTCATTAACATCATTATAAATAAATATAATAAAGGCATGGATTATTAAAAAAATCTTTTGTAAACATTTTCCTTTAATCATATGCCTGATCTCACTCTCTGTAAAATTACCGCACCCCAAACCGTCACCTACCCCTACCTTCTAACATATTCATGATACTGTGGGTGCTGCAGCTGTGCGCTTTCCAAACAATTATATTCTAAAATCAGGAAACAAAATGTCGAAAAGTAATAGTAAACAAACTGCAAGATATTTCACTTACCCTCTAGATAAGTTGGATCGCTTGATTCGTCGTGGCTGGAGCGGTCGACGTAAACTTCGACGTCCATGTGCTCGCCCGAACGATCTTCGCGCGTGTCCGCCATTGCGCGTCAGACGCTAAGGGAAAGCGAAAATATGTTGCTTTTTCTCAGTCCTCGCGGAAGACAGCCAGTGGTTGAATCCATATGCAACTAGCAGAAGTTGAAAGTTGAAACCTTGACCTTTTGCACAGTGGAAAATATGGAGAGATTGGTTTTGAGTAAGGTTGCGAAATCATCGACGGAAGTTTTTAACGCACGAAACGACCGACTAAATGCAAACCTATCAGTTCACTTTTTACATCGGATGAAAGCAAGTTTAGTCGTCTTTTTGACTGTGTAAATGGTTTGTTGATATCTGACCCAGCTGATCTCCGCGAGGCGAGTTTTCAAGGTAGGTGTCAAAACCGCGTTCCGATTTCGTCGTTCCAGTTGCAGCAAAATCGCAATTTAGTACCCATCATCAAAAGCATATTTCAAACGGTAAATGTTACACTTATTGATTTATTTTGACTTTAAACAAAGCTTAAAGGATCACAGATCAACGTGATCTATGTTTTTTATTTCTGACACTGCATTTTGTTGAGAACGAGCAAGTTGAAAACCAGTGAAAAATCGCACTTTGCCGTACTTTTCGCCGCCCGCGAAGAGCACTTTGGAATACCTACTTTAAGAAAAGTCTGTGAAACATTAGTTTCTGAAGGTTTTTCTATTTTGTTTTGTTTTTTATGCCAGAGCGAGTTTGGTTGTCATTTTTTTGGAGAGGGAGGAGAAGTATTTTGTTTTGTTTTGCTTTGTGGCTGTTGTTTTTTTAGTTTCTTTTATTAATGGCGGGTGTGTTGTGTTCACAGGCCTCTCAGTCTGCGTCAGCTGCTTCTACGGTATGTACCACCCCATAGGCCTGCTTTTGCCTGTCATGTTATTAGAGCTGTGGCTCATTAATTTCTATGTTAGATTTTTTACTCTATCCATCAGTAGTTTAGAACGATAAAGGAAGATATTGCCTGCTTATGCCATGATCATTTTGGATCTTTTTCCATCACATGGCATTGGTGCATACAGAAATGACTTGGAGCATGAAAATGCTATCATGAAAAAAATGAGAAACAAAACTTAGAATAACAACCCTTCACAATAAGAACCTTTCACTGTCTCACCGTATCTGCCAGCTTACTGTGTGGGAGTGAAAGAGTTGCCTTGTGGCAGTTATCCACTTTGCGTCAGCAGGTGTCAGAACTTCGCACATGCAAAAGCAGTGAATGTTCATTGCTGTAGAATGTTACCTGTCAGCTTTTTCATCTATTTGTTGTGTTGTGAAATCTTTTTCTTTTTTGTCACCTCGGCATGATAATGATTTCGTTGAAATCTGCTTTTGTCAAGCATCAAAATTTGTTTTATTTTTAGAATGGCAGTGTTCAAAGTGTTTCTGTCAGACTTCCCTGTCTGGGGTCATTTTTTTTTTTTCTTATTAGCGTAAAACTGCATACTGGGGGGAGGGGGGAGAAGAGGGGTGTGCATACTTTGCTATTTTAGTCAGTGATTATGATCTCAGTTTGAAACAGTTAGGAAGTGCATAGTTTTGCTATAGTTCAAACACAGGGAAGACTGAAAAACGGAAATTTTAAGATGCAAATACAATTATTGATTGTCCAAAATTGAGAGATAGGGAAGTCTGTGCATGTCAAAATACAGATTGTCATTATGCTAATTTATGTTTTGTGGATGTGGCAGAAAAGATGTGGGGGTGAACATTAACAGACGTCTTTTAAACGCATTCAGCGACCTAAAGAGTTAGTTTAGCATTGCTAAATGGCTGAGCAGTGCTCAGATGTGTTTTATGGTATCGGGTATAGAATTCATGTTTGTTTGCAGCATACATACTTTTGGTGAGTCTTTTTCACTCCAAGAAAACGAAAATATTAGCGATGGTGACGAAGATAGTGTAGTAATAAATGTGTCAGCTTGCTGTGGTTGCAATTACAAATCAAGTCATCAGACTGAACGATTTTTATATGACATGAAACAATGTTAACTCTATACTCGATAGTCTGATCCATCACTGCTCCAAACAGCTGGTATATGGAAGACACAATTAACACAAAATGTGTGTAATTTATCATTTGTCTAAAAACACTAAATACCACCTCTTCTTTGAATGCCCTGTCTGTCTTACAGTATACAGAAATAACAGTTCGGATCTTTCAACAATGTGTAATGACATTAGATGTAGGGATATCCATTCCAACAAAATAATGATCGTGTTCAGATTGTCCAGCTAGTTCTTAGATCTCCTTTTGTCAGATTGTTATGTTGTGATGTTTTGTTTATGCTGTTGAAAGTCTTCTTGGTCAAAATAACAAGCATTGAATTGAAATAAGATTTCAAAAAGTGGAGTTTTGAAATTGAATACTTACCTGTGTTTCTTTTTCATTCTTTTCAGTCCAAGTCAGCAGCAAGAAAGGTATGTTACAACAAAACTTGGCATTTCCTATTTGTGACACAGCATCGGAAAAACAGGCTAAAGATGCAGCCAGCCATTCATAGTGGTTGCTTAAAATAGCTGGATAGGATCTAAATTGGGTCAGCAAATATCTTTATTAGTCTTTCACATCTTATTTTCCCAAAGTTTTATCATATCTTATTGAAAGCACCCGAAAAATCAAATTTTAATTGAAAAAAACTTTTTTTTCTCCAGATGTTATATTACTTTTCTTGTCAAAATATGTGCACAACATTCAAAGATGTCAGTCAAGAAAACTGTAATAAATGAATGAATTGTGCTTTATGCCTGTTAATTTACAAACTTTGAAATTTTGATGGGAGCCAAAAATGAAAATTTTGTACTTTTGCCTGGATTGCCCATGCTGTGTTACATTTAGTATAGAGTGTAAAATTGCCTGTGGTGTCTGCCTCTTTTTTTTTTTTTTTAAAGATTTGAGTAGCTTGCATTGCGCTATATACAGGAAATACAAACTAAAGTTAGAAGAGACAAGAGAGCATGACTTGAGTAAGAATGTGCTAAAATCTCTGATTGCAATGCAGAAAGAAAATCAAGGGAGGTGTTCGAACAAATGAGGGAGATGAAAATATCCAAATATTAAGCACAGTATCAGTATATCAACAGTAAAGATGGTGCCACTTTAACTGAGGCTGAAAACATTTTTGCAAGACACATGGATATGGTGAAAATCTATTTGGTGACACCACAGCATGAACTCCGTCTTGATTTTCAGCATCATGAACCAGGATCTCTCTTAGGTGAAGTGAAAGCAGCCATCAGTCAGTTGAAACTTGGAAAAATCGCCAGGACTAGACAGCATTCCTGGCGAACTGCTGAAAAACAATGACAAATCAGCAATTAAAGCATTGCACCACCTGTGCTGTGAGACATGGAGTACAAATGAAAGGCCAGCCAGCTGGAAACCTGTATACAGGAGTTTGTCATGCTGTTCAAAAGCAGAGATCAAAGACCCTACATCATCACAACCTTTGCCCTCATCAGTCAAGCCGACAAAATGCTGCTCATCTTAATACCTGTATTAAATGGAATGAGATCAGAAGTGGAAGAGGAGCTGTCAGACTGTTAAGCAGGTTACCAGGCCAACAGAGGAGTCACTGTTCGTTTTGCAAATCATGATTGAGAAAATCAGCAATAGCAGCAAGAGGCCTTCGGTACTTTTTATTGATTGGAGCAAAGCATTTGACAATTCTTGCATATCTTCGTGTTGATACCATGAATACCCTTTGACTCCTGCACCCTGTCCACCAGTATCTTGCATTATCAACCATGCTGGCAAAGCAAAATCTTAACCCTTTGACTCCCAACCCTATCCACCAGCTTCCTGCAGGATACTGGTGGATATGGTGAGGGAGTCTAAAGGTTAAGTTTTTGCTGTTGGTGGATAGTATGCAGGAGTCAAACGGATAAGACGGGCTTCCCCAAACAACTAGTTTGTCTCATTGCGGTGCAACAGCCAAAACTATGAATATTTTAGCCTCAAGAAAGGAGTTCATCTGGGATGCATCCTCTGACTTCATCTCTTCAACACCTGCATGGAGCAGATTGTGAGAGAGGCAGATATTGAGGACATGGGAATAAAACCTGGTGGTAGGAGTATCAGATATCTGTGATGTGCTGATGATACTGCCCTGCTTGAACCTTTTGACTCCTGCACCCTATCCACCAGCTGCAAAAACTTAACTTTTTGACTCTCTCATCTTATCCACCAGCTTCCTGCAGGAAAAAGACACAAAGACAGACCATCCGCCTTGTATATGAACAACATTACCAACATCAGCAGTTTAAAGGTCTGAGAAGTAGCACAGAGAAGTGAAGACTGGAAGGAATGGAGAAGAGTTGTGATGTCTGCCACAGCGGCTACCATTGAACTTGATGATGCTTACTGGTGACATGTGTGAATTACAGATGTAGTTTGCATTCCTGTTTACCTAGGGAATTTTCATGATTCGTTTGATGTGTCACCACCAGATCGATTGTACTCTCTCTCTCTCTCTCTCTCCTGTCTCTCTCTCTCTCTTTCTCTCCCTCTCCCTCCCTCCCTCTCCCCTCTCCGTCCCACCCTTTGCTATCTCTCCTCTCTCTTCTGCCCCGTCAAATTCTGGCAGTAATTCTGTTGGGACAAAAAGTGTTTCAATCCTCATGAAAGTGTCAGTATTTAATTGATATCATAATTATGTTCACTGTGATTGCGTCATCAGTGCCATTGTGTGGAGGCATGTCTTTCCAGTTCACGTAGTATTCTTTTTGTGTATGGAACTTCAAATCAGGGCGTGAGACAGAAGTTCTAATTATGGCTTGAGAGAGAGGTTTTAATTTCGCTACTGAAATTTGTGACCATCAGATTGTGCTAGTCAGCATCAGCATCAAAATCAAATAGCTTCTAATTATATGTATCATAGGACTAGAAGTGCACAAAACTGAATCAGAAGATATATTTGATACAACAAGACAAGACAGGCACAGATATGTGTATCATAATTGATGTTGTTACAGCCGGCAGCCAAAAAGCCAGGCACTGGAGCAGGTGGAAAGAAAGCTGTGAAGGGGAAAGGTGCAGGCAAAGGAGCTAAAGCTGACCAGCATCTGAACCTATTTTGTCTGTAAGTTAGCGTGTGTGGGATATTTGCCTGGTCATGGATGGACTTTTTGTGTGTGTGTGTGTGTGTGTGTGTGTGTGTGTGTGTGTGTGTGTGTGTGTGTGTGTGTGTGTGTGTGTGTGTGTGTGTGTGTGTGTGTGTGAAAGATCTATAAAAGTGTTGTTGTATGTGTTTCAGATTGCTCTCCAGTTTGTGATGAATAGGGAAAGAAAATTGAAAAGCGAAACGAAGTAAATACATTTAGACATGATGAAAAGATCACATGATACTGTGGTTCAAAGAACTCCATGGATTACCAGTGAAATTTCACTGCCAGTATAAAATTGCAAACCTTGCATATTGCTGTTTAGCTTCATGCACAATTACTGTTTCTAACAGATACTTTCCTAGCCAGCTCAGTTCTCTGTCTAGGCCAGAATTTTGATCAAGGATGTCCCTGGACACCGTTCTAATACAGCCTATCAGTTCCTCTCCAGCTCAATGCGCCTTTGTTGGAACTGATGTTCTACATTAATTCTCCGCGCTTCTGTAATGTGCAGTTATTCAGACATCCACGTCTCAGGTTTTTCCCTTTGTTTTGGCTGTCTCTGTTGATGCATGTTTATGGTTTGTTGATTGATCATAAGTACACTTATCTACTTTCTCATAAGGGGCACTTATCTCATAAGTACACTTATCTACTTTCTCATAAGGGGCCTCTCCCTGACCTTCCCATCATGATCCAGAAAACCCAATCTTGTGTAGCTGACCTGAAGGATTGGATGACTGAAAACAAACTGAAATTAAATGAAGAGAAATCCGAATTGATCTTGATCACCCCACCCAAACTCCAAAATCACCCCTCTCTTCCAACCTCTGTCACACTTGTTGACTCATCTATCCCTCTCTCCCATTTTGCCCGTAACCTTGGTGTAACTCTTGATCAAACCCTGTCCTTCCACCAGCATGTGAGCAACGTCTGTCGGACTTGTTTTCTTGAACTCCGCCGAATTGCTTCTATCCGCCACCTCCTCTCAGAAGACACGACAAAGGCTCTTGTCTGTGCATTTGTTCTATCCCGTCTCGATTACTGTAATGCTCTTTTTTCTGGTTCCCCCTCTCATCTCATTAACAAACTTCAGAAAGTTCAAAATCATGCTGCCCGTCTCATCTTCCGCTCTTCAAAATTTAACCATGTTACGCCATTGCTCTGTTCTCTCCACTGGCTCCCTGTTCAGCAAAGAATATCCTACAAGATTGCCTGCCTCTGCTTCAAATCTATTGAGTCTTCCTGTCCTGAGTATCTCACCCATCTGTTACATCTCTACACGCCATCTCGAGCTTTGCTGTCCTCATCTGATACCCGTCTCTATAGTATCCCCATAGTCCGCACTAAAAGGTTTGGGCAGCGTTCTTTTTCCTATCAAGCTCCAACCATCTGGAATCAGTTACCTCGCTCTCTTAGATACTCACCCTCTCTGTCCACATTCAAACGCTCCCTCAAAACTCACCTGTTTCCCAAAACTGGTAATCTCTGCCCCCTTCCCCCCATGTAATGTAATGGTGACATTATAGTGTCTTAGTGTCAATGTGTCATTGTATTTGCATGTCATGCTGTGTGTGTGTTTGTGTGTGTGTGTGTGGGTGCTTCTGTGGGCGTGTGTGTGTGTGCTTGTGATTCTGGTTATATGTTTTGCCATTGTAAACGCCTAGGGCATTAATTTGATTAGGCGTACTAAATGTTCATAATAATAATAATAATAATAATCCTTAAGAGGCTAGTGAGCGAAGTGCTTCAGGTCTTATAAAGGCTTGTGGCATTGATAGGCTGTACCAGTCCAAGGCCCAGAGATGTCATTCAACAAAAGTCTGACCAAGATAAAGAATTGAGCTGGCTAGGATAGCAATTGCTAGAAACTTAAGTGCCTTTAACCTCTTCTCTGCTTGGTACGAGTAACGCTCGTAGTAAAATCGAAATTCACCACGCCCGTATACGAGTGCCACTCGTAGTAAACTCATCACGGAAAGCGAGCAAATCTACACAAGAAATGACTGCGCAAAATGTTTCCAACTCTGTTGCTGATATCAGCGAAGAGCCCCATATCCTTCACGTCACCAGTAACTGACCACAGGATATGCAAATCGCGAGTTGAGAGGTTACAGTGATTAGCGAATTCAAGATGGCAGCGAGACCTAGTACGTCGTCGGCTCGACCTGTTTTCAAGCGGTACACTGCGCTTGATGTGTTGGACGAGATATTCAACGATCAAGACAGTGGAGAAGAAGACATGGGAGGATCGGATCCTGACATCAGTGATGAGGAGGAGACGGATGGGAACCAGCACCATCCACTTTTATCGGAGATAGGTGCTGGTGATGACGTGGATCCTTCGTTCGCTCCCAGTGAAAGCAGTGGGGAAACCAGTGCTAGCGAGGGTGAAGAAGAGGAAATGGGGGATCCTCTACCATCAACAAGCACTGCACCCCCTCCTGTCAGGAGGGGACGGGGTCGTGGACGTGGTAGGGGGTCTGGACGACGGCGAGGGCCCCGTGGAAGCGGCAGGGGGCGTGGCGTGAGGCGTGGTCAGCAACAGCTAGTGAGAGAATGGCGAGAAGCTGATGCACAGCACCCCAACCCTGGTGTAGTTTTCACTGGAAATCCGGGGTTGAAGGTCAGCTGTGCTAATTTTAGGCCGGTTGACTATTTGGAATTATTTTTTTCTGACCTAGTCAACCATCTCGTCATTCAGACAAACCTGTATGCTGACCAGTTTCTCGAGGCACACCCCAATCTTCCACAGTTTTCCAGGGCCAACAAGTGGGAGAAAGTCGACTGTGCAGAAATGAGGAAGTTTCTGGGCCTGGTTCTGCTGATGGGCATTGTGCGGCTACCTTCAATTGAACTGTACTGGTCTAAGAAGGTGCTGTACAGAATTCCAGTCTTCAGCTCCATCATGACAAGAAACCGGTTCCAGGCAAGTAGCTCTATTTTTTTTTCTTTTCTTTTTTTCACTACTTGATTCTTCATCCCTCCACTATTCATTTTGTGTGTGTGTGTGTGTGTGTGTGTGTGTGTGTGTGTGTGTGTGTGTGTGTGTGTGTGTGTGTGTGTGTGTGTGTGTGTGTGTGTGGTTTTATATATTCAAGTGTGTGTGATACTGTCAGTGTGTGCTTGTGTAAATGTGTGTGTGTGTGTGTGTGTGTGTGTGTGTATGTGTAGGCTGTGTGTGGTGTGCGTGTGTGTGTGTGTGTGTGTGCATGTGCGTGTGTGTGTGTGTGTGCACATGTGTACATACGCATTATTTATTTCTGTTTGCAAGTTTTCCATACAAGTTTGCTGATTTTGTAAAACACAAAAGCACTTTTTTGGTACACCAGTGTGGTGTTTTTATATTCATGTGTGTGTGATACTGTCAGTGTGTGCTTGTGTGAATGTGTGTGTGTGTGTATGTGTGTGTGTGTGTGTGTGTGTGTGTGTGTGTGTGTGTGTGTGTGTGTGTGTGTGTGTGTGTGTGTGTGTGTGTGTGTGTGTGTGTGCGCGCGCGCGTGTGTGCATAAGCATTATTTATTTTCTGTGTGTAAGTTTTCCATGCAAGTTTATTCATTTTGTAAAAGACAAAAGCACTTTTTTATACCAGTGTGGTGTTTTTATATATTCAAGTGTGTGTGATACTGTCAGTGTGTGCTTGTGTAGTGGGTGTGTGTGTAGGCTGTGTGTGTGTAGGCTGTGTGTGTGTGTGTGTGTATGTGTGTGTGTGTGTGTGTGTGTAGGCTGTGTGTGTGTGTGTGTGTGTGTGTGTGTGTGTGTGTGTGTGTGTGTGTGTGTGTGTGTGTGTGTGTGTGTGTGTGGTGTGTGTGTGTGTGTGTGTGTGCCCAGTTGTGGGTCTGCTTACTTATCTTGAAAGTTTACTCTGTATTTCAGATTCTTCTTCAGTTTCTGCACTTCAACAACAATGCAGCCATGCCAGTGCCAGGTGATCCAGCGTACGACCGGCTCTACAAGATCCGTCCTATTCTGGATCATCTGCATGAGAGGTTCCAGGAGGTGTATGAGCCCCGGCAAGCGGTATGTGTTGATGAAAGTCTACTTCTTTGGAAGGGTAGACTGATATTTCGTCAATACATACCGTTGAAACGTGCCCGGTTTGGCATCAAAATATACCTGTGCTGTGAGTCTGACGGCGGTGTCAAGGGAAGTGGTGGCTACTGCTACCGCTTCAAGGTGTATGCTGGAAAGGAGGACCCCGTCAATGAGGTGCAGCCTGTCCTAGAGTCCGTAAATGCAGACAACCCAACTCTCTCGGCCAGCGAGAAGATGGTGCTGTACTTGGTAGCCCCTCTCCTGGAAAAGGGCTACCATGTCTACACGGACAACTGGTACAGTAGTCTGCGGCTGTACCTCTACCTCCTGGAAAGGAACACCTTGGCCTGCGGCACCGTCCGGGAGAACCGGGGTATTCCAGAGGAGCTACGTGGAGTGAAGCTGGACCCCGGATCATCAGCTGCTCTTTGTGGTGACAACAAGATCGTCGCCACAAAGTACCACAGCACAAAAGTGGTGCACCTGCTGTCCTCTGTGCATGGCCACACTGAGGCACCCATTCCACACCGGGGACGACGGGGTGTCAACATGCGTCCGTCTGTTTCATCGAATTACAACAGGAATATGGGTGGAGTTGACAAACAAGATCAGCTGCTTCACCCATATGACTGCTCACGTAAGTCGATGAAATGGACAAAAAAACTGTTTTTTCCATTTTCTGCAGGTTGCAGCCTGCAATGCATTCATCTTGCAAAAGTCAAGAGGTGATGACTCCTGTAACACTTTCCTAAGTTTTTTGGAGAGTGTCATCACCTCTTGGATTTGGCCAGATCAGGTGCCAGCTGTGGAAGAGGGAAAAACAGATGACGAGGTGAGGGTGGGTGCACACCACTTTTTATTTCCACTGCCACCGACACCAAACAAGTCTAACCCCACCAAGCCGTGTCGGGTCTGCACGAAGAAAATAAAAGTGCGGAAGGAATCCCGCTACTACTGCCCCTCCTGCCCATCCAAGCCTGGATTGTGCTTAGGCCAATGTTTCAAGGACTACCACACCAAGTTTGTGTATTGGCAGTAGGGTGTTCTGTGTTAGTTTTTTTTTTCCCCTCAGTTATATATATTTCATTTTCTTCTGCTTTTTTGTGCTTTTGTTTTTGTGTTCTTAGTTTTCCATTCTACAGTGCATTTTTTTTTCCTCACCTGTGTGTGTGTTCACCGTTTTGTGAACGCTGTGACAAGACTGAGTGCCATCAGTGAAAGAAGACCAAGTGGAGTATAGAATGAATCCCCTTGTGTGTTTCTTTGAACCACAATTTGGACAGACAAAAAAATGAACACCATCCCCCAAAGTTATGAAGTAACGAATGTAGACAACCTGAGGATTATGTCCAAGCGCAAGTGCTGGATTCCTATAGAACAGTATGGCAGTAATGTGAGTACAATATGTTCAGAAACACTAACACAGTTCCCACAGTGTTTTATGTGATAACAAATGGATACCAAGTGTGTGTGTATGTGGGGGGAGGGTCTTTCTTTTTGAACAGACAATTGTTTATTTTTTTCTTCAGACTTTTTTTTCCCATAGTTGTCATTTTGAACATTTACCAATATGTATAATATTATACTATAACAATTTGGACCATACTGTGTACTTACAGTGATGTTGAGTAAACACTAACAGAAGTTTTTGTCAGTGTTTTACAGGTTTTATGTGTTGTAACATGTGTATGTTTTTAGAAACTTTTATTTTCTGTAAAACCACCATCCGTTATATCCCTGGCCATCTTCCCAATGGCTAACAAAATTACACTATTGTTATATAGCATTATAACTTGGGGTAAAATGAAAGAGAAGCCATAAAATCTAAGTCATATGTCAACAAATGAATAAGCAGTGATTGCGGTACTGAACCTACCCCAAATAGTAAAATTATGCCCCTTTCCAGTAGAATTGGGGTACCCCCAGTAACATACAGATTGTTACACAGAGGGACATTTATTGACATCAGTTTGAATCCCAGGTGTTTGTAATATTGCTGAGCAAACACCAAAAGGTATTTTGCTTTGTTCAGTGGGCTTTTATGTGCTGAATTGTTCTAAAACTCTCAAATTGAAAACAAAACAAAAACTGATTTATCACATGTTATTAGTGTGAACCATCATCATTACCAACAAAATCAAATTAGAATGATGTGAAATTGTAAACAAGGGTATAAGGAAGAAGTCCACAAAAAATCTAACAAATAACTCAATAAGTGGATGAGTAATGTACATGTTAGTGAACATACTGCAAAAAGCATGATTATGCCCCTTTTTTCCTAAAAAATAGTACTCCCAATTATGAGCAGATTATGATCAAGAGCAACATTCCTTGGGATTTATATGACTGTCATGTGTTAGTGCTGATGTTGAATAAATAGTAAAACCACTTTTCCAATGTTCTGACTCATTTTGTGTGGCACAGTGTATTTGTGTATACTCGAAAGCTGTTATTTTTTGGTAATTTTTGTAGTTATGTCAGTTTCTGCTATACTAATTATCAACATAATCAAGTTATTTTGACAGGACATTGTAGACCAATGCATAACAACAAAACATGCAAAAAATCTGAGAGATCTGTCAAGAAATAAATAAGCAGTAACCATTTTATTGAACCTACCCTAAAAAGCTAAATTTTACCCTGGCAAGCAGTTATTCGAAAGTGCTATTATACTGAGCAGTTAAGGGGTTAACTAAACAGGAATTTGAAGAAAATCATCGTTTCTGAATAAAAAAAGAATTGAGCTGGCTAGGATAGCAATCGTTAGAAACATAAGTGCATACAGCTAAACCGGAATTTGAAGAAAATTATAATTTTTGATTAATCTTTACCACCATACCTTTCAGAATGCCTTTTCACAAATTGAACATGCACCCTGCGATTTTCAGAAAAGAAGCTTCTGATGTTGCCAAAATATAACCTTAGATCAGCTTGAAAACAACCTTACATTGCACTGTCTGTTTGTAACTCTCTGCCTGGCTGATCTGAGAAATCTACCCACGTTTTCTCACTTCATATCACAGTTAAAGACTTACCTGTTCATCCAGGCCTTCCACTGGTGGTAGGTATATTTACTCCTCTGCTAGTATGTACCGTCATTTCCTACAAATAATTATTTTGCATCACGTAAACATTCAAGTATGTATCAGTCTGACATGGTTATATGTATGTATTGCTAGACCCAGTCTGACAGGTATATGCACGTTTTGCTAGACCCTGTGAGTATGTATTCATTTGTGTATGTGTTTGTGATATCAGTACTTCTGGATATATTACACTCTGTGTCTTGTGAATGTGTAATGTGCATTGAGTCAGGATTACTTTGGAGAAAAGGGCTATACATAAATGATGTATTATTACATAAGCTAAGGAGCTAGTTTGCTGAAAGCTTGGTTTAAGCTTCTCATATCTATAACAAGATTAAATTTGAACCGAAACAGGATGAAGCTGTGGAAGAAAAAGCTGCTGCGGCCTTGCCTGCTGATGTTCTGACGGGCCTGGCAAGCGCCAACTGGAAGGAACGTCTTGCCGCCATGGAAAAGTTCTCTGATGTAAGTCCCTCATCATGTGCTGGTGTACAAAAAGATGATGATGCAGCATATGCCTGTTCCATTTATTCATATTCATTAACATATTCACATTCACGTTCATATTCATTTCTTTTGTCACTGTGGATTTACCGTGTGAAACTTGGGCTGCTCTTCCTTTCAGGTATTTTGTTTGTTTTTTGTTTTTGTTTTGTTGTGGGGTTTTTTACCAAGACTTCAGAAAGGCAATAAGGCTAATTGATCTTTTACACCAAGGCAGCCCGCAATGCCCTGCTCTTCACGATTTCCAACTGCCATGGGATCTTTGGCATATGCAGGCCAGAAGGCATGCGTGTCCAGTAGACACTCTAGATATCTATCAACATTAATGCCACAGACTTATGAAAATAATAATTCAGCAGATGATGACTTTATCCAAAGTGCAATGTGTGTCCCAGTGTTTAAAGCACCTGCCTAGGATGGAAGAAACCAGGGTTGAAATCACAGATCGGACATGGATGTTTCTATCGCATCCACTACATATTAGACGTGATCTATAATGCTAGTCTTTTTGCAAAAATGAAACAATCCACTATGTCTCCATGGGGATGCTGGAGGCTCTTTCAGTGTAAATAGTATCCACACCTGGAAATTCTGTGCTGGAAATTTTCTCTTTTCTGTCTCTCTCTCTCTCTTTGTTTATGCCTTCTTCCTTTGCTTTCTGTCATTTCTTCCTATCATTTTCTGCCTTGCTGGTCCTTTCACCTGTATGTTTTCAATAAAATCTTATGTACTTTCTCTTATGATTGATAATTGGGTACATATTTTCAAGTGCATTTTTGGGTCTAGGGAAATGTGATATGCAGAAACAATTTTAGGTAATTTAGGCCCATTTTTTTAATACATATTTTGGTGTTTTTACTTATTTATAAATTTGTATGATTTGTATTCAGGTGTGTTTTTAAATCCCCTGTGTGAGAAATTGGACAGAGTGGTCAGCACCAAGGGCATCTCCTTAGATTATGTGCATGAATGCTTTGATATGTGTACTTGAATTTTCTTTTCCTTTTTTCCATGTTGAAGTACTGTGTGAAACAGTTTTAGCCCTGATATAGCTCTACGCAGTTGGCTGGGCTCTAAAAAAGAAACCTATAACAGTAATGTTACACTGTGGTTCCATGTGTGGCATGCACTCAAGTTCTTGTAGAAGAAGAACCCATGGCAATGAAAGAGTTATTCCTGGCAAAGTTCTGTCAGCAGAATCCACTTTCTAAGGTAAACAGAAATACATACACACAGAAATGTGAGGGCAGTAAAGGAAAAAAAAATGGGTGGTGACACTCTCTGGGGAGAGCTGTTCAGATTTTATAGATTGTATAGAAAAAAAAGAAGAAGAAAGAATTGTAAGAAAACTGTGTGGCAACAATACATCATTGAGAGGGAGTCCATCAGTCAAGTGCAAGAAGGATTTGTAAAAGGGCGAAAAGAAAGCTAAGGCAAGCGTGAAGAGATACCAGGTTTTCATATCGCATGTTGTAAATCTTTATATATTATTTGCAGCATTTGTACATGACATTCGTATAATCTTTTGTGTACATTATGGAATGACGATTGCTTATTCCATGTAGTCCTCGTGCTGTAAGCTAGTGGACAGGGTGAGGGAGTCAGAGTGTTAAGTTTTTGCAGTTGGTGGATAGGATGTGGGAATCAAAGGGTTAAATAGGAAAATGCCGAAAACTTTTTTTTGTACCCACTGTGTGTCAGCAGACCTGAAGTACTCATTTTATTTATTGAAAGTGTATGAAACACAGGGGCACAGCTGTGAACAGTGTGGGTAGGGGTGACTGTTGACTATAATCATGTTCAGTTGTAGAGGAAATATTGATAATTTGTGCTGATTGTATGCTAACGTCGTGACAGATGGTGAAGTCCATGAGCAAAGAGGAGATACCGTGTCAGGTGTTCGTCCGTGTGTTGAAGAAGAAGCCAGGGTTGAAAGAAACCAACTTTCAGGTAAATATGCATCTACATGATTGTAACTGTTCCCATGCATTGTTATAGGTCATTTATGATGGGTTAAAAATGGTTTTGTCTTTCTGCACATTCCCTCATCACTTGACCCAAAGGTAATTCTTATTCATTCATTTTGTGGCAGATATATAAACTGAAAAAATAAGGAATTTAGCATGATTTACCCATGAACTGTTAAAATGTGTGATAAGGAACTTAACATCATTTACCCATGAACTGTTAAAATGTGTGATAAGGAACTTAACATCACTTACCCATGAACTGTTAAAATGTGTAGTGAGGAATTTACTCATTACCATAACTTAAGTGTAGTAAGATTTACATCACTTACCATGAACTGTTAAAATGTGTAGTAAGGAATTTAACATCACTTACCCATGAACTGTTAAAATGTGTGATAAGGAATTTAACATCACTTACCCATGAACTGTTATAATGTGTAATAAGGAATTTAACATCACTTACCCATGAACTGTTAAAATGTGTAATAAGGAATTTAACATCACTTATCCAGGAACTTAAAATGTGTAATAAGGAATTTAACATCACTTACCATGAACTGTTAAAATGTGTAATAAGGAATTTAACATCACTTACTCATGAACTGTTAAAATGTGTAATAAGGAATTTAACATACTTACCATGAACTGTTAAAATGTGTAAAAAATTTAACATACTTACCATGAACTGTTAAAATGTGTAATAAGGAATTTAACATCACTTACTCATGAACTTAAAAGTGTCATAAATAATTTACAACTACATGAATGTTAAATATGTGATAAGAAATTTAACATCACTTACCATGAACTGTTAAAATGTGTATAAGATTAACATCACTTACCATGAACTCTTAAAATGTGTAATAAGGAATTTAACATCGCTTACTCATGAAACTGTTAAAATGTGTTTTACTAGTGTGTCTGTGATGTAGTGAGTGCACACACGCACAGGCATACCAAGTACACACACAAGCACACCCAGTACATACACAAGTATATCATGTACACACACACACACACACACACAACACAACACACAAACAACCACACAACACGACACACACAACACACACACACCACACACACACACACACACCACACACACCACAACACACACACACACACACACCACACACACACACACACACACACACACACACAAGTATTTCATGTATATAAATACATATGATCAGTTTTCCCACTCTGTCTGTGTCTCTTGTGCAGGTGTTGAAACTGAAACTGGAGCTGCTGAGTCACCTGGGCAAAAACGCCAAGTTCTCACGTCAGGCGACAGAGTTTGTGTTGACTGAATTGATAGACAAAGTGGGTGATGTCAAAAATGGTGCTGTGGCTCAAGAGACTCTGAGCTGTATTAGTGAGGCTTGTTCCCTGGAATTTGTGTCTGAACAGGTAAATTTGATTTTGTTTTAAACTTGACTAAAGGCCCATTGTTTGTCATGTAATTGCTGTACATTACATCCCCTGTCAGAAATGTGGTAGTTGTTTATACAGAAACATATTATAGTTTGAAAATCTGCGAAAGAAATATGTCCGTTCTGTTAAAACTTTTTCACATTTGCATTGTCAAATATAAAGGCCCCTCTTGTATCTTTTGTGTTGACATTTTCAAAGAAATGCATTCTGACAAAGATGGCATTGTTTACTGGCTTAACGCTACAGAAGAAATACTTTTTTAATGCACCAATACAATCATAGTTCATCCACTATGTTGATAAATGAATGCATTACGCCGGCTTGACAAAGAGCATGTGGCAATTTTTGACTCAAGCATGGATCACTTACTGTTTTCTGCGCATCACGCAGTACAGGAGAAGTTAGCTTTTCCCATAATACGCCTACTTTTTCAAGAATCCTGTTGATTTAGCTGACACAGATTCTGACCCAATGCAGTGAAAGAGGAAAGGCCAGTTTGTGGTTAAAATCACGGACTTTAACTGGGGCAATACAAGACAGCATGAACAAATTTTTCCATTCTGTTGTCAAGCAGTGTGGGTCATCGTTTGTACAGAAGGGTTAAGTCTGTGAGACCGTATTCCCAGTTATCAGGAATTTCCAGCTTGACTCTTGGTTGAATACCTAGCTAATTGGGAACACGTGAAACATTCAGTGGCAAAAGCAGTATTTTTAACGAAACATGTTTGGCTATGTACTTACCATATTGGCCTCTGAGCGTTATGACACTGGTAGGTCCCCTACCTACCTTGGCCAGTTTTGCGATGAGTACAAAGAAGAACCAGAAGTAGCCCCAACATGGCCTCATGGTCCAACCTTTATTGTCCCCTGTGTGCAGTATGCTCTGTTCAAACACTGCTCAGATCATTCATCTGGCTCAAACAAATCTGCAGTCCCATGGTGTACAGTGGTAATTTGTGCTGGGAAAAATGGGCGGAAGGTTGAGGCGGAAGATTGAGCCAAACATTATTCAGTTAAAAAGACCACTTTTGGCTTCATCTACTGCACCATGTTGAACTTTGAGTAGAATTTACACATTGAAGGAGGTTTGCATCTGTGGTGTGAATGGGACTGCATGGATAGTATTGAGGTATCAGCTGCTTTGAAAGAAATGCCCCTAGAAGCATCAGGTCTGAAAAAAGGTATAAAATCAGCACTTTTTGAGAAACATATGATGGGAACCATCACAATGTTTGGGGTCAAGCCTAGAATTTGTGTGTTGTTATGTCTTTACCGTTGACAGTTGTTGTGTTTCAGGCAATGGCTTTGGCATTCGAACAGAAGAACCCCAAGAATCAGTCGGAGTCTCTTAATTGGCTGGCAGGTGCCCTCAAGGAATTTGGCCTGAAGTAAGTGTCTTTTTGTTTTTGTCTGTTTTGATTTTGTGTGAAAATGGTTTGTGATGTGAATGTAGAGTGTTTCTGATGAATACTTGTGTTGCTGTTAGTATATCTTGACCATTAGGGGAAGTTATTTCTATTTGTGTTTCTATGTGTATACTTGCGTTTGTGTGCCAGTATGCATTTTTTATTTATAGATTTTCTGATAATACGCATTTTTGTATTGCCATGCTTTACTGTTATTGAGTATTATTCTTGTTATTGAATTTTTCCCATATCCCTTGTTCTGCATTATATAGATATACACATTATCCTTCCAGTTGTAAATGGTGTTTTTTTTTCTGTACCCAGAGTGAACATAAAGCCAATGATTGCAGCCATCAATAAAGGACTGGCAGCTACCAACCCTGTAAGTATAAATCAGTGTTCCATTTGTATCTCTGTCACTGTTCAACTCAAGTGAATTGCTGCTTATACATTGTGCACAGATGGCAAGAAGTTGTTTTGGGTGTACTGTTACACCGCGTGTGTGTCTGTCTGTCTGTGTAAATGGCGAGATCTCATAGTTTTCTTTGGAGGAATCCTTATCATGGGTTCCCTCCATGCCTCTCAGACATTGCCGGAGAACAGAAAGACCAAAAACCAGTTAAATCCCCAGTTACATACAGAGTAGTGAAACTTCATGAATAGTAATAATGTGACCTTCAAGTCTGACTTTAGAAAAAACGTGTGTTTGGCCTATATGGGTGTCTGCACACCCAGCTGTGCAGAGGTGGCCAGTGCAGTAAAGTGCACCGAAAGTTTCAGCATCATTATGATCATTGTCTTATCATTGTGCAGGCGGTGAGAACAGCAGCAATCAATGTGCTATCCACAATGTACATGTACATGGGGCCCAAACTGCGTGTCTTCTTTGAGGAGGAGAAACCAGCCCTTTTGCAACAGATTGATGCTGAGTTTGAAAAGGTGAGAGCAGTTTTTTCGATCACTAAAACCTATGTTGATGGTTTGTGATATGTTTTCAGTAGTTTTCAGTATTAGATTTGATTTGCTGAGCTTAAGTCTTTGAAGCGGCCGTCATTACAGTGTGGTACTACTTCTATTTTTCTGTCTTTTATTTTGGAGATGTGAGGGAGGGGGGAGTGTTGTAGAGGAATGAAACAGAGAGACGAATTTATTATTGATTTTCTTTGTTTTGAGAACCCAGTGAAAGTGTATTCTCGCTTCTGAAAATTTGTGGATTTTTGCTTCGATAAATTTGATCACAGAGAAATCTGGTGTTATGGGATTTTGCAGCATTTTTCTAGGTGTGGTGTTTTGTTTGTATTCAGTTGCTGTTTAGTTGATTGTGCCTGTGGTTCACATGCATATTTCTCTCATTTCCTGCCTAATGTTTGTTTTGTCCGTATATAATTTATATCCTTTTCCACTTCATCTGAGTTTTCACACAGCACTATTATATATAAAATATGTTGATGGAATAGGTCAAAGGACAAAAGCCACCAGCAGCCACACGAGGCCTGTCCCCAGGAGGAGATGGAGAGGAGGAAGAAGAGGAAGAAGGAGGAGAGGATGGCGCTGCTGAAGAGGTGGAAATACAAGACCTGGTTCCTCGCACCGACATCAGGTTTGTTCGGGGTTTTTTCCTTCTACCTTTTACCCACTTTTAAAGAAGTTACCCCATTTTTTGCCTTTTGTGTGTGTGTGGGGGTGGGGGTTTAGAATTGTGAGGTTAAAGCTATCGTAGGCGTCAAAATACCTTCTAATTACAGTACACATGATCATACCATGTCTCACAGGCGCTGATTGATAATGAATAGCTAGACCTAGCTAATCATTACCAATAAGTACTCATTCAGTACAGTATGTTCATTAACTCAATAGAGTCGCAGTCAAATAGTGCTTGTCGACCCCTGAAATCGTGTGTTTTCGGCCAATTTTTTAAAAAAATATTACAAAATAACCAGACAAGATAGAAACAAACAGTAAAGTGCAAAAAAAAGGAAGAAGCTTGCTACATTAGATTCTACTCACAATTTGTGTGCTGATTTCCCACTTGAATGTAGAAATTACTCCAATTAGGGTATCCAAACAGCATTCCGAACAAAAGTTTTGAACCACATGATCGACCACATAGCGATGTCACTTAAGCCAATGCTAGGGACAAACTCGTATCTGAATCCAACAAATCATCCCTATCTTCGACAGATAATTCACCAACAAGCTCTAATTCATCATCAGATCCTTCAACTTGGATGATATCGATCGCCTCTTGCACAGAAAACATACGCCGGTTTCGAAGTCGCCGTGCCGCCATTTTGAAAATAGGTGAATACAGCGTCACTTACTGACTCTAGAAACTTCGTGAAAACAAGACTGTATGATGATTAGATACGTTCTAAGGGAAGCAATTGATGCATAGATGATTATACTTTGACTTTCAGGAGTTTTCTCCCTCGAATACTGCTCATGTTAAAAATTAAAAAATGGCATTTTCCGACGGCACCCGCATGCCGTCACGATTACGACAACGAACAAACGTGCGGCAGCCGACTGCCGTCAAGACGGCATTGAGTTAAATGTAATTCTAGCAGCAACAACAACAAAAAAGCAAAACACTTCTTGCCTGCATACATATATTTTCTTAAAACAAAGTACAGTTTAGTATAATGTACTTCTTTCTTTATTTCTTTCTAAGCTGTGTCTTTCCCCATCAAGAAGTAGCCCTCAGCCAGAGTCCTTACCTTTCTCTGTCTTTTGCTGTCCTTGGCCATGTTGCTCCTTGTTACCACCTATTGTCATCACGTCAACGACTTTTGGGTCTTCCAGCTGTTTTTGTGCCCTATATTATCTGCCATTCTGTGCTTGTGATTGTCTGTCCAGGGCTTAAAATGTTCCGTGTCTGGGCAGAATTCCAAGATTTCAGTTTGTCAAAAAAAACAAAAAAAAGAGCAAGGCGTCCGTGATCGGCCTGCAAGCGTTCATAGCAATGGCGCGCAAGTTATGGCTCCCGGACCCCCCTAGTTTCAGTGGTTTTTTTCCTCCTCCTGTTTTAAGCCCTGTCTGTCTATTCACTTTATGTAAGTGATGTGCCCAACCCATTACCATTTGTGACCTCCCACCATCAAATCAGTCTTAACTCGCAGTCAGTCCAACAGCACTAGGAGCTGAAAAGATGACTGAGGATCTGTCTGGGGTGTTTTGACTTTTTCTCAGAATTGATTTCTGTAGACTATAATCTATCCCACACAGAATTTTTTTTCTTGAAAACATATTATTGATCAATCTAAAATGATATTTTAATGCGCTGATCACAGCAGAAAGAACACAATTTCTTATCAAAAATACCTATTTTTGTCTCTTATTATGAACCATAACCTGTACAGCACCCCCACATGTAATATTCTACAGAAAGCTCTTTGGTGCACCTTTCAGATAATGACAACTAAAATTAGAAACAAACTGGGTCAAAACCACCAAATAAAGAAATTTAAGGAAAATGTGTAGGAGAGTACGTACATAAAATCTTAAAAGGTGGCTTATGGCCTGGTACCTCTGACTTCAGCCCTTGAGATTTTCTGTAGGGGTTACCCTGTTCTTACCTCATGGCCAATAGACCTACCCTGTGAGCTCAGGGGACTTGGACATCAGGTGGCCCGGAACTGCCTGATGGCTTTATCATACGACTTAAAGGATATTTCCTAATAGTGGCTTTGCCCACACCCATCCAGATAGAAAGCATTGCTAGTTGGTGTGGAGCTGTTGATTCATCCAGACAAACCTGATGTATTTCACAGCTGACTTGAAGCCGTCTGCTATCTGCCATTTGCAGCATACTGCTTGGCGAAGATAATCCCTTGATCCAGTTGGAGGTAGCCTTTCCTTGGTTGATATGATAAAACTCTTCTCCTTTTTGTTCAGCTGATGTTGATCATATACAGCAGAATGAGGTTATTATTTGATAATGAAGCTGGACAGGCATGACACCTTTCTCTCTGTGCATACAGCGACCATATCACAGATGAGCTGTTAGTCATGGTGGCACACAAGAACTGACACTTTTCTTTCTCTTTATACAGCGACCATATCACAGACGAGCTGTTACTCATGATGGCAGACAAGAACTGACACTTTTCTTTCTCTTTATACAGTGACCGTATCACAGACGAGCTGTTACTCATGATGGCAGACAAGAACTGACACTTTTCTTTCTCTTTATACAGCGACCATATCACAGACGAGCTGTTACTCATGATGGCAGACAAGAACTGACACTTTTCTTTCTCTTTATACAGCAACCGTATCACAGACGAGCTGTTACTCATGATGGCAGACAAGAACTGACACTTTTCTTTCTCTTTATACAGCGACCATATCACAGACGAGCTGTTACTCATGATGGCAGACAAGAACTGACACTTTTCTTTCTCTTTATACAGCAACCGTATCACAGACGAGCTGTTACTCATGATGGCAGACAAGAACTGACACTTTTCTTTCTCTTTATACAGCGACCGTATCACAGACGAGCTGTTACTCATGATGGCAGACAAGAACTGACACTTTTCTTTCTCTTTATACAGCGACCGTATCACAGACGAGCTGTTACTCATGATGGCAGACAAGAACTGACACTTTTCTTTCTCTTTATACAGCAACCGTATCACAGACGAGCTGTTACTCATGATGGCAGACAAGAACTGACACTTTTCTTTCTCTTTATACAGTGACCGTATCACAGACGAGCTGTTACTCATGATGGCAGACAAGAACTGACACTTTTCTTTCTCTTTATACAGTGACCGTATCACAGACGAGCTGTTAGTCATGATGGCAGACAAGAACTGACACTTTTCTTTCTCTTTATACAGCGACCGTATCACAGACGAGCTGTTACTCATGATGGCAGACAAGAACTGACACTTTTCTTTCTCTTTATACAGCGACCATATCACAGACGAGCTGTTACTCATGATGGCAGACAAGAACTGACACTTTTCTTTCTCTTTATACAGTGACCGTATCACAGACGAGCTGTTAGCCATGATGGCAGACAAGAACTGACACTTTTCTTTCTCTTTATACAGCGACCGTATCACAGACGAGCTGTTAGCCATGATTACAGACAAGAACTGGAAGGTGCGTAACGAGGGTCTGCAAAAGGTGACAGAGATCCTGAAGGAGGCCAAGTTCATCACCGCCAACATCGGAGGTCTCCCTGAAGCCATCAAGTCTCGCCTCAGTGAATCCAACAAGAACCTGGTCAGTGCAGTAGTACTAATTGTAATGATGATGATGGAAATAATGAGGTAAGAATGATGATGGTGATAATGTGGTTTCTAAGAGAAATGTTAAAGAGTTAAATAGACATCAAAGAAAAAAACGAGTCAGTCTGAAAGGAGATGAATGCAAAAAGAACATCAGTGAAGAAGATTAGGAAAAGACAGGCAGCATTTATGGGACATTTTATGAGGCAAGAGAAATTAAAACACCTAGTCAACAGGAAAGCTGGAGGTAAAATGAGCACCAGGTAGATCTAGGGAGAAAATAGTGGATGGATTTGCAGAGTGGATGAAGACAGAGAGGGTGGGAGATGTACTTGCAGCGATAAAAGATAAATTTGTATGGAGGGCTATGGTCACCAGTGCCATGCGGCAGGGCACATGAGGATGATGATGATGCAAAGAGGATTGTCCATGTGCAGTGAGTCCTCCTTGAACAAATTCCAAACTCCAAGCGCTCAGACATAAATACAGCATAATAATTTATGACATACCCCATGTCCCTCTCCCCCCCTCTCTCTTTCTCTCTCTCTCTCTCTCTCTCTCTCTCTCTCTCTCTCTCTCTCTCTCTCTATCTCTCTCTCTCTCTCTCTCTCTCAAGGAAGAGGAGGAGGACCTTATGCACAGATTCTGATTAGATCTGATTTTGTGACTATGGAATTTCTGACATTAGATCTCGTCCTGTTTTGATTTGAGAAGACATGTTCATATTGTGCTGCACTGATTGGCAACTCCAGTAGAATTTTGACAAAGTGTAGCATGTTTTCACTCTTCTTTACATGGCACAAAGGCACATCTTTTTACAGGAGGTGTCATCGGCGGACTCAATTACTTCATGATTTCTGTAGTATGTGCTCGACTCCTCTGTCAGAAATGTGTTTTACACAGCACAGCACAGGCAGCGCCTTTTGTTTTTGGTTAGAAATACTGGATCAGGACTGAACTTTGCTCAGATCGAAACAATCATTCAAGCAAAAAAGAAGTTTCAGTAGTCACCTTTGGTAACTGACAAAGTTAATTTGATCACCAATGCTTAATTAGACATTGCCTACATGTTCAAACATCCATGAACATGTATAACCTTGGTGATCCCTTAGTCTCTTGTAGTACATCATGCTTTCCTGGAGTGCAAGAGTCACTCTGAAATCCTAGTCAGGACTTAACAGTTTGTGAATTCATTGATATGTGTACTTAATTTTCTTTTCTTTCTTTTTTTTTTTTTTTCTGTTGAAGTTTTGTATGTTTTGAAGCAGTTATAGCCCTGATTTGGCTCAATGCAGTCATTTGGGCTTTAAACAAGAATAACAATAAGAATAAAAGGACATGACAGGATCATGATAAGAGGGCCCTGGAATTCTGTTATCATAGTTGGAGTTTGCTCATGAGGGATTCATTGCTTTTGGACAATTCCATATGCACTCCACCCAATCTGACATGTGTTATCTGTTATGTTTTCTCAGATGCATTGTTTGGCCAACAGGGTATAGGTGTTACATTTCTGCTCAGTCTGCAAACTCCATCTTTGGTGTGTGTTTCTGTTATAATAATTAAAAGTTCACATTTCCCTTTATGTGTGCAGCAAATGACATCCATCAACATCTGCTCGACACTGGCCACATCGATGGGCCCACAGTGCAAGCAGCATGTACGAGTCATTGCCCCTGGTCTCATCTCTTGTCTGTCAGACAGCAAGGTGAGGGAGGCGTTGACATAGGCATTAAAATGGGATAGTGTCACATAGGGGAATCTTTTGAGACTTTTATAGTTGTTTTTACGAAAAGGATTGACTTTCATAGAAATTGAAAATACAAGGAGCTCAGTATTTGATAGCGGTGTGAAAATGATGATGAATATCATCCAGAATCTGTGACAGTTGTTGCCTGGCAAGCCATCAGATCAAAATGGTTTGCTGTGTAGCTAACCACACTGTGACAGTTGTTTGCCTGGCAAGCCATCAGATGGTTTGCTGTGTAGCTAACCGCACTGTGACAGCTGTTGCCTGGCAAGCCATCAGATCAGATGGTTTGCTGTGTAGCTAACCACACTGTGACAGTTGTTGCCTGGCAAGCCATCAGATCAGATGGTTTGCTGTGTAGCTAACCACACTGTGACAGTTGTTGCCTGGCAAGCCATCAGATCAGATGGTTTGCTGTGTAGCTAACCGCACTGTGACAGTTGTTGCCTGGCAAGCCATCGGATCAAAATGGTTTGCTGTGTAGCTAACCACACTGGGACAGTTGTTGCCTGACAAGCAATCAGATGGTTTGCTGTGTAGCTAACCGCACTGTGACAGTTGTTGCCTGGCAAGCAATCAGATGGTTTGCTGTGCAGCTAACCACACTGTGACAGCTGTCGCCTGGTAAGCCATCAGATCAAATGGTTTGCTGTGTAGCTAACCACACTGTGACAGTTGTTGCCTGGCAATCCATCAGATCAGATGGTTTGCTGTGTAGCTAACCACACTGTGACAGTTGTTGCCTGGCAAGCCGTCAGATCAGATGGTTTGCTGTGCGGTTAACTCCACTTTTGTCGGTCTCCTTTGACTGGTTTTTGCATGATATGAATACTTGTTTGTAGATGTTGGTCAAAGGCAATCGGTGGGCCTTCTTTTTTAACCATTTTTTTTTTTATTCCATGTATTACATGTGTTGATAACTGACGATAAGCTGGACCTGTCCTTGTACAAAATAATATCCTTCTAGTAAAAACAAAAATAGAGTTTCACTGCTCTCACTAGCTCAGGCAATGTAGCCTTACACTTGTATGTTAGCTAGCGACTTTTTCAGATGTAATTGACCAGGTTAGTCATACCTGGTACGCTTACAAGAGAAATTGAACACAAGGTGAGGGTATTGGTAATCTATCAGTTATATTGACATTGGGTTTCTTAGTCTATTCAGACAGTTTTCTTTCATCTACAGCCTCAGCTGCGAGCAGCAGTAGTGGCGTCCCTCAACTTGTGGGTGGAGCAGACCACACTGGCGCCTTTTGTGGAATGTGAGGCTCTTCTGGATGGTCTGAAAGCAGAGAATCCCAATCTAAAAACAGAGGTAAGAAGTCTTTGTTTTGCATTTACATGGGTGCAACTTTTTCCGTTTGACGACGGAATCCGTTTTTTCAAAAGAGTTGGAAACGGAAAATCCGTTTTTTGAAAAAAAAAGCTTCAGCATCTGGGGGGCATAGCACCCTTGCATTTATGTGTGTAAGTCCAGGTTAGTAAAGTTTAGGATGGATAGATTGTGACATTTTTAATTATTGTATGGTTGTCAGAGAAAACTGCCAGCATAGAGTTTCTGCCAGATCTGACATACTGGTAAAGTGTTATCATTTTTGTTCCTTACATACACAGAATTTTTAACAACACAAAGGCTAGTAGTTGAGCTGTTGGTATCATTGATTGGTGTGGTGTTTAATATATGGAATTTGTAAAGTGCGTTGTATGGTGTTCAATAAATGGAATTTGTACAGTACTTTTTACTATCTGGAATTTGTGAAGTACCAAGATAGTTGAGCTGTTGTCATTGATGTTTAATGTATGGAATTTGTAAAGTATCTTTTAATCTACAGAATTTGTGAAATATTGAGAAAAACTGATACATTATTTGATATGTATGTCTATGTATGATGGGGGGGGGGGTGATTTGTGCCCATGGTTAGGCATCAACGCTGCCTTTGGAAAAATCAGCTATAGGTGTAAACCATGGGCATGATTGGTAGGGCATGACTCATTGTTTGAGTCATAATGACCAGAAAAGAAACAAAAATATCCACAGTGGAAGTTGCTCAGTGTAGTGGTGTAGTTTGATCATCTGACACAACTCACTGCACTAACACCTCATCCCCCTGCTATGCTTACCCCTCTTACTCCCTTTCCTTGCTTTCCTTTGCTCTTTTCTTTGGCTACAAAATTGAATTTGTCTAAATGTCCATGGCCCATGATTTTTTAACAACTGACAAAGCTCATGAACATTGCTAGTGTTTACTTGAATTATTGTACTTGAATTATAGTAGTAAATTCTGAGTCCTGATGCAGATTAGACAAATGAACCAGTATCATCCTTAATTGCTTAACGAATGGATCTGATGGCATACAGGCATCATAGTTTGAGAAATAATAGGGCACATGCAGACCAACAGGCAGGGACTGGGATCAGTGTAAATGGAATGGTGGCCAAAGGCCAATGGAAAGGCAAAAAGAGACATGATAATACAAGAGATGAAGAAGAGGATGTCATAAGACTCCAGAAGGCATTTCAGCAAGACCAACAGAGTCAGTGGATGACTTGGGTAAATGCACTTCAAAGAAGTCTAAGTGAGTGGCATATGGCTCCTCTCAGAATCATTTTCATTATCAGATCTGTATGTGACCTTCCCTTGAATGCTTATCTGGTGAAATGGGGGAAATCAGATAACCCTGCTTGCCCACTCTGCCAGAGCAAACAGTGGATCATGTCCTGAGTTCTTGTAAGGTAGCGTTAGCCCAAGAAAGGTACACATGGAGGCACAGTCAAGTGATTCAAGAGATTGACATAGACAACTGGTACAGCCAGGGGGGAAAAACTTATCACCACAACCTGCAGCAACCTTCTGCATGGCAGGAGGCAGTAAATTGTGGTGTGAAAAAGATGTGACACCCAGAACATGGAGAAGGGGTCTGTTGGATGGAGCAGACAACTGGGAGTGCACGCCAGATCTTCCACAATGGGGAAAAACACCCAGAAATCATCAGCAAGAACGGCATGAGACCATACATAGTTCTCCACTTCCATTCATCAAAACAAATGATCTTGATAGAGCTCACTGTACCATATGAAAATAGGATGGAGGCAGCCCATATCTGCAAGACTGAAAAGTGTGCCAGTCTGGCCAGCAACTTGAGAACATCTGGCTTTCAAGCCAAAGTCCTCGCTGTAGAGGTTGGAGCAAGAAGGTTGATAGGCACATCAGCCTATGACTTCATGAAACAGCTCTCAATTTCTGGGAGAGAGAGGACCAGAGCTCTAAAGGCAATGGCAGAAGTAGCAGAAGAGTTCCAGCTGGATCTGGAGCAGGAGGGGGAAAGTGAACTTCATAAGGCTTTAAAATTCCCGGATATGTTGCTGGTGACCAGTAACTAAGTAAGTGATCAAACAGCTATCACAATGGTGTCTTGGCCTCAAGACACCTGACCATCTTGGATGTGCAGGTTTATCAGAAAAAACAAAGGCAACAGCAGAGGGGCATCCAGGAGTCATGACCTGGGTGCGGCCCAGGCGCCCTTAGAGTGTCAGTGTGAAGGGCTGAAACACTTGCCTGACAGGGGTTCCTCTGAGGACCTTCTGCTGTCTGGCTCTCCCCAGAGTTTATTTTGCTATTACTATGTTAAGTTATTCATGTGTGTGTGTGTTAAAAATACGTAACCAACATGCACTATATTTGATTGGTTGGACAGTTGCTTGGATGGCTATCGGAGAAACTGCCAGCGCACAAAATGCTGCCACCAGAGCTGAGAGACTGTGTCCTTCCTGTGCTGTCTTGCTTGGAAGATCGTAGTGTGGACGTACGAAAGAAGGCCCAAGATGCCATTCTGCCCTTCATGATCCATGTTGGATACAACAATTTTGTCAAGGCTGCTGGAAAACTGAAGGTAACACAAACAGCTCATGTATTGCATGCATTTGCTGAAGTAACACAAACAGCTCATGTATTGCATGCATTTGCAGAAGTTTCATTCATAGTTAAATTGAAAAGTGGTTTATGTGCGCTCAGTTTTGTGTAGCACAGTATTGTCAAAGTTTCTTGGTGAACTGCAGTAAGCAATTCATGCCATTGTAGATTTTGCTTACAACCATATTAGATAAAAGCGGTGGTGTTCAGTTAGTTTTTATTTTTGTTTTGTTTGTTTTTCATCTTGCGGTCATAAAAATTTATCATAAAAGTTAAGTTTCATACAAAAGAACGGCTTGGAATTTTGTTGTTTTTATTGTATGATTGCATCTTTCCTAGCTGATGGACAGTTTCCAATAGTTCATTTGTAGTAGCTTTTCCTCCAATATTGAATGGAAAAAGAGGAGGGAGGAGTAGGGGGAAAAAGTTAGGAAAGGGTACAGAGTAAAGAATAGGGTTAAAAGTTAACTGATGTTCTTTTCTGTTTCACTTTCAAGCCTGCCTCCAAGGACCAGATCCAACCATTGCTGGAAAAGGCACGTGGAGAGCTTCCAGCCAAGGCTCCACCTCCAAAGAAAAAGGCTGCATCAAGACCTGTGTCGGCTGTCGATGATGATGAAGAGGAGGAAGAAGAAAGTAAGCCCGTTGCCTCCAGGAAGTCTGAGGCAAAGAGTGAGAAGCCAGACCTAAAAACCAAAGCTTTGGGCAAAGCCAGAGGAAAGGTACTATTGTCCAGAGAGAGAATGTTAAATTGATTAGAATGAAATGATGCACATTTTTGAATGATAGGTAAAATTTTGAAAAATTACAATCTTTTCTTTTTCAGTGCTTCAGAAGAGAGAGAGACACCATGTCCTTTGCAAGTAAAGAAATATGTTTCTTCATTTCCATGTTTGACAGCAGTATTCAGTGTTGTTGTAATAGCTTGATCATTGCCCAGTCTTGGTCTGTGTTGATTAGAAGCTGGTAACAAAAGTAGTACTTGCTCAGGAACCAGAGAAAAACACGAAAATAGAATCAGAACGCACATTTAATACAACCAGTTTTGTCAGGTTACATGGGTGCAACTTTTTCTGTTTGACGACGGAATCTGTTTTTTCAAAAGAGTTAGAAACGGAAAATCTGTTTTTTGAAAAAGCTTCAGCGTATGCCCCCAGACCCCCCATACGGGGCGCTGCCGGCCCCTGGACCCCTTTCAGTTTTTTTACTTTTTCTAAGTTGCATCCTTGAAGTTATGTTTTTGTCTTGATCCCTTGCATCAGTATAAATCCTGTGATCACTTCTGTCTGTTCCATACCTCTTCCCACAACTGTCTTGTTCATCGACCATTAGACTGAAACTAGCAATGTTTATAATTACAGTAGGTGGAAGGAGGAGGTGTTCAGTGAAATAAAACAACATTGATTCAGTGAAGTAAAAGAAGAATGTTTTCATGTTTTAAACCACTGTGGTGGCCGTAGAGTCTGACAATTTTTCCAAATGGTATGATGGTCATGATGCCATATGATGTATGAGTAGTTTCATTCTGGATTCGATTGAGGCTGCATGACAAGGCTGACTGTATGCTTCCTTTCACAGTATATCTTTGTGTCAGCTGGCCCTGAGAGATACAGACACCAGCAGTGTTGGTCAGGACTGAGAGCAACACCCTCAGTGATGTTTCCATGAGCGGACAAGACTCAGCTGTGTGGTCCCAGTCTTCCCTGTGAGCTCATAGCACGCTGGTCTCTGGGTTGTGGCCAAAACATCCAGCTGATTTTTTTAAGAACTGATGGGATTCAAACCCACAACAAAGTTTTCAGTCCATTGTGCTCACCACTGCACCAAGTGACTGGTAGTTAAAGGAATGTTTGTGTGGTGTGTGTGTTTGTGTAGGCGCCAGTATCCAGCAGCAAGAAGAAGGAAGAGGAGGACACAGGGCCTGTCATGTCCACCACGGTTCCACTGCAACAGCGTGTCAAGGAAGAGAAAAACATGAAGGTGTGGTCCTCACAATGGCATTTTGCTTTTATAGATGATAATGATAATATAATAATGATGATGATGATAATTACTACCCCCGTGAGGATTTCGGGGGCTCTTTCAGTATATATAGCATCCCCACCTTCTGGAAATTTTGTGCTAGAAATTTCCTCTTTTATCTTTGTTTCTGCCTTGTACCTTTATACCTTTGCTTTCTGTTGTTTCTTTCTATCATTTTCTGCCTTGCTGGTCCATTCACTTGTATGTGTTCGATAAAGTCTTGCATACTTTCTCTCAAGATTGATAATTGTGTACATGTAGTAAGTGCATTTTTGGCAGTAGGGAAATGAGATATGCAGAAGCAACTTTAGGTAATTTAGGCTTGTTTTTATATATGTTATGGTGTCCTTAGTTATGTTTAAATTTGTATTCAGGTCTGTTTTTTAAACAGGGTTCGCACAGTCCTTAAAAGTCCTTGATTTTGAGGGCATGCTTTTTAAGGCCTTAAAAGTCCTTAAAAATCAGGCTTTTGCTGAAAGGTCTTTAAAAAGTCCTTAAGTTTTGTCACTGCCTATGATTTTTAATAAAGTCTGTAAAATCTTGAGTTTGTTAAAAAAAAAAAAAAAAGGTTGAAATTGAATTGAAAAAAAAAAAAAAAGTCTGAGTCAGAGTTAAGATTGACGATCTCACCGATACGTCGTCTGCTATAGGTCAAAACACCAGAGTTACGGGCCTTCATGGCACATGCGCGTACGTGAATGTTCCACCATTTTGAAATTGAGAAGTCAACATGCCGGGGAAGTGTTTGTTTAAATTGGTTTGGCTGGAAAAAGACGAATACAAAGAATGGCTGCAGGCAGACCCAAGTGGAGACAGATTCAAGGCCTTTTGCCGCATTTGTAAGAAGACCATAGACATTCGTTCAATGGGAGAATCGGCTGTAAATACCCATGGAAAAGGGAAAAAACACTGCGACCTGATGAACTTGAAGGCTTCAAATCCTGCAGCTCATCTTTTCGAATTTTTTTACAAAAAATTCTACAAGCGACCATCACTTCTAGCTTGTCATCCTGCAGTTCATCAACCAATGTTCTGTCAAACATGTCAGTGAACAGCTGACGTATAGTCATCCTGCAGTTCATCAACCAACTGTTCTGCTCAAACTCAGATGTCAGTGAACAGCCTGAGCCGTACTAAAACAGAGGCAATGAAAGCTGAACTACTGTGGACTTTAAAAGTAGTGACAAGTCATTACAGCTTTCGTTCGTGTGAAGGCGTTTTAAAAAAAAAGTGCTTCAAAGTCCTTAAAAAGTCTGGAAATCTGTATGAACCCTGTTAAATCCTCTGTGCGATAAATTGGACGGAGTGGTCAGTGCCGGAGCTTCTCCTTAGATTCTATGCACGAATGCATTGATATGTGTACTTAATTTTCTTTTCCTTTTTTCCTGTTGAAGTATTGTGTATGTTTTGAAACGATTACAGTCCTGATATGGCTGTACGCAGTTGGCTGGGCTTTAAACAAAAATTACAGTAACAGTAAATAACAGATGACAAAGACTTTGTACAAGGGCTCATCTCACATGAGCCTTGAGCACTTTACAAAAGCATGGAAGACAAAGGCTGCAAAATATGAAGCAGATACATGTCGAACCTATCACCACAATGAAAACAGATGAACTGTAATAATACAGTGGTAAAAAAGGAATAAAAATGAATTAGAATCAAGCATTCACTCTATATGTCAATGGAAGACAAAGGCAGATACATGTAAACAGATGTACTAATGCAGTGGTACAGAAGGAATAGAAATAAATCATAACGTCCACTTCATATGCTGATTTATCACTAATTGAAAATCATTGACTTCATATGCTGACTGGTCAGAAAGAAAAAAAAAAACCCACTTGCTTAAGTATGCACAGGTTCACATACACTGTCACGCACATGCATGTACACACGTGCAGACACACACTCATGCGCATCCACACATACATGAACACACACTCACACTCACACATACATGAACATACACACATGTGCGTACACACACACACACACACACACTCTCTCTCTCTCTCTCTCTCTCTCTCTCTCTCTCTCTCTCTCTCTCTCTCTCTCTCCCTCCCTCTCTCTCTGTCAAATAGACGCACACGCGCGCACACGCACACACATCCTACAGTTGAAAAGTTGAAAAAGGTGGGACTTAAGAGCACATTTGATTGGAGTTGAATGTCTGTTATGGACAGGAGTATTGATATAAAAGAATAGAACACTGAAATCAGAAGAGAAACAAGGTTTTTCTGTTTGTGTATAGATATTAAAAGTGTCAAAGAAAGCTTAGTGTCTGTTGTCTACTGTGGATGTTGTGGAGTCATTTCATGTTGAGAGCCCTCTCTGTTTTGCAGGTGCTGAAGTGGAACTTTATAGAACTGAGGGGAGAATATGTGGAACAGTTGCGAGGCCAGATGGAGAAAAACTTCAGTGCTGCGTTCATGGCTCAGCTTTTCCATGTTGACTTCAAGTTCCACATCAAAGCCATCGAGCAGCTCATCATGGTGAGTAGTTTCCTTGATCTGTCTTGTGTCATTGTGTCGGTACTTTTGAACCTCCTTTTTTTTTTTTTTTTTTTTGACAACAGTTTAGCATTTCCGAGATTGAAATTGTTGTTTAGCTGTGACAGAATGCTTTTAAAAAGTTGCTGTTTAACATCAGTATTGTTCGTGTTGGTTGTCTATTTTAGTTTTTCCATTTTTGGTATGAGTATGGGGGTTCATTTTCTTTGGTTTTGCATTAAGCAACAACAACAAAAAAACAAGACTGTGCTCAGGTGTGAGATATTTTTTTTCCAGTTTTTTTCACACATATGCACCAGTGCAGCAAATGCCATGTGACAGAAGAACATCAAAAATTATCATGGCGTTAGCCATAAGCCTTTGCTTAATCCTTACCTGCTGGTAAAGTGTTGAAGTTCTGTGTAACATTTTTTCTTTCAAACAAGCAATACATACAGATTTAAGAACAGAACAAAGTGTTACCCGCAGAAAGAAACATTTAGAATAGCTGTGTGTTTAAAATACAAATATACACATTAATGTGAGAATGTTGCTGCGTGTGATTTTGTACATGTAATGCAAAATTCATGTGACTTTCTTCTCCCTGCCCTCCTACTCTTTCCTCTCTCCCTCGCACCTTGCTGTCTTTCCCTGCCAATTTTTTTTTTAAAGTCCCCTCCTTCTGTCCCTCTGCATCAGTAATGTCACATTCACACTTGAGACAGGCACAGTAGCCAAGTTGATTGGACATTACACTTCCTGGGTAGTTGCTGGTGAGTTAAGGATGAACGTTTTTCCAGTCTTCCAGATCAGCATACATGTATATGAAAACCTGCCAGTGCTGAACTGTTTTGTGTGTATATGCACACCAGATACACATTTACAAATTCTGTAAGCCGTACCATCATTCAAGGGTTTATAGAAACATAAAATCCCTAGCATGCACACCTCCAAGAAATGTATATTACTGCATATGTGTTGGGGTAACCCGCCAAAGACAAAATAGATGCAGACTGTGTAGCAATATAATACCAGCATAGTGTGAGCCAACCAGAAGAACATGCGTACACACATCTGGAAAAAACATGGGTCAGAACAAAAACAAAACAAAACGTGTATTCTCACTTACACCCCAGATGCTATCAGAAACAATTCCAACAGAAATGAGTGGAACTATAATTTGTGTTCAGTGCATCGAGTCCATGGAGAAGGAGACGCTGAACAACCTGGACATGATCCTCAAGTGGTGTACCATCCGCTTCTTTGACACCAATCCCTCAATGATCAACAAGGCTCTCGACTACCTTCAACGACTCTTTGCTCACCTCGCTGAGATGGACTTCAACCTGTCTGATATGGATGCCAACTCTTTCATACCATACCTGGTGCTAAAGGTCAGTGGATCTGTAGCTGGGTTGTATGGGTTTGTTAGGTTTGTTTTGATTTCTGTATTTGCTTGGTTCGTGGGTGCGTTGGTTGTTATGATAAGTGGCAGGTTTTGGTTTTGAGTTTGTGTTACCTTCACTGTGGTAGTCTCTCGGATGAGACAGTAAACAGAGGAACTATGTTGAGCAAACACGTAGTGCATGGCAACATGAGAGGTGGTTGCTGGCAAAATTCCATGTAAATTGCTATGCAAGTTAAAGTGTGTGGCTGCAGGAGAGAAACGGGTTGACGCCAAATTATTGTGACATGTTGTCTTTTGGGAGAGCTACCTTCATTCCATGCAGAAAGACTTGCACACACATACTGAGACACTCACACCATCTGGTCCAGTCTCATGGAGAAAGATTGAAGTGAGTTGTAAGGAAACAGTTGTATCAAAGCAGAAAAGTGGAGGAGGGATAGCATCAGTGTGTCTGTACTCAAAGTAATTACCTAAAGCGAGTCATTACTTTCATACAGGTTGGAGACTCCAAAGACAACGTGAGGAGAGATGTACGCAAAATTTTCAAGCTGATCTGCAAGGTGTATCCAGCCAGCAAACTATTTGTCTTTCCTGTTAGATGGACTGAAATCCAAGAACTCCAAACAGCGTACAGGTAAGGTTGATTTGTTTTCTGCATAGGACTTGACAGTCAGATGTCAGGCGTATTGCTTTGTAAGTTAGTAACCTTCGTGGGAGTCCTTGACAGTCATTAGAATAGAGTACTTCAAGTACTTACTTCAAGCAAGCCTAATGATGCCTAGAAACATGTCTTGGCTTTCTTCTGCCATTTGTGTCAGTCGCTCAAAACTGGTGATGAAAGTGCACAGTGAGAAAGAACAAAACAGGCAAAGTGTACATTCCCCACTTTAGCTAGAAACAAAACAGGCAAAATGTATATTCCCCACTTTAGCTAGAAACAAAACAGGCAAAATGTATATTCCCCGCTTTAGCAAGAAAAAACAGGCAAAGTGTACATTCCCCACTTTAGCTAGAAACAAAACAGGCAAAGTGTATATTCCCCACTTTAGCTAGAAACGCAAAGTGTATATTCCCCACTTTAGCTAGAAACAAAACAGGCAAAGTATATTCTCAACTTTAGCTAGCAACGCAAAATGTATATTCCTCACTTTAGCTAGAAACGCAAGGTGTATATTCCCCACTTTAGCTAGAAATGCAAAGTGTATATTCCCCACTTTAGCTAGAAAACAAAACAGGCAAAGTGTAGATTCCCCACTTTAGCTAGAAACGCAAAGTGTATATTCCCCACTTTAGCTAGAAATGTAAAGTGTATATTCCCCACTTTAGCTAGAAATGTAAAGTGTATATTCCCCACTTTAGCTAGAAACGCAAAATGTGTATTCCCCACTTTAGCTAGAAAACAAAACAGGCAAAGCGTAGATTCCCCACATTAGCTAGAAAACAATACAGGCAAAGTGTATGTTCCCCACTTTAGCTAGAAAACAAAACAGGCAAAGCGTAGATTCCCCACATTAGCTAGAAAACAATACAGGCAAAGTGTATGTTCCCCACTTTAGCTAGAAAACAATACAGGCAAAGTGTATGTTCCCCACTTTAGCTAGAAAACAATACAGGCAAAGCGTAGATTCCCCACTTTAGCTAGAAAACAATACAGGCAAAGCGTAGATTCCCCACTTTAGCTAGAAAACAATACAGGCAAAGTGTATGTTCCCCACTTTAGCTAGAAAACAAAACAGGCAAAGCGTAGATTCCCCACATTAGCTAGAAAACAAAACAGGCAAAGCGTAGATTCCCCACTTTAGCTAGAAAACAATACAGGCAATGTGTAGATTCCCCACTTTAGCTGAAAAAGAAAACAGGCAATGTGTAGATTCTCCACTTAACCCCTTCACTTCCGGAACTTTTTTTTGCAAAAAAAATGGGTTACATTAGAGATCAAATAATAAAAAAATAATTGAATTACCTAATGTCTAATAAACTATATATTTTCTTGAAGGAAAATGAACTGGCTATTTATTGTAGATGTTTTTCTGTCAATCCAAGCACAGATAACTCCAGGACAAGGGGGATAATTTACAGTACAGTGAGCCCTATACCGCGGCTACTTCCGCGGTTGGAAGTGAAAAGCTTAAGCTAGAAAACAAAACAGGCAAAATGTATACTTCCTGCTTTAGCTAGAAAACAAAACAGGCAAAGTGTAGATTCCCCACTTAACCCTTTCGCTGCCAAGGAATTAAGCTTGAAGTTAAATCCTATTTGCCAGGGTTTTTCCCCGAAAAACGGGTATATATTTTCAAAAAATTCTGCTGACTTTCTCATTAATCAGAGACCCCTAAAAGTATATATTTTCTGAAAGTAGAATAATTGAACAACACAAAACAGACAACAAATTCACTCTTTCACTTTTTCCAAAACAATACAATTTTTTTAAAAAACAAGTTTTCTATATTTCAATTTGTTTTACATTGCTATATTCATCATATGATTGAGTTCTTTACACAGATATTTGTTTTTTCCTGAAGAAAAGTTAAGAAATCCATCATAAAATATGTCTAAGAAGTACTGAAACAAAAGGAAAAAAAACACACCTCATTGTGACTGTTTATATTGTTGGTTATAAAGAAACCGTTGTGATGAATGTCCAGGAATTTTCCTCGAAAGTCAAATCAGTCTGGGCCTATGATTATGACACACACAGCTTGCACACAAAGTTTTCAAATTTTTCAAATACCAAGCTAAAATAAAAAAAATGTCTAAGAACAACTGGAATAAAGGGAAAATCCTGCACCTCATATACTGTTATACATAAACCATTGTACGGAAATTTTCCTCAAAAGCCAAATCACTCTGGGTTTCATTTGAATATACATATGATTATAATGCAAAAAAAAACAACTAAAGAGTTCACACACACACACACACACACACACACACACACACACACACACACACACACACACACACACACACACACACACACACACACACACAAAGTGAAATATTCACAATGACGTAGCGAGTCAAAAGTTGCGCTGTGTGTGCCAGATTTGAAAACATGGCACAACACAAAGGGCAGGCTGACTGGGGCAGCTCTCACACATGAAGGCACTTTCACTCCTCTTCCCTTGTTTGGAGCACACTCTGCATCTTCTGGTGGGGTGCTGTTTCTTTTCAGTGGGTGGCACCCGAGCAGGAAAGTGTCTCTCAAACAGTCTCACAGTGTCGTCTGTTCGGAGTTGGTGTGGTGGAGGCAGCCGCTGGTTCTCATACAGGAGACTGTGGATCACCTCAAGCTGAAAACTGAGGAAATCCATCTTTTTCCTGTTGGGCTGTTTCTGATGGACCAGAAAAGCATTCAGCAAACTCAGCTGAATCAGGTGTGTTGCAACTTTCTTGTACCACCTGAAAGTCTTTCGGGTGGCACTGTAGGGCTGAAGCATCTGGTCACCTTTATCCACTGCTCCCATGTTAGAATTATAGTCCACTACACATTTGGGCTTCACCACCTCCCTCCTTCTCCTCTGGACCCGTGTAGTGGTTTCATCATGCATAGTGGACATCATGTAAACCACCTTGCTTGACATCCACTTCATGAAGAGCAGTTCCCCATCCCTGCGTGCCTGCAGATCACCCTTGTCTTGAACCTGAAGTTCCCGCACAGCTGGAGGCATCCGGTTCTCCCGCACAGTCCCGCAGCAGACAGTCTGGTGGTTGAACAGATACCTGAAAAGGCACAGGGTCAATATAGCCTACATCTAAACAAATATATTTGACTATTTTGTTTGTGTCTGTCTGACTTGTTTGTCCGTCTTCTGTCTGTGTTACACACACACATATACACACATACATATACACACACAACACACACACACACACACACACACACACACACACACACACACACACACACACACACACACACACAACACACACACACACACACACACACACACACACACACACACACACACACACACACACACACACACACACACTCATGGGGGCAGGCATGTATGTCCACAAACACACATAAGAGAGAGAGTTTACTCACTTGTACAACTGGATGCCTGAGTACCAGTTGTCCATGTACAGCTGGTAGCCTTGATCAAGAAGATCCCCAAGCATGAACACCACAATCTTCTCTGTGGCATTCAAATTCTGTGCATCAGGGGGAATGTGGTGCTCAATGGTGAAGGCAGGATCTTGCTTGCCAGTGTACACATGCAGTCGGTATGTGTAACCGGAGTTTTCACACAAGTGATACAGCTTTATCCCAAAACGGGCTCTCTTGAGGGGGATGTACTGTTTGAAGACGAGGTTGCCTTTGTACAGCAGCAGTGACTCATCTACAGCTAAAAGTTTGTCAGGTTTGTAGACAGTCTGAAATTTGTCCTGTAAATATTCAACTACAGGCCTAATTTTGTAAAGTCTGTCACGTTGTGGGTCATTGCGGTCTGGTTCATTTGCATTGTCATTACAGTGCCAAAATCTCAGGAGAAGCTGGTATCTGTTTCTCTTCATAACAAGAGAAAAAATGGGGGTTGACAGCAGTGGATAGGTTGACCAGTAGGATGCTATGCTTGGTTTCCTTACAATGCCCATCAAGAGTGTCAGTCCCAAAAACTGCTTCATTTCAAATGCAAAAGTGTCTGTCCATGCTGCTAACCTAGAATATTTTTTCAGTCTGCCTGGGGTTGCTTGTACATGCTGGAGTGTCTGCTGTGCATACCTATTTGTTTCCTCTACCATCTTATCAATCAGGTCATCCCCTACAAACAGAGAAAAAAAATCGATGCAGTCAGTCCCATGTGGATCTTTTTTTAGCCCACTATTCCCAGTAAAAGTGGGAATGACAGGTCGCACATTGTTCGTTGGCCCAACATTGACATCGGCGAACACGCTTCGGCCACGCCCCCTCCCCCGCCCCCTCCCTCTCCCATGCTGACCCCTTTGCCCACGGCCTCTTGCCCTTCTACCACTACCACCTACCCCTCGCACTCTACTCCTACCCCTCGCCGCCGTTAGTGCTAATGAAACGCTGTCGGTGTCACTGTCAGATTCCGAGTCACTGCTGTGAGCTGGCTCAGCAACAGCTTCGCCTTCGGTCATTGTCTGTTCGTCAGTGTCACTGTCGGCAACCTCTAATTCCTCCTCACTCACCTCCCTCTCAAGAGAATCATCAGACAAAAGCTCGTCAGAATCGTCTTCTTCGAGTTGCCGCTCTAATTCTTTTAGAGCCTCTTCTGCAGTCATGAGTTTTTGTCGTTTCGACGCGCTACCAGTTGATGTGCTTGGGCCAGCTGTCGCCATTTTGCTTCGTGTGTGAGGCGGACGGAAAAGCTGCGTCGGGTCATCCAATAAAATCGCGTAAAAGAGGGGATTCCTTATGACGAATGCGAGATTACTGGTGGTCAATAGTATCTAGAGACCTTCACCTTTCCAAAAATATCCTCTGTTTCATAAACAGTCCAAATATAAAACGAGGAAAATTCCGGACTTCCCCGCGACGAGTCTACTCGACGGCCATGGCAGCGAAGAGTACATAAAATTGCCGACGAGTTATCTCGTCAAGCATGGCAGCGAAAAGGTTAAGCTAGAAAACAAAACAGGCAAAATGTATATTTCACGCTTTAGCTAGAAAACAAAACAGGCAAAATGTAGATTCCCCACTTTAAGCTAGAAAACAAAACAGGCAAAGTGTATATTCCCTGCTTTAGCTAAAAAACAAAACAGGCAAAATGTATATTCCCCACTTTAGCTAGAAGACAAAACAGGCAGAAAACAAAACAGGCAAAATGTATATTCCCCCCACTTTAGCTAGAAAACAAAACAGGCAGAATGTGTATTCCCTGCTTTAGCTAGAAAACAAAACAGGCAAAGTGTAGATTCCCCACTTTAGCTAGAAAACAAAACAGGCAAAATGTAGATTCCCTGCTTTAGCTAGAAAACAAAACAGGCAAAGTGTAGATTCCCCACTTTAGCTAGAAAACAAAACAGGCAAAATGTAGATTCCCTGCTTTAGCTAGAAAAAAAACAGGCAAATGTAGATTCCCCACTTTAGCTAGAAAAAAAACAGGCAAAATGTAGATTCCCTCTTTAGCTAGAAAAAAAACAGGCAAAATGTAGATTCCCCACTTTAGCTAGAAAAAAAACAGGCAAAGTGTAGATTCCCCACTTTAGCTAGAAAACAAAAAGGCAAAGTGTAGATTCCCCACATAAGCTAGAAGCATGATGATTATGGGAGAAATGAGTGACAGCTTCTTTCCAGGTGTTCATTCTGTTTTGTCCTTTTTTTTTTTTTCAGAGTAATTTTGTATTTGATAGTGTCAGGTCAGGGAAACCTACACAATGAAAACTGAACTATTACGATAAAGTAAAGGATTTAAAGATTTTTTTCATTTTCTGCAATAAAAACAGTGTCATCTGCATAATGAAGACTTATCATTTTACCTCCAACTTTTATGCCAGGGCGTTCTAGGTTTCTCATGATGGTTTCACCGTAAAGTGAAAACAAATCTGATGACAGAATATATCCCTGTCTGACCCCTCTTTTGATATTTTGGAAAGACCTAATACCATTTTCTACTATCATTACTGCTGTTTGTCCTCAGTACATATTCATCATTATTCTTAGATCTTTTCTGTCAGTATTGAGCTTTTCCAGTTGGTATAATCATCAAAACATAAATATAGATCAACACAATTGATCTTTCTGTTAGAGGTCATAAGATATATATGGCATTAACAGTTCCTTTCCCTTCAACAAATTTATGTTGTTGTTCTGTTATTTTTTGCTTGATTCTATTCCTTGTTTTCATCATGATTATTCTTAATAAAATCTTTGACACCTGACTCATCAAGCTGATTGTACGATGGAGTTGGCATTCTATAGCCCCTGTTTTCTTTGGAAGTGCAGTGAAAATTGATTTTGACATATCTTCAGGGATTTTTCCGGTGTCATAAATTTCATTTAGGAGGCTGTTACTTTTTCAATACCGAGTTCATATAGAACCTTGGCTGTCTCTAATTTTACATAGGAATTATCAGTTTCTTCCTCAGTACTTGTGAATGTTGGTGCATATACTCGGACAGTGTTGATATCAGATGGCTTGCCTTCCAATCTAACAAGTAAAACACAGCTTGATATGGCCCAGTATCCTATGATAGACTTTTACTTGTCACTTTCCATTATGATGTATACCCCTCTTTCATGCGTCTTCTTGAGAATGTATGATTTTATGTTTGTCTGATGTTACCATGCGTGCTTCCTTCCATCTCACCTGTCTTAGTCTTAAAACACTGATATTCAGTCTTTCCATTTCTATCTTCATGTTTTCTAGTTTTTCCTTCTGGATCATTGTTATGACTTTCCATGCTTTTGCAAAGTCTTTCAGATTGTTAGTCTAGTACATAGGTCAAAATCTTTTTTGGATTCTGACAGAAATGAATATTTATTCCCCAAGTTCAGTATTTTAAGCCTAAGGTTTAATTTTTTTGTTTTCAGAGTGCCTGGATGAGATGGGGTGTCTGATAGAGCAATATGGTATCAACATCTGTCAGCCATCCCCTGCCCAAGCCCTCAAAGCCATCGCCGCACAGATTGGTGACCGTGACAATGGTGTGCGCAACGCGGCCCTCAATACTGTGGTGGCCGCCTTCATGTTGCTGGGAGAAAACGTCTACAAGTTTATTGGTCATGTGAGTATTGATTGTTTTTCATTTTGATTGGTCATTGGAATAAACAAAAAGGGATAGGCCTACAATTTGCATGTTTGTGTGTGTTTGGATGTGGTTTTTGTTGTTTGTTTGCTTGCTTTGTGATAGATGGGGGGGAAGGGGTCATTTTACTGGATATTTTCAGTTTTACTATTTTTATAGGAGTAAACCAAATGATTGCAAATGGAATTGTCTGGAGAAAGTATTCATAATGTTCATGTGGTCTTCATTACCTGTACTATTTAGTGAAACATATAGAAAGAACACATCATGGTAATTGATTTCTTGAAAACATTTGTAACATTGTAACAGTCAGTTCTTGTTCATTTGTTATCTTTATCTTTATCAAGATCAGTGAGATCCCAGATCTGCCTTTTTGCAGATGATTTTCGTGTAATAAAATACATAACTGCCAAGACCATGTGACCCTTTGAAACGATCTTTAAACAAGAAAAACTGGAAACCTGGCCATATAGAACGCAGTTCAAAATAAAAGAAAATCCTATGCCCTCAGTACAAAGAAACAAATTGTTCCACCACAACTGAATTCTTCAACAAGTCTCCACTCACCCATATCTTGGCATACAAATTTTCTAAGGACCTCTGATGGAACATTCATACACAGTACACATTTGGAGAAAAGCCAGCAAAATATAAGGTTTTCTACATCATAATCCACAACATTATCCACAAGGACATAACAGAACAACATACTTGGCACTCATCAGATCAGTCATCAAATATAGATAATAGAGCCACAGTTTGGGATCTCTGCTGTAAAGAAGACATTGATCACCTTGAAAGAGTTCAAAATGTTGCAGCTTGATTCAAAGCTAGCAACACACTTTCAATGACAGTAGCTGCACAATCCAGATGCTCTAAGATCTCCCAACTGCCATCATTACAAGATGAAAGATTCCATGTATCTTACATTTTGCATAAGGTGGATGAGGGAATAATGTCACTGTCTGGATTTATGCAGGACAGTTCTGGGCAGAGGGACACCATGAGATTGGCCATCCATTGTCCCTTCCCCAGCATGGTAGTCCTCCTGGGGTGATCAACTAATTTCTGTCATCATTGAGCCTATGTTCATGAGTAAATCAAATACAGCAAAATGGAAAAGAGATAATCGTGATGATGGTGTCTCAGATTCTGACACTGAGGTTCGGGAGGAGACAGGCTTTTGGGCTGCTTGGTTGATAGTGGAAGGAACTAATCAAGAAAAACCGCTGTCATCACTCAACCTGTTTGCAATACGGAAGGGCTTTCAGGGCCTGATTGGTAACCCCAAAACTATTGAAAGGTGCAGAAATGGAGCATGGTCATTTGAGTGGTACTAAATCCCGAAGAAAGTGTATACTTTCTGGTCTTAACTCTTGAGAATAAATGAATAGATCCTAAATGTAAGCATGCTCACTATGCTGAAGCTTTGTCCACAGTTGAAGGAGAAGGACCAGAGTCTGCTGGAGGAGAGGATCAAGCGAAGCATGAAGAACAAGCCAGCAAGTAAACCTGTCATGGAAGAAAGACCCACCACCGCTCCTACCCAGTCTAACAGAGCTCCGTGAGTAGTGCACATAACCATTGTAATAGTTGCATTAAGTTATCATGATTTGTATTTTATGTACAAGGGTCATCCATTAAAGCATGAAAATATGTCTGTAAGAATCAGTTGTAAGAATGTAAAAACTTGGTTAATGATCAGTACTGATCTACATTTCTTCACTGTAATATCCTTTCTTTTCAATGACTGATTCCTGTATTTTGGAAAGGTGCTGAAATGCCCACTGCTCGGTAACCGGAGTTGTACCTGTTTAGCACCTTTGCTTCCGAGTCATCTAAGTCATAGAAGTGTACGTCAGGGGTGGGGGGGGGGGGGGGGTCTTTCTTCTGTCTGTTCATTTGACGTGTAGTCTCTCCTGTCGGCATCACCGGGTTCAGTGTTGGCTGCTGCACACCTGCATTTTCTAAAAGAATTTTATTTGTTAAGATGTCTTGATTCTTTTCAGTGTCTTTGCCTTTAATATTTAGCACTTTTGTTTTCTTGGCATTCAAGTTAAGGCCAGCCTTTTTGCCCGCTGCATCCACCATGTATAGAATTCTTTTCATACTGGAAATATTGTTTGCTAATAGCACAGAATCATTGGCATAGTGCAGGTTTGTAAGGATTTTTCCTCATATCTTTATACCCATGTTTTCTACATCAGCATCTCTCATGACTTGTTCTGTATAGATGTTAAAGAGATATGGTGAAAGGATACAGCCTTGTCTTACTCCCCTGCAGATGCTGAAAAATTCACGTTTCTGACTGTTCCATGAAATTGTAGCCGTTTGGTCTTTGCATAATAGACAATTAATGAGATGAGATGAGATGTTTAGGAAAGACTATTTTGACCATTGTGTTGAATAGATGGAGATGAATGATGCTATCAGATGTTTTGCTATAGTCTATGAAGGTGATAAAAGCTTTATCAGTGCTTTTTATTTTCTCTGTGAGTATATGTAACACAAATACATATCAGTTGTGCTTCTTTTGTATCTGTAGCCTGCCTGGCTGTCAGATACTTCTTCTGTCTTTGGTTTCAATCTGTTGAGAATAATTATGAGCAAAATCTTAATGGCGTGGCTGATTAGGGCAGTGGTTCTGTAGTTACTACAATCTTTTACATTGCCACTCTTAAAGCATCACAAATGTTTGATGTTTACAATCTGTTGGCCACTGATGAGTATTCCAGATTTTACAACAGAGATGGTGCATTGCTTTTAGGCCTCCTTTTCCAGCAGGTTTTAATAATTCTCCTGGAACATGTCAATTCCCGGGGATTTTCTTGATTTTTATCTGTTTGGTGGCTGCTTCGATTTCACTTAAAAGTGATTCTAGTTCCGATTCTGGACAGTTCAGGTCAGGGCAGAGGGGTCTTGGAGGCTATTGTCGCTAAAAAGGGATGCTCCATATTCATTCCATCTGTTCATAATATGCTCTGGTTCAGTCAATATGATTCTTTCTTTGCTGTTGATGTACTCATTTCTGGGTTGGAATTTGGTGGATTTTACTTTCTTTATCTGTTGGAATAGATCCCTGGATCTTCTGCATTCACTATGCTCATTTATTTTTGCGCATTCTTCCTCCAGCCAATTTTTCTTCTTTTCTATTTTTGCTCTTAATTTCTCTTTTGAGTTTTAAGCGGTTTCAAACGCTGAATTTGACAATTATACAAAAAATAAAATAAAATGTAATAAAAACAGTGAGACACTGTCATAAATACCCAGAAGGTAAAGCTGATGCAGAAACCAAACTGCTCATTAAAAAAAAAAACTGCTGTATTCCCCAAGATATCACACACACAGGTGACTAGTCACCTGTGACAAATATGGATAGGGCTTCATTGTCAAACTACACAGAAGCAGTATCCATGAAGAAACAAAATGTTGCTTGCTGTGTGAGCAGGTCTGGACTTCAACGGCCATCATCTGCCATGCCCAAGTCATCATCAGCCAACGCCATCCGTAAAGAATTTGCACTGGAGGTGGACACAGAGCCGTCAGGCCAGGTGCCCATGCCTCAGTTGATACAGCACGATCTGGAGGACATCTATGAACCCATCAAACTGCCCAAAATTAGGTGAGTGAGAGAATACTTATAATGTCTACATGCCCTTCCCTTATCAGTCACCCCATATCTTTTATATTCATTTTTATCATTTTTTTTAATAAGGTTTGTTTTGTTTGTTTGGGTTTTGCCCCATTAAACATCAAACATAAACAGTGTCTGTTAGAACAAGAGAATACAAGTTCAGGAACGCTCGAAATGATAGCACTAACATGAATTATTTTGATTATTTTTGAACCCATATGATGGTCACTGAAACGGCTGTGATTTAACTCATTCAGCCCTGGAAGAGTGCTCATTCTCACAATCTCTCCCCCCTGGCCAAATTGTATAGGTTACTAATAAATTTGTAGAAAAATAACTTGTAAAGATAAAGGAATGAAATTTTGTGGAGATGTTGTTACTAGAATAAACTAACTTGTGTGCAAGTTTGAAATTGTTAGTTTGTAAAATAATGAAATTATTAAATTTTTTCAAAAATTTGATTTTTTGAAAAAATCATGCAAAGGGGTATCATAATACTCAAAGAACACAAAAATCACAATTTTAGTTTGATACCCTCCAAAATACTTTTATTTTGTGTATTTATGATTGGTTAGTGTGCATACCAAGTTTGGGAGTCCTGCAGTGTCTGTATCTTTGTCAACATGCTGTGGCAGACATGTGCACCTCAAGCATTCACGCATACATGCCGACATCAGAAGCCATTCATACTTTTCAAGGAAAAAAATTGTAAAAATTTAACTGTTAAAGATAGAGACCTGATATTTTGTGAGCTTTTCACAATGACCATGAACTAACAGATGTGTGAGTTTGAAAGTATTTGCTTATGAAATAATGAAATTTTTTTTCTTCTTCTAATTTTGCTCTTGGAAAACTTGCACGCACAAGTACACTGCTATCGGCCGAAAAATCCGAATCTGCGGTGTTTTCTTCGTCTTCACTTTCACTCAAAGATTCATCTTCATCAGAACCACAAGTTTGAAGTTGTTCTAACACTTCACGAACGTTGAAACGCGCATTTAGTCGCTGTGCTCGGCTAGCTGGTGTTTGATTCGTCGCCATGTTGACCCGACGAGTCCACGTGATGAGCTCGTGCTCCAGATAACTTGCTTTGACCTTGCCTCAACCAACAAAGAAAGGCCGCCAGTACTTGGGAAGGGTACACACGTACTCTTGATATGTTATACAAGGGAGCAAGCATGTTTCGTTTCATAGCCACTCTTGACCCTTTCCTACAAAAATTCTGAAAAGTCAGCTACGCTCGAGCTCATGCTCGGGCTGAACCGTTGTGTGCGTGACCTACGCTATAGCGTATGTTCGGGCTGAAAGAGTTAACTGAAGAGTGAAAACAAGTTTTGATGAACTAATTGCAGAATGAAAACAAGTTATGAACTAACTGTAAAATGGAAACAAGCTATAGATTTATGACAAAATGAAAACAAGTTATAAAATGATTACAAAATGAAAGCTAAGCACATGTGATGAAGACAGCACATCTGTTATCTGTTTAGAAATGCTGGCATGTATTGGTACCATTCTGTGTTGAAATGATGCAAAGAAAAAGTTATCATAGCATTTTTCAAACTACGTCAACAATGAATACATGTAGGTTACAACGGCTTTGGCCATAAGACTACAGAGGTGTTTGTTTTTGTTGACTGAGGGTGTTTTTATCAGTTGCATGCTCCCCCATGGTACCCTTTCAGTATAAGTAGTATTCTCACTTGGAAGGTCTGTGGTAGAAATTTCCCCTTTTCTGTCACTGTCTTTGTTTCTGCCTGGCTTCTTTGCTGTCTGTCATCCATTTTCTGCCTTGCTGCATTGTTGGAGATTCAGTCAGTCCCGGTCAATGGGACAAATGGACCTGCAGGGCAAGGTCTGTCACTTCTCCAGCAGCAAGACAGATTGTGAAATTTCAACTACCTTTATACACAACACATTTAGCCGAGTTCGACCATTATGGCTAAATCGCTGAAGACTGACAGTACACGTGACATTTCTAATGATGATATGCCACCATAAGATTATCTCCACCTCTCGTCCCCAGTTGCACAAGGCAAGTGATAGAAATAACACTTCATGGCGTACCTGATGCCCCCATAACTAGTTGTGGAAGGGGCACCCCTCTTTGCAAACAGACATCCATATGGCTCCTCACAGGGGCGGGGGAGGGTCCCCATAAGTACGCTCTCCTCACAGCCAACAACAGTTTGCAGGAGCATCTGCTTACCCTCAGTGGAGGAGTGTGCCCCTCTGTCCATTGGTCATTGGTCAGGCATGAGGCCCTATACCCTGCCCCGGCCAGGTGTATTATATGTACAGAGAGTAAGTGCAGGCATGTATATGCATGTGTGCACGCACACAGATACAGACATGCACAGACACACATGCACAGACACACATGCACAGACACAAGCGCGTGTGTGCGCGCGCGCTCACACACACACACACTCTCACACACACACACACACACACACACACACACACACACACACACACACACACACACACACACACACACACACACACACACACACACACACACACCATGCATGACATATAAGCTTTTACTAGTATGCATACAAAAAGGTAGTTATTAACGTGGTTGCTTTAAAGAGAAATACATTGGGGTTTTGTTTGGTTGGTTGGTGGGGTTTTTATTTTCCTCCCATATGTTCAGATGAATGTTGTTGTTTTTTTAATTTGTTTGATACATCTGTCTTTACATTGCAGTCTCAGTAGTCTCCTTCCCGTTTTCTTTGATCAGGCTCAGCCTCCCTATTTTCGAGTCTTTGTATTGTTGATATAAGAGAAATCATTCTGTTTTTGTGACAGGGCCCGACCTCCCTCGCCTATGATGAAGCACTTGACATCTTCAGATGCTGCGGCCACCATTGGCTATGTCATCTCTCAGGTCACCAACACAGACATTGGTGTCAGCATACAGGCGTTGGCCCAGGTCAGTGAAGACTGCCAGGCAATCTGCTTAGATTGAAATCACAGTGTCTGTGGTACTGTGGGTTGAATGTTTATATGCTGAACAGCTTTTGTGTGTTGCTGTATGTAGCATGTGTCCATTTTGATTGTTGAAAATATGGTGTGGTGTGTTTGTGTGTGTGTGTGTGTGTTTGCTGCTTTGTCATAGAGTAGACTTTCATTTTTTGGACTGACACCAAGTTTTGTGAGGAAATTTGAATAGAAAGTCACCAGTTTTGATGACACAAAAAGAAAGTGCAAGATTAAAGAAAAAAATTATATCATGATCCATAATTTATATTCTTTTGCTACGCAATAGTAGAAGTTTACAATTATGCAGGTGCAGTTCTGTTTTATGATGATAGATTGTTTATAGTAATTTGCATCTGTTTTGTGATTATAGAGGTTCATAGTCATTTGCATCGTGTGCAGATTGATGAAGTGCTGAGGGACGAGGAAAGAGCCGAGGCCTTGTCCAGTCACGTGGACAAACTGCTGCTGATGTTGTCTGTACAGTTCCGCATGGCCCATTCAACACACATGAGTGACTCGGGCATGTCCCGTAATGAGGTCATCCGCCTGTACAGATGTCTGCTTAGCACATTGCTACAGGTTTGTGATCCGTTTCCCCCCTTGCTTTGTCCTTCCTCGGTTCTGTGTGTGGCGTGTGTGTATTTATCATCATTATTATTAGTATTGTGGTTATCATTATTGTCATCGTTATTGTTATAAATTTTGATTGTATATAAATTTTGATTGTATAGCACTGTTTTTTCCGAATTATTTGGATTCTTTTGAACATTGCACAAAATCAGACTTTTTGATGGAGCAAGGAAAGCACAAGCTGTTAGGCAAGCCAGGCAGATTCCACTATGTTGTTGTACAGTCTGCATCTTTGGTGGGCTTGCTTGTTGTTGTTTTTATGTTTCCGTAAAAAGCCAGCCACTGACATGACTTAAAGGATCTTTCAATCCCTTTGACTCCTGCACTCTATCCACCAACTGCAAAAACTTAACCCTTTGACTCCCTCATTCTATCCACCTGCTTCCTGCAGGAAGCCAGTGGACAGGGTGAGGGAGTCAGAGGGTTACGATTTTGTTTTGCTAACATGGTTGACAGTACAGGATGCTGGTGGACAGGATGTGAGAGTCAAAAGGTTAAAATGCATGTTTGTTTTTCTGTATGCATATACACACAAAGGAAATTCAGGCACCTGTTGACCTGGGAGATTGCAAAATTCTCCACCCTTTACCCACCAGGTGGAGGTGTCAAGGTGAATTGAACCCAGGACCTTCCCATTTGAAGGCTGACATTTAGCTGCCTGACTGCTGCACCTGTATTTCTGTTGTCTTACAGATATTGGAGGTAGAGGGAAAACTTATGGTTGTTTTGAAAGATCATTTAAGTGACAGCTGGAGGTGACATGAAAGAAATGTTGGTTCCGATAATAATGAAGTGCATTTTAATCCTTTGACTCCCGCACGCTATCTACCAACAGCAAAAACTTAACCCTTTGACTCCCTCACCCTATCCACCAGCTTCCTGCAGGAAGCTGGTGGATAGGGTGAGGGAGTCAAAGGGTTAAGTTTCAGGAAGCTGATGGATAGGGTGAGGGAGTCAAAGGGTTAAGTTTTTGTTTAGTCAGCATGGTTGACAATGCAGGATGCTGGTGGACAGAATGCAGGAGTGAAAGGGTTAATCTGATGAGGCTTAAGATAAACACCCTAGTTAAAGCATGTTACACAGCATAGTTACTTAGTGTAATGGTGCCTTTTCACAATTTGATGGACTGTTTCTCCATTCTGGATTTCAGTTGAATTAATTACTGCCATTCAGATTTAGAGGAAGGAATCAAAATGCTGGATGTGTTTAATTGTGCCTATAGGTTGTAGCTGCCTCTACTGTTAATCTTCTTGACATCTGAGTCAAAATGATTTCCAGTATTCAAGCAAATGCAAACCAAAAAATACAAAAGTAGAAGTAGAATGCCTGTTTGACATAACAAAACAAGACGGGCACAAATTTTCGGCCAACTGGCCTTGGTCAAGCGTGTACAAAAGACAAAAAGGAATAAACGCACAACATTCAGCACAAAGAAACAGTAGACAACATGTCAAATGACTGGCAGGAGACAAATCTGTCATGATACATTTTGTGTCTGTTGAAGAAAATTGGATGGGAGTTACACTTGTTTAGTTAGTGATTTCATTCTTCCCCCCCCCCCCCATACACACACACACACACACACACACGCACACACATACAATGGCATGAGTGACAGAAGTGTTGTTGTTGTTGCCGCCACTGTGAAATTTTCTGCTTTGTTTGTCATGCTCGGGGTTGCTGCAACAGATGTTCCAGATAAACAGTTTGGCTACCAAGGCATCAAAAGACGTGCTGCGTGACCTTATGACCAGTCTGGTGACGGTGCTGCTTGATGACCGATTGATGGACATAGAAGACGGTACACAGGTGGTGCGCTCTGTCAACCTCACCGTGGTCAGGATAGTGGAGCGTGCTGACTGCACCAACATCATGGGGTGAGCACCAGGTTCTCAGATGTGGAAAAGAAAAATGCAAGACTTAAAATTTCCCTTTTTTGGTGTCCTTGATTTCCTGTCCCAAAAATGTTTTGTCAAGCTCTGGTATGTTTTTGTTGCTCTGATTGATATTGTTCATTCATTGATTTTGTTTGTTTATTTGTTGGTTTTTTTTTTTGTTTTCTTGTTGTTTTTCTTTCCATTGTCTGTCCGTACATCTGTGTTTTCTGTCATATGGTGATGAATACCTTAATTAAAATCAAAGCACAAAGCCATGAGAATTGTCCATAGGAAGACCCAGTGTTGTAGGGTGGAGATCATTATCTTGACTTTTTGTAATGCGCCTCATTTTTATCTGGTTTCTTCTATCCCTTCATCAGGGCGTTGATACGACTTCTGCAAGACTGCGTTGCCAGCGAGACTACTTCTGCCAAGTTCATGGACATTGTCATGAAGGTATTGTATTTGTAGTACTCAAGAGACTCTCTCTCTCTCTCTCTCTCTCTCTCTCTCTCTCTCTCTCTCTCTCTCTCTCTCTCTCTCTCTCTCTCTCTCTCTCTCTCTCTCTCTCTCTCTCTCTCCTGAAATCAAGAGCAGTCCCTCTCCTGCACAGTCTCATTTAAACATTCTTAATTTTCAGGTTGTCCCCTGGTAATAGTGGTATACAAGATGTAGTGTTGAATGATTTCATATCTGCACAGTATTGGTCAGTGTTATCTGGTGATTTCATACCTACACAACAGTATGTGGCAATGTTGTAATAATAATAATAATTACAATATTTATATATTGTAAATATATATAATTATATTGCGCAAAAAATTACAATATTTATATAGCGCAAAAAAATATTGTAATTATTAATGTTGTCTGGTGACTTCATATCTGTACAGTAAAGAACAACATTGTACTGTGATTTTGTACCTGCATAGTGCAAGTCAAGTGTTGAACAGTGATTTTCATTCTGCACAATGTGCGCCAACCCACCAGAACAGCATACATACATGCATCTGAGCTTGACATAAGCATGCCTCTGTTTGAAGCTCCAGTGCAGCAGAAGAAGTAAAAGCTGTAAACATTCTCTCTGATGATTTTGTTGTCTCAGTGTCTATGGAAAATGGTGCGCATGCTCCCCACCATCTGCAATGATTTGAACATCGACAAGATCCTGCTGGATGCCCACCAGTTCATGCAGACTTTCCCCTGCCACACCTGGAAACAGCGCTCCAACGATCAGCCCCTGCGCACCATCAAAACAGTTCTTCACTCTCTTGTCAAACAGAAAGGAAACAAGGTAGGGTTATGTGCCTGTATATTTGAAAGAGAGCTGGTAGAAAGGTTTTCCATTTCCTTTCCAGTGTTTTCTTGAAGGGCCTTTACTGCTTTGTTTTATGCTCATGAGGTTGTCTCTTTGCTTAATCTGTCTGTTGCTTGCCAGTTTCCTTCCGCTTGTCCTCTACCCATCCTGTCTCTTCCATTCATTTTCTGCCTTGCTTGTCCATTCACCTGTATGTGTTCTCTTAAACTGTAAATACTTTCTCTTAGGAATGATAATCGGGTACTTGTATTAACTGCTATTATGACACATAGGAACTTGTGTGCCACATTTGTTTAACCTTTAGCACACTACATTTTTCCAGGACTTTTTTTCTCTGTCCCTGCGTTCTTTCTCTGGGAGCAAAAAACTTGAGCACCTACTCGTTTAGAATTGTTATAACTTTGCTTGTATTGTATGCAGAGACTTGATTTTTTTGCGTACTAATAAAGTAATGGATGAGGAATGTTTTCATATAATGCATTATGTTCTGCATGCATGTTTTGACATTGAAAAAAATAGATAAATAAACACAAGAAGTGTCGGTGAAATCAGTCAGCCATGAATGTTCATACCCGCTTGGAACATCGCCGTCACTGTCAGTGTCACTTTCACTTGAAACACTATCATTGTCAGCAACATCATCTACCATCACTTCGCCGTTGATTTCAGCTTTTTGTGAAGCCTTCAAACTCATTTTCAGAGTCCGAATCGTAGAAGAGTTCGTACAACCATTTTTCCGTCAGCTTCCGCCATTTTGGTGTTGAGAAAATCCCCAAAATCGATGTTCACACTTCAAAAATTCGTTATTGCGTGTTGAATCGAAGGAAATGCGAATGGCGGACGGAAGAGCAGAGTTTAGCCTTGTTTTGAATCGAAAGTTGCAGTGTTTCTATTATTAGTAACGGATCGGATATAGTGTTTTTGAACCGGGAATTTTGAACACCCTTCGCTCAGCAACACAGTGTGCCTGCAGATGCAAGGGAAATAATCTGTACGGCACCACAGTGCGCCTACAGCGTGCTAACGGTTAAAGTATTGGAATTCAATCATGAGATTTATTATTGAATGTATGTGCATATTAGATTCATCACAACGGGGTGGTGGTTTTTATTTTCACTAGAAAAATAGGTTCACGGCTGTTTAAACCGGCCGCCAGGCGATCACTTAGTTTTCGGACACGGTGCCAGCGATTCGCACGCGAGAGGCGTGTTTTCCTGCTTACCCGCTGCGCTACACGGCCCGTCAGCGGTTTTGAGCTGTGAGTCATCGGTAGGCAAGGGGGACTGTGTGGCTGCCTTTGTGTGCCGTGATTACTACTGTTTCTACATTTCCCGCAATATTGCTTTGGTCATTTAACCATATATGTAATTATCAATCTTACCGAAAAGTAGACTCTCTCCCCTACACATAGATATCAAACACGAAGTGGTTTGTTGCCATAATGCGTAACGGGATTACACAGAAAAGGAGGAGAACGATTCTGAAAATATCGCGCCTTCACTGTTTCATGAGAAAAATAAGCCAACTTCCAACAACGAAAACAAGAGTTCACCAGTTATTACAGCAGAAAGAAACACATACAGAGGAAGAGTAAAGTATGTTTTAACAGACTGACTTATCAAACGGATCTTTTTTGGCTTCTTGTGGAGGTAGCGGTGGGTAAATCGAGATCACTGATAACGGCATAGACTCCATTATCTTTCACACTAGCACCAACATTTCACTGATAGTCTTGTATACGGCAATCTCCTTACTGCCATAGTAGGAACGTATGCACACATGTCCGTGCAAGAGTCAAGATTGGGATCACGATACTGAGACGACCATTCATTAAAAAATATGGAAAGACACAGAGAGCGATAGAGAAGAGAGAGAGAGAGGGGGGGGGGGGGGGAGAGAAAACTTAATACATTTACGAGAACTTTAGGTTCACTGGTATTAAAAAGAAATAAAAACTCCTGAATATCATACCCACTTAACTACACTGAAATCTTTCTGCCTGCCTGTCTGTCGCTCTCTCTCTCTCTCCACACACACACACACACACGCGCGCGCACACACATACACACACACACACACACAAACAAACAAACAAACAAACACAAATACATGCACAAGAATACTATGTATTTTGCTTAACAATGATAATAATACTCAAAAGTCTTTAATTACTTATTTCATTTATGAAATGCATACACATAAATATCCAAGCAGACAGACAGACAGACAGACAGGCAGGCAGACAGACAGACAGACAGACAGAGAGAGAGAGGAATACTTTGCACTTCGCTTAATGTCTTTGGGCCCTTATTAATTGTCTCATGAAATGAGCATGCACACACACACACACACACACACACACACACACACACACACACACACACACACACACACACACACACACACACACACACACACACACACAACAATAACAAAAGAAAATAAACAGAGATAATCAACGACTACAACATGAAAAACCTGACTCTGGTCGTCTCAGTACACTGATATTTCAAACGAAAATGTCCAAGGCAACACTATACACAATTATCAAGCACAAAGGAATTCTGCCACAGTGTGTACATGGTCAGCGTTATCCAGAGGACTGAAATGATACCAACATTCACTGAAGACTCTAAAGATTAATGAGCTGCCAGAACCAGTAACCACCAACCGCCTCCCCGGCATCCCTGTTTACCTTAGCTGTCACATGTGTTATTATGATACGCTATACGTGGCCCCCGAGCCCCAAAACTTGAAAAATGAAAAACAGCCGTCCTCAACAGACAACATTCTTCTAATGTGTGCCTTTACTTTTATTCGAGAACTGGCATTTGGATTTTACCGGCGTTGGAACATTGATCATTTCACGGTCGAAGATTGAAAATCATGTCAACACCGTCTTTCATTCTCTTTCTTCTCTGTGCGTTTAGTTAGACACTTACATGCACGTAACGTGTTGAGTTACATATCATTTTGTTGAGAAAAGTCTCAGCTTTTTAATGATGCACATTACAGACCAATACAAACAAAGCTCTTGAGAAAATTAGTGGAAAACTGAAGTTACTTGTTTGTAATAGTTACTACTGCGCTTATACGGCGTAGCGAGATCGCCGGTAACAAGGCGGAGCTACGAGCTCGTATTTCTAGATCAGGGCAGCACTCAGTGGGCTTCGCGCTGCTACAGCTGCCGCCGCGGGACGAAACTAAGTGATCACCCTTAAACAGCCGTGGGTTGCCTGTAACTGGGGAAAGCATGCACCCATTGTATGGCGCCTTCCATTTTTTCCTACCTGTGCATATTTCTGTCTACTTACGAAAGTGGATTTTTCCACAGAACTCTACCAGGAACAACTCTGTTGTTGCTGTGAGATCTTTTATATGTGCTAAGTGCATGCAGCACAGGTCTTCTTGTTTATTATCCTGTCCAAAAGATGAGCAACATACCACCACTGAAGATCTAGTGGATGGGAGAGAACACGCTTGGCCTGTCTTGTAAATTTTGAGCTGTCTATGAACGCTGTGAGATACAGTATGACTTACGTCTATGTGTGTTTTGTCGACAACAGATTCTCAGCCACACGGGGTTGATTGACTCCAACTCGGAAGTGGAAGTCTATCTCCACAAGGTGCTAAAGGATGGGGTGGCTGGCAATAATGCCCGCAACGAAGAAATGTCGGAAATTGCTAAGGTGAGCCACCATAACTGTTTAATCATTATGTTAACCTTTTGACTCCTGCACCTTATCTACCAACTGCAAAAAACTTATTCTTTTTATTCTCTCACCCTGTCCACCAACTTCCTGCAGGAAGCTGGTATGTAGGGTGAGGGAATCAAAAAGGTTAAGTTTTTGCTTTGCTAGCATGGTTAGCCGTGCAGAATGCTGGTAGACAGAGTGCAGAGTCAAAGAGTTAATTAAGTGATTGTGGTTTTGGTTTGATTGTGATGTCAGAATGCCAGGGATCATTTCTGATTGACTTTGTGACATGAAAATGTGAATATCAGACTTCACTTTGTCTCGTCTGGATTTTTTGGATCACTCGTTAGCAGTAATAAGTGAATCGGAATACTGTCATGTAGATGTTCATTTATGTTACCTTAACAGCTCAAGCGACAGTTGTATTTTTTGTAAGACTGAATTCCCTCAGTGGCTCAAGTCATGTTGTAGATTTTTTTTTAAACTCTCAGTGTTGCTTCTCAGAATTCTGTCAAGATTCTGGATCATAAGAGAGAACGCAAGGTTTTGTCTTTCATGCAAGAATTCACATCAGTGTCAGACTTGTGGCGCTTATCTGTCTGTCTTTCCCACTTTATTCCATCCTTTGTTGTTCGATTTTGGTCACTTGTGCTGAGTGACTGTGATCTGTGATTTGGCATTTCAAGACTTTCTAGACTTTGGTAAACTAGACAATTTAAAATCATTGTCTCTTACACTGTTAACTGGCTGATGGAAGTAAATTCTGTGCAAGTAAGCGTAGTATTGAATCTACCCAGCAAACCTCTTTGCACATATAATTTCTGGTTGCTCGCTTTCCAACTTTTTAAAAAGTTTTGTGTCTATTTTTGTAGTCCCACTGGCTATTTGCGTAGTATCATAGTGTCCACAGTCTTATATACTGCTCTGCAGTGAATGGTAGTTTTAACATCGTTTTGTTGCAAAGTACTGTTTTTGTAGCCGTTATCATAGGTAAAATGGCAGATGACAAAGTGGTTGAGACTGAGAGAATAATTTTTTTTTAAAAACAAAATATAACTCCAGTTCAAAGTCAGGACAAAACAAAAGGGAAAATAAGACACTAAAGATTCACATACCATTTTTTTTTACAAAGAAACCATTTCAAATCTAAATTCTCTAATCATTTGGATACTATGTTAGAAGAGATACACAGAGATATGTAAGATATACACAGAGAGGTGCATGGTGACAGTGAGTGTAGAGTGTGTTAATAGCCGGCAGAAGGTTATTATCAGGGGTGGGATTTTTTATCAGACTTTTAAAAATTTTCTTGGGAAGCAAGCCCCCAAACCCCCCTACATACCCTTTCTTTTCATTTAGCTTAGTTGCACCCCAGTTGTGTATTTGTTGTGTTTGGTTTGTAACCTTTTCACTCTCTGACATCCACTGGCTTCCTGCAGAAAGCTGGTGGATAGAGTGAAGGAGTGAAAGGATTTATGAATATGGTGGGTTTTTTTCTTTTTTTCAAATGATTAATGATAAGATTGTATTTCTTTTCCAGCAAGGATCATCTTCCAAATCTAAACGTCTTTCAAAGAGTACACACGACATGTTGGTGGAAATCTTCAAGAAAATAGGCTCCAAAGAAAACACCAAGGAGGTAAAACCTCTGACAGGATTCCTGTTCATCCGTTCTGTGTGTGTGTGTGAGAGAGAGAGGATGCCTGGCCTGTTTTATAAATGATTTTATTATAATCAAGTTGGTTCTTAGGTCAGTCCCATTTGGAAGTTACCAAGTTTGAATAATGATAATAAATCATTCTTGTATAGCTGATAATAATGAATCATTTTTGTATAGCATTATTCTCCAAGCTCGTTACACATGTTACTAGATACAGAGTGTAATACATGAAAAAAAGCACTAATGCATCACACATTCATACATAACAGAATACACACATTAACCCTTTGATCCTGCACCTATCCCCTAGCAACCTGCTTTGTGAACTGTGCCATCAAAGCAAACCACGGATAGGGTGCGGGAGTCAAAGGAATAAGTTTTTGCAGTCAGTGGATTGGGTGCGGGAGTCAAAGGTTAATGAATATGCACAGTTGAATGTGTTCTAATAATATTTAACATAGACATGTATTCATAGTCATAAACAAATACATTCATGAATGATCCAAATGCTACATGATCAGTCATTGAAAGTAGAAGTGTGTATTGGTACATAGGCAACTATGACATCAATAGTGGAAGGTTTGCATGAACAGATAAATCTTAACGTGGCTTGTTAGCACAGTAAGGATAGCTGCATTTTGTACAGTGGAAATTTACCTGATTGGGTTGAATTTTTAGCTTCATTAACAGATACAGCTTTGTAGTTAGATTGTGATGGTTTGTGTTCAGGGCCATGTCACAATTATATCAGGCTTAAAACGTTCCGCGTCTGGGCGGAATTCTGCGATTTCGGTTTGTCCAAAAAAAACAACAACAAAAAATCAAAACAAACTAACAAACAAAAAAACCGAAAGGAGCAAGGCATCCGTGATCGGCTTGCAAGCTTTCATATCAACAGCGCGCAAGTTATGGCCCCTGATTTTTCTTGGAAGAAGTGTCCGGTAAAACACTCAAGTTAAAGTGGTGAGTGTTCATTTTATTATCATGTTTTTAACCCATTCTCCCCTTTTCCCAAATATATCTTCCTCTAATAATTATGTGTTTACAGCAATTTTTATGCACTAAATATCTTGAAATTATGTCCAGAAAGCGTGAAATGGCATAGATTTACACTTGGTTTTTTAAAAATTTTCCCGGGGAGCATGCCTCCGGACCCCCCTAGTTTCAGTGGCTGTTTCCTCCTCCTGTTGTAAGCCCTGTTATATGTAATATAGGCCTACCTTACAGTGCCTGTGAAGAAACTTATTTGAAAGATTCTTCACCTTTATTTTGGGTGAGGAGTAGGAGGAATGGTATTGTGTTTTTAGTCAATTGTTTTAATCAGATTTTTATTTCATTTATTTTTGTTTGAATGGTTATGCACATAGTTGGAATTTTATTGTTTATAGGGACTAAATGACCTCTATGACTTCAAGAAGAAATATCCTGATGCTGATCTTGAACCGTTCCTGAAGAAGTCCTCACAGTTCTTCCAGAACTACATTGAACGTGGTTTGAAAAACATTGAGCTGGAACGCGAGGGGAAGAAACCTGAAACATTGGGTAAGTCGTGACCAATCTGTGGTTTGGGTTTTTAAATGCATATGTATTTTTCATTGGAAACTGGATTTCTTTGATTATTTGTCCTTCCCTTCACAAACATTTTTATTTTGTTTCGCTAGGGTTAGAATAGTTGCCAAATCTGGTAATATCAATTTCTTTTGTTTTTATTTTTATTTCAGTTTGTTTTTTAGTGCATAGGCAGCACAAAATGTCAGAATTTTAATTTCTCATGTTTGATCCAGTTTTTCTGCTTGTAACTGTCCAGGTTGGATTGCATTGCATCGGTTTTTGTTTTTCTCTCAAGTTCTTGGGTGTGAAATGTGAATTGCTTTTCCTGAGGAGGGAATGCATCTCCATAGTATAGTGCCACTCATGCCCCACCCCCCCACCCCCCACCCCTCTCTTTCCCTATTGCATGTGTGCATTTCTGTTGATGTGAAAGTTTTATTTTTATACAGAATTTTGTCAGGTTCAAGTCTTTTGTTGCCATACATGCGCTAAGTGCACATGTAATCTCAAGTTTATTATCATTCAGAAGAGTAGCACCTAACACCAGGTTTAGGAATCCTCCTCATACTAATTTCCTAAAAAAAAAAAAATGTTCTTAAAAAAACCCACAAGTTCCTTGAATTTTTAGAAAGAAAAAGAGGGGAGGGAAATTTTATACTTACTGATCCAGAATTTCAATGAGGAACTGTATTCAAACAGTATAAATGCCAGTCAGCCAACTCTCATACCCGCAGTCCATATGAAAAGAATTCAAAGCAGCATTGTAGTCTTTTTCAAACAGTTGAAATGTTTAGCTGTTGACAGAAGGGATTTTTGGACTTGGGGTGAGTTGTAATCAAGATTTGTAATAAATTAATATTTTCACTTATTGTTTTTGAAGTTCTTGTTCCTTTTAACCGCACAAAGTGTTGAAAATATTAGATTGTGCAGTGTATATGAATTTGATGCCCAGAAACTCACCTGATAATATACAGCGCCTGTTGACTCGCACCACTGAGTGTTACTCGGACATTAAGAACTGGATGACACACAATAGACTTCAGCTTAATGACGACAAAACAGAAGCTATCCTCATTGGCACCCGTCAGAAACTTTCTCAGCTGCCTCCTCTTTCTCTCCCATTATGTAACACATCAGTCCCAATTTCTGATTCAGCTAAAAACCTTGGTGTCTGCATTGACTCTACCCTCTCCATGAACAACTTTGTTTCTCAAACTGCCAGATCCTGCTACTATCATCTCCATCGTATAAGGCTGATCAGGAAGTATCTCTCTGTCGAAACAACTGCAAAACTCGTTCTCTCCTTCATAATGTCTCGCATTGACTATTGCAATTCACTCCTGTCTGGTCTTCCTGCCTCCACCATTCACATCCTACAGCGCATTCAAAACAATGCTGTACGCCTTGTACTCAAAAAGAAAAAAGCTGACCACATATCTCCTCTCCTGGCACAACTTCACTGGCTCCCTGTATCAAAGCGCATACAGTACAAACTAGACACCATGTGCTACAAAAGCCTCAATAACGCAGCCCCCGATTACCTGTCAAGCCTACTTGAGATCTATCTTCCCTCACGTACCCTCCGCTCTGCCTCCGATCCTCTGACTTTTCGCTTTCCATGCACTAAGCTCAATACCTATGGTCCACGAGCCTTCTCTGTTTCTGGTCCACTCTCCTGGAACAAACTTCCTCTCTCAGTCCGTCAGCAACCTACTTTTGTCTCCTTCAAGTCCGCTCTCAAAACTCACCTTTTCTCCTCCGCATAAAATCCTAACCTCACTCAACCCCCCCCCCCCTCTCTGCAGCCTGTCTCCGCTCGGAGGGAATCACATGGTTATAATATATAATTGTATATGCTATGCTCTCTATAATTTTCCATTGGTTTTATTCTTGCTTTTATTGCTTTTATTCTTTCTCCCCATTTATAGCCATGCGTGCGTGTGTGTGTGTGTGTGTGTGTGTGTGTGTGTGTGTGTGTGTGTGTGTGTGTGTGTGTGTGTGTGTGTGTGTGTGTGCGTGCGTGCGTGCGTGCGTGTGCGTGCGTGCGTGCGTGCTTGCGTGTGTGTCTGCTTCAGCGCTTAGATTTGATTTTATCAAGATTTTGCGCTATATAAATATTGTAATTATTAATTATAATTATTAAACGCTCCCTTCGCACAGATTTCTATCGGGGGGGATTCTAGGGCACATACATGCTCCCAGTACCCATAATTTAAAACTTTTTGGAGTGAGCAATTGCTTTCCTATGTAATTCAAGGTTGTGGATGAAACCCAGAGCTCACCCTTGCCAGGTAGATGCTCAAACCAGCTGGGCCACACACTGTGTACATTCTGTATGTGTTTTACTGATGGTGTGTTGAACTGTTTGTCCAGACCCCATTCCAGCTGTGAAACCCCTGTCAGAAAACACTGCTAATGGAGAGTCTGTTGGTGCTGACTACTACATGCAGCGCCTCAGTGTCATCAGGGCTCGCTGCGGTCTGGACTCATCTGAGGTAATGAGGGTTTCTTTCTCTGTGTGTGTGTGTGTCTCTCTCTCTCTCTCTCTCTCTCTCTCTCTCTCTCTCTCTCTCTCTCTCTCTCTCTCTCTCTCTCTCTCTCTCTCTCTCTCTCTCTGATATATATATATGTGGGTGGGTGGGTGTGTATGTATATTAAGGATTTGTTCCACCGTTGTCTGGTGGTGTTGGCCTTACCATTCAAGTCAGTCTGTCTGGCATTTTGCTTGTTTACTGCCCCATCTCCTGCAGTGCTTCTGTGTTTCTACCCATATACTGCTCATTTTGATTCTCCAACAACCTCCAAACCAACCTAAACTGACCTCATCATGACAACAGGACTTGAAGAGTTGCAAAAAACTGGGGTGCTTTTTTTTTTTTTTTCAACCAGCAGTCAGTTGATATTTTGCCTTTGAAACAAAGGTCACATTTCAGGCTTAAGATAAAGGGAAACATGCAGCATTGAACAAAGGTAAAACTGTCATGTTATTGCTATGGGAAGTGTACCACTTGTACCACTTTCAGTCATACAGCAGTCATTTCTCTCTAATCATTTATTGCTCCATGAAAGTGCTGATCACGATGGTCTGCATGCAACATTAACCACTAGAAGTTGTAGTGGTCAGCATTAGTGCAGTGAGTTCACAGTATCAGTGTGCACAGAATTATGTGTGCTAGCAAGGCCTTAATGTGAGGAGGGGAACAGGATCTGTCAAACACTACTAACATAAGCTGACACCACCAGAATGATTTGAGCATTAAGGTGGACAGTGAACAGACCAGTTTTTATATTGCTGGCTGTGATTGAATTCAACACAACATATTTTGAATCCCTGGCTTTATCATCAGCCAGACAGCATTAAAAAACATATGTAACCTCCCAGCATGAAATCAGTCTTAACTAGCATTTTGGGTATTTTGAGATAAACGTATCACTGGAAAGTGTACATTCTGCTGATTGTTTTTGGTACTTGAATAAAGCTTGTACTCAAAAAAATGTTGCCATTATGTATGTTTGGAATCATTAAGTTGTATGACACATTTTGAGAATACAGCCTCTAAGGTTTTTATGTGCTCTCCTACACATTTTAAAAAATATTCTTTATTTGGTGGCTTTGACCCGGTTTGTTTCTAATTTTAGCTGTCATTATCCGAAAGGTGCACCAAAGAGCTTTCAGTCAGTATGTTAGATGTGGGGATCTGTACAGGTTACAGTTCACACAATAAGAGACAAAAAGAGGTACTTTGGGTAAGAAATTGCGTTCTTTCTGCTACGATCAGTGCATTGAAATACCATTTTAAATTGATTTATGATATTTTGTCAAGAAAAACATTTCTGTGGGGGATAGATTATAGTCCAGAGAAATCAATTTTGAGAAAAAGTCAAAACACCCCAGATAGACCCTCAGTCGCCTTTTCAGCTCCTAGCGCTGTTCGACTGACTGCGAGTTAAGACTGAATTGGTGGTGGGAGGTCACATATAATATATGTGTGTGTGTAGATACATAGATAGATAGATAGATGTAAGTATAGGTAGGTAGATAGAGCGAGAGATAGATAGAGAGATAGATGTAGAGATATATAGCTCTAGATATATAATATTTCTGTAAGTATTTTTTGACACTGTGCTCATCACTGAAAATGGGTTTGACCTTTTTGCAGCAAAACCGAGCAGAGAAAACCACACCTACCTCTAAATCCTCACAGTCTTCCTCTGAAGCTGACCTGGAAAACATTGGCAGTAGTACAGAATCGGTGGTAAGCCCAGTGTTTGTGTTTTTGCATGATAATGAGAATGATTCATCCATTCCCCAATTGTGATGGGTATCTGGATTTAGAACTTAGAGAAGGTGAAGCAGTGAAGAGAGGAGATGGGCCCTGTCTGCACAATGCTGGCCCTGAGATAAGTTGAAGTCATCACCACCTCACTCTTCTATAATGTCAGTGTTATGGGAATCTTAACCTTTACTTTCCATTAACCCTTTGACTCCCTATCTGCCAGCATCACAGCAAAGCAAAAACTTAACCCTTTTGCTTCTTCACCTTGTTCATCAGCTTCCTTAAGGTGGTAGATAAGGTGATGGAGTGAAAGGGTTAAGTTTTTGTAAAATGCTGGTGGATACGGTGAGAGAGTGAAAGGGTTAAGTTTTTGCTGCTTATGGACAGGCTGCGTGAGTTGGTTAAAGTTGACATCAAAATTATTGTAATTTCTTAAAAGTTTGCTTTCAGAGTGCACCACCTATTCGTTGTTGTTGTAACTGAAAATGAAAAAATATGTAAAGCAAAAGTCTGCTTTCAAGACCCTTTCTTCAGAAACATCTGGAATTAGATTGTTATATAAGGAATTCATCATCATCATCATCATCATCGGTGTCTTGCCGCATGGCATGAATTAGATTGTTATATAAGGAATCATCATCATCATCATCATCATCGGGTGTCTTGCCGCATGGCGTTGGCGATATTGAACTTCCATCTGTCTCAATCTCCTGTTGCTTCAAGCATCTCTTCCACCCTCCTTGTCTTCAGCCACTCTGCAAGTCCCATCTGTCTCTATCTCCTGTTGCTTCAAGAATCTCTTCCACCCTCCTTGTCTTCAGCCACTCTGCAAGTCCCATCTGTCTCTATCTCCTGTTGCTTCAAGAATCTCTTCCACCCTCCTTGTCTTCAGCCACTCTGCAAGTCCGTCTAGTATCTTCTCCCTGGGTCTACTTACAGGAATTAAAGAGTGCAAACTCTACTTTCCAGTAGTGCAACTAGTTTGAGTGAATGACATGTTGCTGTCCCTTCCAACACAAATAGAAACAAAGAGTGTGCAAAGCAAGTTCATAGCTTTCAGCAAGTGATTATATCATAATGCCCTTTTGATGTTAGCAGCTTTATTAGAAGAAGGAACCAGATGAAGGCGTATTGAATACAACCGGGCAAGACAGGCGATCACAAACAAACAAACACTCAATACAAAAATTAGGAGAAAAAGACTCAAACTTCTGTGCTGCTTTGTTCAGTGTGAGAAAAGGACTAAAAGAGTTGTAGTCCTTTTCTCACACTGAATGAAGCAGCAGGGAAGTTTCAGTCTTTTTCTCCTAAATTTCGTATTTGGTGTTTGTTTGTTTGTTTGTGATCTTACGCTTGACAAAGGCCAGTTGGCCGAAAATCTGCGCCTGTCTTGTCTGGTTGTATTGAATACGCATTCTGATTCTTTTTTCGTGTTTTTTTCTGGTTCCTGTTTGCTTGAACGCAGGCAATCACACTTTGTTTTGAATTTTTATTAAAAGTAGTTAGGTGATTGAGTTCTGTGAGTGATGCCTACTTCCCCCAATTTATTTAAATCAGTTGCTTGAGGCACTGTGTTGAACATTATGAAAGAACCAGTGAGAAGATATATGGGGCACATAGCAAACGGTATACAAGAACCTGTAGGCTTCAGCAGTTTGTTATTAATACTTGTAAAAAAAATTATAATACATTTAGAACCAGTGTACCTTCCTTATGACAGACGCTATCTCTCTACTGTCATCTTTTTTTTCCCCACTCACCCCACCTTGAGTGAACTGACTGACTGTGCTGGTGCTGACCATGTGACAAGAACAATACTTACTCTGGTGGTTGCATGTGCCAAAAGTGTTATCTTTTAACCCTTTGATTCCCGCACCCTATCCACCAACTCCAAAAACTTACCCTTTGATTCTCTCACTCTATCCACCAGCTTCCTGCAGGAAACTGGTGGATAAGGTGAGGGAATCAAAGGGTTAAGTTTTTTGTTTACTAGCGTGGCTGGCAATGCAGGATGCTGAAAGACAGGGTTTGGGAGTATAAGGGTTAATCCCCCCCCCAAGTTTCCAGTGGCAGTAACCTTTGCTTGGTTAGCCGTTTCTTTATTCAGTTTTCACAGGTTAGCAAACTTCCTGTTGATAACATGTATTGTCACTTTTTTCTCATCTTCACAGCCTGACCTGCGAGCACCAGCCATCACAAAGCAAGAGCCGTCAGCCACCTCCAAACCACCTGTGGATGTCTCTGAACTCAAGATGCGCCTTGAAAGAATCAAGAAAATGGCCACCTCATGATGGGACTGCTCACCCTTTTTAAGACCTTTTTGTAATCAATAGTTGGGCATTTTGCTAGCATTCCTCTAGTATTTATTTTGCTTGGAAGAACAGGGGTGGGGGAGTGGAATATAGAGACCCTGATTTTTTTTTTTAGTTGTCAGCTTGCCAGTCTGATATCTGAGTTTTGATCATCTAAAAATGAGTTTTCAAATGCCTGGTTCATTTCATCAGAAACATGTTTTAACAGTGGCATGTAACTGTGGGAATTGTTATTGACCCCTTTAAAATAAAGCAATATGCAATCATCGACCGTTTTCTGTGTGGGTTCAGTAAGTGTACATGGTGGAGCTGTTTTAGAAGTCCTGCATAATGTAAAATAACTTTTTTTTTAATTAGATTGCAATAGTATTATTGTTTAATCCAGGTAGCGTCGTCAAATCCGTTACATGCTGTGTGTGTATATAGATGTATGTCATGTTGTTTGAAAGTGATTTGACTGATTGAGCGTGTGTACTGGGAATGATTTTGAATTCATTGCATGGGGCCAGTTAAAATGGACCATAAATCTGCTGTTTGATTTTGATGGGATGCCTGTTGCTTGCTGCAGGTAAACAAGTGTGAGTATTGGAGGATGGGATTTCGTGTAGGAAAAAGGGGTTTAGTTTGTGCTTGACTTCCTAATACCAGGATGCTTACAGCTGTTGACAGTGTGAGAAAGAAGAACTTGTGTAGAGTGTGTAGCATTTATGAACAGCGAATGAGATGTTGTGTCTTAACAGTGTGGATGGCCTGGAGAAGTCTTTCATGGTATAACAACAGATGCAGTGTTTTGTCCTACACTTTTGCTAACACTCTGGAAAATGTGCCAGACTTTAATGGTACAATGTACCACTGGTTGTGGTTTTGTGTGCGTGTATATGTTTGTGAGTGATGCCCCCTCCCATCCCTGACTTTTCCTCTCCATTAATTATGGGCTTGTGCGTGGAAACGAACATGTTTGTTAACATATTTCAGATCCAAATCTATTGTGTTGTAGTCCGTGCTTTTCTTGAAAGAAATTGTCACTTTCTGGACTTGGGTTGCCACATCTTTGCTGTAATAAAGCCAAAAACAAAGAATGGATTATCATTTTTTAAAGTGCCTGTTTGAACAAGACTCGGGTGTTCATCCTTTGATCATGGACTGAAAAAGTAGAACGAGAAAATGTGTTATCAACATTGTGTGGCTTCTGATAGAGACAACAATACTGAAGGAGGAAACTAACAAATGTGTGTGTGAGTTGTCACAGTTTTGAATTTGTTCCTTCATTTCATTTCGGAAGGACTTGGAGCAGTGTTCTGGCCTACGATCCACTTGCATTCCTTGAAGTCCCTGATCATTGATAGGACTGGTGGAAGGTGGTAGCAGACAGGAGTCTTCCGGGGTATGCAGCAAGCTGAGGTTTGTCCATTCTTTGACATCAGACTGTTGGAAGCTCTCACAAAGTCAAGTCAAAAACTGGAGTGTTCTTGGATGAGCAACAAGCAGAGGTTTGTCTATTCTTCAACATCAGATTGTTGGAAGCCCTCACCCATATCAAGTCAAAAACAGGAGAGATGTGTTCCTTAACCCTTTCAATACCAATTTTATTTCTGTTTACAGTGTAAACAGAATGATCAAACATCAAGGCAATAGTTCCTGAATTATTGAGTGTTAGTAAAGACTTTCAACTGTTATTGTGCTAAGGCAAGACTTTCAAATGTTATTGTGCTAAGGCCTGGTAAAGCAGTGTGCAAGTTGCTAGGTGGCCAGTAATACAGTTCATAATTGTCACTGGCAAATTGGAGAGTAATGGGTAAAATTAGATGCTCTCTCCCTTCAACCTCAGTATGTGGTTGGTACGCTTCAACATTGGTCATGCTTGGCAGGTCTGTCTGCAATAACTGAGAATACAGTTATTTGTGGGAAGGCAGTAATTGTCTCATGTATGACAGTTTTTTTGTCTTTTTTAATGGCATATAAATATTTGCTTTTATAATTCTACGCTTAACAGCAGTGATAAAAATAAGATTGCTGGTATTGGAAATACCACCATTTTTTTCACTGGTCGTGCATGCATGGAGCCTTGTGGCTAGTGCTGACCGTAATGAAAAACAGAAACTGATGTTTGAGAAAGCTGTGAAGAATGAGACAAAATTAATAGATCAATCACATGAACATTTCAGGGGGCGCTCTTTTGATGAAGAAAACTTTTATTACCAAGCACTCCAACATTCTTGTACAATGTGTCAAACCTGCCAAACACTCCAACATTCACAAGTCAAAGCTGCCAATCACCAAGGTTCAGACAAGCCTGAAGGGGGGAAAAATGTATTAGTCGACCAGTGAAGATACCTAAATTAAAGTGGCCAGTAGTGTGTGTTCAGTAGGAATCAGAAATACACAAAAATAGAATGTGAATTCAATATGAAAGGAAGACGGGTGCAAATTTAGAGCCAAGTGGCCCTTGTCAGTTGTAGATAAAAGGCTGAGGATGAAGACACAAATGTGTGGGGGGGGTTGAAAATACCCTAAATAATCCTGTTCCTACACGATGGGCAAAATCATTCTATCAACATCGGACACATGTGAGGCCTAAGACCCAAAGTTCCAACAGATCCAGTGGACATGCCCCAAAAAGAATATGATCAATCTGGTAGACTTCTGGCAGAGGTTTGAAGATTATCAGGATTGGTGTAACAGATCATTTCCATTGGGGAGGGTTATGGAGGTTACCAGCTACATAGTGGCTTTGACGCTGCTCCCACACCCTAAGAATGAACTCTCGAGTCTTGTTGAAATAAGAATAAGCGTGAACTTGTGTCATAAGGGGTTGGGGTGGGGAGTTAATGTTATGAAAGAATACTGTGTCTTTCCATTGAATATTTTGGGAAAGATACTTCATGCTAACAGGTACAGGCACCAAATTAGTGCAGTGGAACTTCCCTGACTGTTCTGATATGTATATACTTTTTTTTGTGTGATTAACCCCAAGTGCTGGTTTGTTTCAGTCTATTATTTTTAAAACAGTGAACTTGCGACTTTTTTTTTTTTTTAATCAGCATCTTGGTTTTGGAAGTCACTAATCTAAGAAAACTGTGTTTTTGTCTCTCAAGTTTTAAAGTGTGTGGTCAGTTACCAAATTACCATTTGTTACCATGAAGTATTATTGTAACCATCCTGTCTGCAACTGTCATGTACTTCTATCCGGACACTGGTCATTTAGGAAATCTCACTCCATCCATGGCCGTGATGACACCATTCTGTTCACGTCCATGATTACACCACTTACGACATACTTCACATCCTATTTTCTGCATTTCAGTTACATTGATGTATTCCTTTTTGTTCTGTTTTGTCAAGATATCTGAATTATGTCAGGGGTCTTTGTTCTGATGTTCAGAATTATCTGTCTTTTCTTTTGTGCCGTATTGAGGAATCTGTATTCTTTTATCATGTCCAAAATATATTTAAATACAGTTCTTTCACTTCAGGCTGTTCGCATTCTGTGTATCTATTGTGCTAAATCAAAGAAAATGATACATCGCAAGGCTTGGTTTGGCGAGGAATACTGCTGATTACTGTAGCATTGTATGGAAGATCAGGTGTATTGTTTTTTCTTCTTTTGTGCTGAATATTCAGAAGAAATATTACTGTGTTTTGCAGGTACTAGGGTGTCTGGAAATAGGGTTAGACATTGCTTGTTTAAATTAAGCTTCTAGAAGTAGTGTGTTCGGGTGCCTTAGTTTGTAGTAAATATTCTTTCGCCTGCAGGAGTCGTTTTGTTGTTAGCTGCTAACTTTCAGTATAAACGTGTGGAAGACAGTGACCGATCATGTTGGTGTGACAATATTAAATATTGTATATATGGCAATCAGGTGGGGAAAAAAACTTCATGCCTGTTTTGAGTCGAAACTTCTTACACTAGTTGTAGAAATAATGTTGCCGGTGTTGCTTTAAGAAAAGGCACAATTGAAAAATTATATCATTGTCATGATGGATTTAGCCTTTTTTGTTGTTGTCACAAGGGATTTTTCATGTAAATGCAGGCTGCCATTTCTTTTCTCTGGTTTTTTTTTTTTTTTTGTGAGCAGGTAATAACTAAATTAAAAAGGATAAGGTTATTTTGATGCTCCAAACATATGAATCAGTTGGACAGTGTGTGTACTTGTGAGTGAACGAATGATGCCACGTCACATTAGGTGAGAGTCCAGACTTTCCTCATTTCAACATTAAAGAACATGTTCATTTTTCCAACAAAAGTCTATCCATCTGTAGTAATAGGTTAGCCCCTAGTGTTCTTTCTCTCCTGTGTCTACAAATGCATTTACACTTTGTGGCAAGTCCGTTTCCAGGTGGTGTACATATATTTTTTTCTTGCATCAAGCGCAGTGCATTGACAGGTGTATGTTTTGATCAGTGGTTTGATCAGTGTTCTGTGTAGCATTATGTTACAACTTCTTTACTGCAGTGGAGCTCTGTTCATGTATGCCTCTTTGTCTCATGTGTTGGCAAGATAACAATTCTCTGTTTGTTCCCTCGTTCATCATGTAACTAGTGTGAGGGGATTTGAATTGGTGTGTATCAACGTACAGAAGTTCCTCTGTTGGTCTGTCTGTCTTTCCAGGGCTGCTTTTGATGTGCACATGCATGTGGTTGCAATTAAATTTATATCCTATTCAGTTGGTGTCATTGCCTTGGTACATGTTTGGTGGTGTATGGATGTTTCTGAGAGCTATTGACATTGTGAGTTGGAATGAGAACGCATGTTTCATTCATAAAAGATGACAAGATATTCATATTTGCTTCCATACAGTTTCTGTAATAAAAACAAATCGGCATCATCTATACTGTTATATATGTTCACAACATGAATCAAAACAAAACAAACACAAAATTCTTTACTAAGGACAATATAAAAAATCTCAAATGTTAAGCAATCTTCCTGTTTGGGAGATTAAGAAAGAAGGTATATAGAAGACTAGAAAAAATCATCTTCACAAAAAATGGTAACATACAGTACTGGTATGTTGTCAAACGCGTACAAAACTGCATTTTGGTATAACAAAAAGAATGATAAAAATGTTTGCCTACAATGGTTCTCCACAACTTTTAAGACCTCCACTGAGTGGAATCGGCAATCTCTGCTCTAACCCAAAGTTCTTGTGTATTTGGGGTTTGGTGTGTGTGCGTGCATGCGCATGTGTGTGCGCGCGTAAGAGTTGTTCATGAGCTTTCACTGAGGCAGTGGTTATTTTGTACCTGATCATTAAGGTAGTCATACTCCCATTTGAGAGGTTATGTTTTATGGGTGTTTTCACATTTCCACAAGCCACCACACACTGACATGGCTTACGGAATCTTAAAACATTATTTTTCTGCCTGCGTATGCACGCGAAGCAAGTTCAAGCGCCAACAGGTATGCACCTATGGCCACCTGGGAGATAAAAAGAAAAGTCTCCACCCACATCTACCTGTGGTACCAAAACAGGTTTTCTGTTCACCACATATGGAGTCTTACTTAAAAGGATGAAATAGGTCATTTAATTTTGAAGATGAAATAGGTCATTTAATTTCATGGATGTTGGGGAGGGGATTTTTTTTTTTTAACTAAATCACTTTATCATGTACCTAATGGTGGGTGATTATACTGATACTAAGTCTTGTGTTGTCCCAAGCTTGCTATAGACTTGCATCAGTTTAACTTTTGAGTCACTGTAACACAAACCTGGATCTGACTGTGACTGACCATGGCAAGAAGCCTATAACCCAAATCTGACCTATCCATGAACAACTTGACAATCTTTGCTGACCATTTGTTCCGTTAAAAAAAAAACTTAATGAAAGGAGAGAGGGTGGGGTAAGGAAGCCATAATCTCTTGTCTGTCATCAACTATGGTTTCTGAATTAATGAGCTTGTGGCAGATCTACCACTGTAGGATTCTCAAGTGAAGACGTACAATCTAATCACACATGGCTTACAACTTAAATCATGAATGATGAATAAATGTCCAAAATTCATATATTTTCAATGACTTACCAAAGTGTTATATACATCATTTCAGTCAACACTACGTGTAAACTGCTTTGTAGAAAATACAAAATGTTCACTTTACAATGAAGAATTGTACATAAAGAATTGTATCCTTCACGCTTCTCGATCAGTTGCAGCTGACAAATAAAAACGTGTTTCCATTATTATCAGATCAATAGCATGATTCTTTTGCTGTTATGTCATGAACATATACAGAACTTACCTGAATACACACATGCACACTAACATTTTTCAGACATCCTAACACTAATCTGCTTTTGTCAATTTCCCCAACAGTATTAACTCGAAATCTGCCTCACAACAGTAAATGCAACAGTCACCAGAACACACATACACATCTAAACAATGGCTGGAAGACCATTATCATATCTGCATTCCAATCGAGTCGGACATGTTTATATCCCATACACTGCTATCAACTCAAACGTATATATATATACATATACCTACACTGCTATCAAATCAAACATGTAGATCTACCACAAAGTACCTTGCAAACGCTGTAAAGCAGGTTACCGTGACAACAGAGGAACCACTGACATGCTATTCACTTTGCGAATCATGATTGAGAAAATCAAAAACGGCAAGGAAAAGGCCTTCATTACTTTCACCTATGGCAAAACGTTTTACAACATCGTACACGTTTTTGACACCATGGTGGATATGATGGGCTTCCCTAAATGTCTAATTTCCCCTGTTGCGGCCCGACGCAACAACCAAAAAGCAATAATCTGCTGGAACAGCCAAAACTGAAAATATTTCTGCATAGAGAAAAGTGTGTATCAGGGTTGCCTCCTCCAACCTCATTAGTTGATCTACACAGAGCAGATTATTTTTACTGCTGACTTGATGGTTTGCATATGCAATTCAATCCTAATCGTGGCCTTTCTTTTTGTTTTAGTACAAATGATAAAACAGTTTTTTTGTCCAGGCATGTAAGTTATATGTTTTAATCTTCAGTTCCATGCCTTGACTCTCAAACACTCACAGAATCTTATATGTCTCATGCACAGCACTGCATTCAGCCACACAAAATCCAAGTCGCACTACACCCATAGCCCTCTAAAACCCACTTCCAACATTCTCACTTCCATCTTCTTCCGTCATGAAACGCTTGGTCAGGTTCACCAGGTCATCTGAAACAAATGTATTACTGTTATATTCTATTAGGCCTTTTCTTTTCCTTGGACAAGTGTGTATATATATGCGTGTGTGTCATGGGTGACAGTAGTCCCGAATTCCGGATTGAAAACGTCGGCAAAAAGAGTTTTCCGGATTGGCAGCTCAGCTTCCTGATTGCTACCCCCTCCCACACACACACATACAATAGGAAAAAAGAGGAGGAGGGGGAACCAATGTCAGACTGGTGTTTCCAAACTCGCCTGAATTCATTAATTGGCACAATACAGATGGTAACTAAACTGAAACTTTTTTCTCCGTCGGAAAGTGTCAGGAAGTATTGATTTTCCCTTGCGTCTTGGTGAACCTATGGATTCAGAGTGGCGAGAACACTAATGCGCATGCGCAGTTTAATACCGGAAACGCCGCACTCGTGTGAGCAGCAGTTTGAAAGAGGCGATCTCATTCAGGTCTGCCACCAAAACCACCGCATGTGCAACCCTCTCCTGTACCAGCAATGCTGATCCCCTCTCTAGTACTAGAAGTACTACTATATCTGCAAAGAAAGCTGCCGAAAACGGTGGTGCAGGGTTCCCAATTTTCCGATATTTGTCAGAAATCCGAGAAAATCCACAGGCTGCTTTCAACAACAACAAAATCGTGTGCTTTCCAAGAAAAAAAATGGACCAAGATTTTTTTCTTCTGCGAAACAGTAGGCCGTTTGTCAGACTGTCGATCTCTCGTAGCAGATGACGGAAGGGGGATAAATCCGGTATCAATTTCTGCTAAAGTCGCTTCCGGAGTTCCTTTTTTCTGTGCAGTGTGGCTTGTCCTCGGAGCTGATTGCGAAACTTTTGAGGAGCGTGACTATGTCTCGGGCCGATATTCTGGAGAGGTGGTCTGCAACAGCAAAACCATTTGACAAAGACTGCAAAATAAAATAAATGGGTCTCGGAGTGAGTTTCACGAAAAATCGAGGTCGTGGAAATGAGCACATGGCTTCCAAAAATAGCAGAGGCTGGCGTAGCCTACTGTGTCTTGCGCCGCTGCAAAGTCACCTAACTATAGTCGAGCAGGCATCCACAAACGTTCAGACCATTTCAAGCCAAAGAAGTAGCAGATGAGATAAAAACTGATAAGACCCACGAAGATGTTCAGTCTGTTACTTAATGTTGTTGGAGCACACATTAGAAAAATACAGATCAATTTTTTTGTCTTGAAATCTGACACCAGTGTGTATAACTTATTTTCTTCAGTACAAAGGATCACAAACAAGCCCAAAATTGTCCCAGATAGCATCAGATTGCACTACTTTGCATCTATATTGAAAAAAATTTCCGGGTAGCATGCCCCAGACCCCCCCCCCCCCCCCCTTACATTTTCAGATATTTTTTTCATTTGCCATTGGGAGGCCTGGTAGTGGGAGTACAGGACAGACTAATGTCAAGCCAGGAAAAAAGAGAAAAAGCTGAAGAAGAGCTGAAAGACATTAGATCTTTCCTCAAGAGAAAATCTGAAGGTTTATTTGATTAAGTGCACTGTAAACTAGTGCATACTTACAAGTACAATGAAACTTAGATGTGTATGATTGACTTAAAGTGGTGTAGTTTAGATTTGTATGGCAGGACTTCCTTTACTTTAATTTCCATGTGAAGAGAGTTGTTCCCAGTGTGAAGAACCGTGACACTCAAGAACTTAATGACATCAGAAAATTTTTGTACATAATTCTTTCTGGTAACTAGTTTTGAAAAGTTGAAAATGATCAGAGTGAACTATAATTATCAAAACAATGCCTGCGAATTACCATCTGCATCTGGAACTGTGCGTGTATGTGTAGACCAAGAAACCTCAGACTTTTCTATTTTGCCGAAGGTAAGATGTTGATAACATGATTTGTTGATCGTCATTTTTCGCTTGTGCAAATATTGCATTGCTATTAAAACTATGTATGACAGATTGCAATGTCCAGTGTTTCCATTGCTTCAGGAATGGATGACAGGTTTTCAGGATTGGGAACATTTAGAGGACATGGAAATTTAAGGTTTCAGGAATCAGAATTTTTTTCACTTTCACCCATGGTGTGTGTATGTATGTATGTTTGTATGTTATGTACAACACACACACACACACACACACACACACACACACACACACACACACACACACACATACACGAATCATCACCTATCAATTGTTGGCATTATCATCCATGATGATAGCTTTCAGAATCAATGTCTTGACTGTCTTTGTCCACCTCATCTGGTCCTGGCAGGTTGTCACTGTTTTGCCAGCAGACATCCTGCTTATCTTCACAATGCTGTCCATGTTCTCCATTGTTTGGTCTTTCTCTTCCTCTTTGGTCCTCGGTTTTTCCTTGGAGTACTGTTTTCATCAGGTGACACTTATTATTTCTGACTGTATATCCCGGATATACAAGTCTTCTCTTGTGGCTTTTAGATAATAGTTGTGGAGTTGTATTCAGCTCGTCTAGAATACCTTGGTTCGCTTTTTTGTCCAGCCAATCCGCAGCAGGCGTCCATAAAACCACCTTTCACCTGAGTTTCATTTCATCAACTTTATTCCATGTCCAAGGTTCACATCCACATACCATTACTGCCCAAATGGGATCTTATGAATCTTTAATTTGAGGACTTAAGATATGTCACGAGCTTTCCAGATGATGTTCACTGGACCATTTTCTTTAACTGTTTTGCCATGCAAATTCCTTCTGTTATGTCTTTTGCACAATTGCTACCTTCTGTTTTGACCAAGCCCAGATATTTTCAGTCAATTACATTTTCCAGAACCGTTTTTATAGATAAGAATCTCAGGATGTTCGCTGGCTCTAATGTACATTACTTTGGTCTTTCTTTCATTAAGATTTAGTCTCGCTTTCTTGCCTGCATTTTCAACTATATAAAGGACTCATCTCATGCTGGAGATGTCGCTCAAGTTAACAAGAAACACCACGAGGGTGCAGACGGGACCTGGAGCACCAATGCCTTGCCACTCTCCAGACAATCATCTTCCAAGCTCTGGATGCTACTTAATAGCCATTTCATCAAGCAAAGAGGGGGCTCTCTATGCGTTGCATGACCCACTCGGACTCGGTCATCAGTTACCTTGTTTACAAACTGAATGGCACAGCCACACAATGCACACCAGGTCCAACCCATCCCCCAGACTAAGAAAGAATGGAAAACCCCTGTTTCTCCACTCTGGCCTTCATCTCTCTTTCAGGCAGCCTGCCTTACCACCAGCTTGCACAGCTGCCGGCTACTTTCTCCTTACTATAGTCTCAACATTTGGCAGTCAAAAGCTTCCAATGTTGCCTTACTTCAACCACAGGGGTTGTTTGAATGGCCACGAAAGTGGCCAGGCATGATGCTCTAGTCACAGTCCATTTTGCTGTTCAGCAAGGTCTGAAATACCCCAAAAGGGATCCCAAGTTTGCCGTCTTTTTGAGCAGCTAGCAGGTCTTTCCCTACAGTCATCAGGTCTGAAGTCAGCAGCCAAGCCACAAGCCGAAATTAACAAGAAACACCACGAGGGTGCAGATGGGATCTGGAGCACCAATGCCAACTGGAGCATACCTTAAATTTGTGATGCCTCTGCCACCAACTCCGACACCCAGATCATCCAGGTCTGTTTCTCTTATCATCTGTTCCATATAGATGTTGAAAAGATATGGTGATAATATACAATCCTGGCAGACACCTTTTTTAAGTCAAAGAATTCACAATTTTGATAGTTCCAGCTGACTGGTGCCTGTTGATCTTTACATAATCCTTCAATTAGTAGTATTACATGGTATGGAAGGCCCATTTTCTGCACTAAAAAAAGCCCATTTCTGCACTAGGCCGAAATGGCTGGAGTGGAGTGTTCGATGCTATCAAAAGCCTTGCTATAGTCAATGAAAGTGACGAATGCTTCTTGTCCAATGCTGCCGAGTTTTTCTATGATAATTTGTATGACAAATAAAATATCAGTACTACCTTTATTTGTTCTGCACCCAGCCTGACATCCTAACAACTCTTCTTCAACTTTTTGCTTTACTCTGTTTAGAATGACAATTAGAACGATCTTACTGGTGTGGTTGGGCAGAGGGATTGTTCTGTAGTTGTTATAGTCTTAGCATTACCACCTTGGTGCAGTATCACAAATTCTTGGAGCTTCCAATCTGTTGGCCATTTACAAATTTTCCAGATTTTGCAACAGAGTTGGTGTAAAGCTTGTATGTTTGGTTTGCCTGTGTATTTGAGTTCTCCTGACATGTTATCAAGTATGGGGGGTTTTCCATCTTTCAGCTTGGATGTTTCAGTAATTTCCTTCTGAAGTGTTTCTGGTTTTAACACTACATACTGTGTGTTAGGTTGGGCAGTCTCCCCGTCTTGATGGCTCAATAAAGCTTTATTATACTCACGTGATCTTGCAAGGACATCTTCTGACCCTGTTAATGTTCCTCCATTGTTGATGCTTAGCTGCTTGGGTTAGAAATTTGAGGATTTGATTTTGCATGTTTTCTGAAACATCTCTCTTGATTTTCTGTGAGCGTCACATTCTATCTTTTCACATTAACTTGCTCTAGCCACAATCTCTTGTCTCTCCTTACTTTTGACCTTATCTCATTCTTCAGCTTATAATATTATTTTGCATTTTGCTCATTTTTCGGCTTTGCTTTTCCGTTTTGCAAGATCCATTACTTCATCACTTATGTGTGGCTTTTATTTATTTTCTTCTTTTTGCCTGAATATTTTCAGGCATGGGAATTGGTATAAGGAGAATCCTCTGAAACTGGGGGGTCCGGGGGCATGCCCCCCGGAAAATTTTTTTCTGCTACATTAAAATCTGCGCAATCTGGGCATATCTGGGCATCACTTTCAGGCATATTTCCATTGTAAAATTATTCAAATTTGGCACTTTTATAAAGTTAATATGCCCTCTTCGTCAAGTGCGTCCGTTTGATTAACAATTCTTGCCACTGATGACATCTTCAATCGCTCACTGGAATGTGCGACTGTTTTTAAATCATGCAACCGCTCACTGCCTCGAATGCTTCAAAAAGAAAAATGGCCGCTGAAGGGATAGTATTGCTGCGTTCAAAGCCGCTGACTCACTCGCAAAAGCGGATGTGCCCGGCGATGCAACTACCTATAGAAAGCGCGGACACTGCTAGCAGCATTAGCGGGCGGCTGCAAAGATTGAACGCTACACCGGAATCGCGCACTATAAAATTCTGGATCGGCACGGTTACGAATGTTTTTTTGTTTTTTTTGCCTTTCTCGAGAATCAGAGGAGCTCAATTTTTTTTCCCGAGGACGCTAGGTTGATTTCCGCTGAAAATAGCGGATCCGAGGAGAATTCCCATGCCTGATTTTCAGCTGTTGTTGTTCTTACTTCTTTCATGTCTTCCCACAACTTCTTTTATGTCTTCCTGCATCCTTTCTGTTGCTGACCATTCTTCTAGGAGTGCACTGAAGCGGATTATTAATTTACACATTGAACTCTCTAGCAGTGTTTTCATCATGCAGTTTTATTTTTTGTCAAATCCGAGTCTGAGCGTAGAAGTGTTTGGGCTTTCCTGGTATGTACAAAGTCTGAATGTGACAAGGTACGAAATGTGCATTATAATCTATCACGCAAACTGTTTCTGATCTACAAACATGAGCAAAACTAAAAACAAAACTCTGCTGTTTGTTAAATCACAGATGTGTGCATTAAGACCCAAACTACTTGGGCAGGCACACACTATCTATCTGTTTGTTTGAAATTCTTTGGATAAAAAAAAAACGCATTCCACAAAAAGTGGTAACATGTCTGATTCAACGTGTACTTACTTGCCAAGATGCTGGTGGCTCTCACCAAGTTGTTATCACTGTTGGTGAATTCGTCATAGCGGATCACTCCATTCACAAACACACGATCTCTGACACAGCAAAACAATCCACATGTTCACATCCAGAAAACAAAGCCAAAACAAACAAGATATCAATTCTAAAACTACCTGATTTTTGATCAACACAAACACATTTATCAAACACCCACACCCCCCTCCCTTCTCTCTACCACACTCATTTATATGACAATGGACCCTTTCATCAATCCAGTGATCAAGTAGGCATTCTGGTCTATTATTGCATGATAGTTGGGTTTTGGGTTTTTTTTTTAGGGGGGGGGGGGGGTATTTTTTGACACAAGACCAATTCTATAGGCATCTATTCTTCTCATGTGCAGCCTTCAAGCTGCAAAGAATTACTGTTGTCAAGCAGACTAAATGGCAACATTCCAGGAAAGTATGCTTTATATCACGGAAAATTCAAGGTCAAGAAGTTGGAAAATTACTGTTTTTTTCAAGAAAAGCACACTAATAAACATTTTTATACATTCCAAGATGAGTTTGACCATTAAAATGAACAAATGCAAAATGTGTGCTGCTGGGACACCCTGGGGATTTTCCATGCTTATATCTTTACAGAGATTTCAATGGGCAAGGGAGCGAACTGGTAATGCAGGGCCCCCACACCCTGACAAGTTACAGGATCCGTACGCAGAAGCAATAATGAACTAACCCCTTCCTGAGGTTGATGGCCACCTTGTCTCGCAGACCTGGTTTGAACACGCTAATGCGATGCCAGTCCACTCGAGCCACTGTACCACCTGTAAGTTATCAGGAACACGTGCTCAATGTCTTGTGAGAAATCAGCTTTTTTTTACTTAACCTTATGACTCCCGCACCCTGCCCACCAGCATTCTGCATCACCAACCATGCTGGTATAGCAAAAACTGAACCCTTTGATTCCCTCACCCTATCCACCAGCTTCCTGCATGAAGTTGATGGACAGGGTGAGGAAATCAAAGGGTTAACTTTTTGCTGTTGATGGATAAGGTGCGCAAGTCAAACAGTTAAAAAAAAAACATGACAATTACGTTGAAAATGTTTTCCGTTTCAAGATTCAACTTAGACCACTGTGATAGGTGGTTAGTGCACTGGATTTCTGATTGAAAGTCTGGGTACTGTCTGGTGGGTACACAGAGGACATTTTTCTGATCTCCCCAGTCAACGCATGCACAGACCTACCAGTGCCTCAATCTCCTTCATGTGTACAAGCACGCAGACCATCGAATACATATGTTAACCCTCTGACTCCCATACCCTGTCCACCAGTATCCTACATAGTCAACCATGCCAGCAAAGTAAAAACTTAACCCTTTGACTCCCTCACCCTATTCACCAGCTTCTTGCCTCTCTCTCCGCCTATATAAAATAATTTCACTTAAGAAAAAGTAAATCTGAAAAAAAGAACAGAAAAAATACAGACCGCCAGATTTGGTGTAGACATTGTTGGTGGCAAGAGAAAAGACGACCACAGGATGAGCCTCTGTCCCCCTTAACTCCGCGTCTCTTCCCACTCGACCCAACAAGTTCACCTGGTTCACCGCTACACAAAGTAAAAAATCAATGCTTTCATCAACAGCATAATCACACGTACAAACAAAAAGAGTCTTCAATGAAATCACTGCATCTCATATTATAAATTCTAGTGGTTTGATTCACAAGCTTCACAGAGCCTTTTCCATTGACTTTCTGCAGCAAGGAGGAAACTGTTAGATCATTTCATACAAGGACTTTGTAAAATCAAATGAAGCAGTTTGTAGAGGGACAGCCCATAAGCTTTAAAACGTAAGAAATCTTTTCCTTCCTGTGTACAAGAACAGTTGGAGAGATCAAGACAAAACTGGACACATCTGAAAGAATATAGCTATCCCATCTTTCTTACCAGAAATGTTTCACATATAAATGAATTTCGGAATGTCTGTGTCAGAAACAGTCCTTGACATTCATCAAGTTATGGCAGTCCTACCAACTGGTCAACAACCACTTGTCTGCAAAAGGACCAGGAATCCAAAATCATAAAAACTGCGTATCTGCTACATTCAGCTTGAAATCATCAAAGTGCACACAACAAATCAGCTACTTACACTTTTCAAACCTGGCGGGCTGATTTTCTTGATCTTCCTCTTCTCCAAAGCCTGCCATGCATCGCCTGCTATTAGTCTGTACCAGCTGCACAGGCCGCAGTCCCTGGCCACAAAAATCAGACATGTTCAATCATCACAGGCCGCAGTCCCTGGCCACAAAAATCAGACACATTCAACCATCACAGGCTGCATTCCCTGGCCACAAAAATCAGACACATTCAATCATCACAGGCTGCATTCCTGGCCACAAATCGACACATTCAATCATCACAGCTGCATTCCTGGCCACAAAAATCAGACACATTCAAACATCACAGGCCGCATTCCTGACAAAAAAAATCAGACACGTTAAATCATCACAGGCCGCATTCTCTGGCCACAAAAATCAGACATATTCAATCATCACAGGACACATTCCCTGGCAAAAAAATCAGACACGTTCATTCATCACAGGCTGCAGTGCCTGGCCCCAAAAAATCAGACACATTCAATCATCACAGGCCGCACTCCCTGGCCAAAAAATCATACACAATCATCACAGGCCGCAGTTCCTGGCCAAAAAAATCAGACACATTCAATGATCAGTCAACAACTTTCAAAACTGAATGAAAGATACAGGAACCATTTGAATCATCTCCTGCTGTAAGCTTCTGACTCCTTCACTGAGGCTTTCATGTGCAAATGTACCATGAAGAAGATGGGCTTTCCTGAACATCTAATTTCTCTAATTGCAGCCCTATACAATGACCAAAAAGTAACAATTAGATGGAACAGCCAAAAGTACTAATACTCTAGCATGAAGAAATGATGGAACAGCCAAAAGTACTAATACTCTAGCATGAAGAAAGGAGTAAGTCATAGTTGCATCTTCTCACCTCATTTCTCCAGTATGTACACACACTGACACAGCAAGTTGTGAGAAATGCAGATACTCAAGATATGGGAATAAAAATTGGTAGACAAAACATCACAAATCTGTTACATGTTGATAATACTCAGTGACATCAGACAACAGCACTGACATGAAAAGAATTTTGCGAAGAGTAGATGCAGCAGGCAAGAATGCAGGTCTAAATCTAAATGCCAAGAAGCTAAAAGTAAGGCACATAGAAGGAGAAAAAAATCAAACTTATCAAGACATTTAAATCAACAAGACTGCATTGGAAACTGTGAGAGATTTCAAATATTTAGGCTCACCTAAAGATCATGATGGCACTTGTACTAAAGACAACCAAATAAGAATAGTAACGGCAAAACAGAAATTACCCAATTCATTAACATTTGAAAACACAGAAGCAGAACAACAACCCTTAACCCTTTGACTCCCGCAACCTATCTACCAACTACAAAAACTTAACCCTTTGATTCCTCACCTATCCACCAGCTTCCTGCAGGAAGCTGGTGGATAGGGTGAGGGAATCAAAGGGTTAAGTTTTTGCTTTTGTTAACATGGTTGGCAATGCAGGATGCTGGTGACCGGAGTGCGGGAGTGAAAGGGTTAAGATCAATTTCTTAAAATGTCTGATCTGGCCAGCAATATGGCTGTGAAGCCTGGGCATGCAGAAAAGAAGATGGAAATAAGACTGAAGCAGTAGACATGTGGTAAATCTGGACATGCAGAAAAGCAGATGAAAAGATCAAAGCAGCACAGATGTAGTTCTACAGGTGGCTTCTTAGAGTCAAGTGGACCAATAAAAGAACAAATGAGAGTCCAACATCAAGTCATCATCATCATCATCATCATCAGGTGCCCTGCCGCATGGCATTGGCGACCATGGACTTCCATCCATCTCTATCTCTCTTTGCCCCTAGCATCTCCCCCACCCTCCCCATCCTCAGCCACTCTGCAAGTCCATCCAGCATTCTCTCCCTGGGTCTACCCAGTGCTCTCTTTCCCTCCAGCTTTCCCGTTGTGACCAGGTGCTCCAAATCCCCCTTCCTCATAAAATGGCCTATAAATGTTGCCTGTCTTTTCCTAATCTTCCTTATGAATGATCTTCTTGTGTCTGCCCCAACATCAACTGCTGGCAGAAATCAACAAAAGAAAATTGAGATGCATCGGTCATGCAACCCACAAAACCAGCATGACCTAAAGACAATAGTTTTGCAAGGAAACGTTAAGGCCAAAAGAAATCCAGGCAGATCACCCACCTCCTATATGAACAACATTACCAACATCAGCAATTTGAAGGTCAAGGAACTGGTATATAAAAGTCAAGACTGGTGCATATGGAGAATTGTTATGGTGTCTGCTGCAGCAGCTACCATCAAACCTGATGTTGCTGACAAGTGATGTGTGTGTGTGTGTGTGTGTGTGAGTACGCATTTAATTTGTGTGTGTATGCATTTTGTCTGTTTGTTGTTTTTTCTGCCTGTGTGAGAGTGTGTGTGTTTGTGTGTTTTATTTGTTTGTTGGGTTTTGTTGTTGCTGTTTTTTCTGCCTCTGCGTGTGTGTTTGTGTTTGTGAATTAGAGAGAGAGTGTGGGTGTGTGAGTGTGTGTGTGAGTGTGTGTGTGTGTGTGTGTGTGTGGTGTGTGTGTGTGTGTGTGTGTGTGTGTGTGTGTGTGTGTGTGTGTATTGTTTGTTTCTTTTTGTTTTCTCTGCCTTATCTTCAGACCTGTGTACTCAAGAATTTGTATATATATCAGTAACACCAACCGTAATCATTTGTAAAAGAAAATTCGAGCATCTCTCAGGAATTACCCCAAAGACACTGGTGACCAAATCAAAATTCAACTTACTGAGTAAATAGCGAAATAAGCAATAACTATGCCCCCAACATACTCTCACTGTTACTGGCTGGTAAGTTTGAGGCAATGATATGCTGCAGCTGAAAGTTTGATTCGTTGACAAATAATTTTTTTTAATGACATCAGAGCAAAAACGGCTACAGAATCTGGGAGAAATTTTCATGTGACTATGAGTTCATGATGATAGGGAAGATGCATTGGTGTTCCAGGTAAAACTGAGACTGCAAGACATGGCTGTAGCCTACTTTATGCTTACTTTCTTAATGTATTCTGGGGATAAGGTGGATAGGGCAGTACCATTGTTTCTGGCAGCGGTATCCTACTTGTACGATGAGCAGAAACACTGGTTCCCATCTACCACCTAAATTTCTCACAGCTGGCTCCCATTGCCACACCACTCTAGCTGGCAGACTAAATGATGTACATTGTAATGTTCACATGGCATCACTAAGTGAACAAACTTCTTCAAAGAAGTAATGTCCAGGGCAGAAGGAACTGGGTAAATTGGTTTCCTGAGTTAAACGACCTCATGTTCGTGAGCAGGATTAGCAACCTGACTGGAGAGCAGATGACAACTTGGGCCAGGTGTACTCTTTCTCGGGATCCTGTATGTGTATGTTTGTGTTTCTGTGTATGGCTGTCTGTTCATGTGTCCATGTCTGTCTGTCTGTGCATGCATGAGTGTGTGTATGTGTGTGTGTGTGTGTGTGTGTGTGTGTGTGTGTGTGTGTGTGTGTGTGTGTGTGTGTGTGTGTGTGTGTGTGTGTGAAATCTAGATGGAAGGACAAAAACACCTCCATGAAATATAAGATCAGGCTCTAATGTGCACTGGTATATTCCATCTTCCTCCTGTATGCATGTGAGACACGGATTTCATAGCCGTTTCAGAAAGACGAATCCAGGCCACAGAAATGAGATATTATCACAAGATACAAAACATCAGATATATATACTGATCATGTCACCACTGAACAAGTGAGCCAAACCATCAAGCAGCATACTGGACCATATGAAGATCTGCTGACTTTACTTAAGAAAACCACATTGGTAATGGTATGGCCATGTAACAAGATCCACATGGCCCTACTAACTAAATCTTCCAGGGAACTGTTAAGAGAAAGACACAGAGAGGAAGACAAAAACAAAAACTGATGGCCTGACATCAATGTAAAATAAACAGAGAAGTTATTTGCTGAGACCCAGGCTTAGGCACAGAGCCAACAGACAAGAAAAATCTGGTAAAAAAAATATTTGCTGCGTCACCCAAATGACTCTTCACAGACCAAAGGGATAGAGGGTGAAAAAGATCAGAACATGACATTTTGTAAACCTCAACCCTTGTCCAGATAAACATAAACTAATTTCAAAGATAATTTGGTATGATAAACTACACAAAGAACACAAACCAGTGCCAAGACAGACAGAGCGAGCAAAAATATTGTTCAATAATTTTCATACGCTCAGGTCTCGCCCAAGACAGCCTACACTGGTCACTATGCACAGTCATGACTTTACAAAATAGGAAAATGGCACTGTGACTGTGGCCCCATTTTCAATATTTTTCCCCCTTGACCCCCAATGCTTGTTTACCAAAGCCATCTGTTCCATTTCCTTAACTCTTTTCCCGCCATGATCGCAATCAAGCGACTTCCTGTACGACTGCCATGGTCGCATTTGTGCGACTTGGAGGGGTCATGCTAAACGATAACTTTTCACGCGGGTACAAAGCATCTGTCAGCTCCACTGGTGAATGCAGGCAACTGTGCTATTTTTCAACTTTACCCAGCAACCTAGTTTTTCTGCAGTAAGGCTGAAGTGTGGCTTTGTTAACTGTCGGAATTTATGTCACGTTTTCTCCGAAGCGTTTTCTCCAAAATGGCTGCAAATCGACACGCATTGTCTACCACTCCGAGTAGAATAAGCAGACAACTGACTTTGTGTGTAGATTTTCCCTTGCTTTTCCTCATTTATTATAATGATATCTGACGCACAACTCACGAAATAAGGTCAGTAATAAACCGTATGAAAAAAAATTGTTTTTCTTTATAATAAGATTATCTGTGGAATAATCAATCAAGCACATAAACATAAGCAAGCATTCATATATAAAATATACAAATCTGCCCTTTACACAGCAAAAAAAATTTTAAAAGTAAGTGAAAATCTTTAATAGTCTTTGATATATAAGCTTTTAAAAATGCATACTGCACTGCAAAATTGGCTGCCCAAAATGTACTTGGCACTGAGGAGTGCCGTTTCTGGAGAAACTTGGCGGTGAAAGAATTGAAACGTTTTCTAAAAGATAGCCAAATCACACCCAACGGCCTGTGTGTGCGTGATTGTGTGGTGTGTGTGTGTGTGTGTGTTCTTTACTGTCACTGTGGAGCGCACATACGTGTGTGCTTGTATTATACCGTGTGCTTTCTGGCTGTGCGTGCTAAAGATCCCACGACAGTTAAAATTTCGTGAAGAGCATGGCTTTTGCGTGATACTGGAAGTTATGCATGCGTGCGTGTGTGTGTGCGTTTGCCAAAACATTCTTCGCGTAAAATTTTATTATGGGCAGCAGGATCTTTCCTGTGTTCTCCAAGTCTGCTTCTTACGATTATCGGCACTGAAGCAGACCGCCGCAGCAGAAACTGCGGACTAACTGAAAGCGTTATTGTGATACCTGACTCCGTAGTAGTTAATTTCGATTTCAATTTCACTAAAGGACACACAACCAGTAACACTACATGACAATGGTCACATAACAATACAATGCTGCAGAAGGCACTGAAATACCAACCATCCTTGCAAACAGCCGTAACATCTTTAAATTTGTGATAAACATGTAAATGCAAAACTGTTTTTATCCTCTCAAGACCGAATGACAATCGGCGCCATGCGGGAAAACTTTTAATTCGAGTGATTTCCCCTCCATCAACAGACATGTATACATACATGTATGGTGTCCTTGGAATATCAAGTGGTAGTTCTTTTCAATTTTGGAGTGTGTGTGTGTTGTGTGTGTGTGTGTGTGTGTGTTGTTTTTACGTTTGTTTCCTTGTTGGTCGTTTGGTCTGGTTTGGTTTTCGTTTTAAGATAACATATATCACACACATACACACACATGCGCGCGCGCACACACGCGTGATACACGCTGACACGTACATAAACAGAGATTTAAGTTTTAAGATCAAATAGTAGTTAATTCTTCAGCCCTCTAGCGTTTTAATCATACTGTTCAAATCTCCAGGAATTATTTTCCTATCTATTTGATCGTAACGGCTTCTGCATCGGGAATTTGAATAGTGCTTGAAAGCAACAATTGGCTAAAATGGAACATTCCCATCTCCCATTATTCTTTCTTTTTGTACCCCCCCCCCTTTTTTTTTTTAATAATTTTGTTACCCTCTCTTTCTCTGTCTCTGTCTGTCTGCTCTCTCTCTCTCTCTCTCTCTCTCTCTCTCTCTCTCTCTCTCTCTCTCTCTCTCTCTCTGGAGGGGGAGGGGAGGGTGTAGAACTCAGAACCACCCACCCCCTGGGTTCAGTCCTGATGACATGCCCAGCCCTTCTTCTATCTTTACTTCTCTTTTGTCCTTAGGTCTAAGAGGCTAAGAATGTGCCGGGAGAACCTATTCCTCTCATTAGTTGGTCAGTTGTTTGAGTTTCCAATGTGTCTAAGAGTTCTTACGTTCCAGGTGGTGAAAGTCATGATGTTCACTTCATGCACCTTCTATGGTTTTACCCAGTGGTACATTTCTCATGTTGGCTCTGGTGGAGGTACATGGTTGATCCAGCATGGTTTTTGTATTGTCCTGTCGTATGGCGTGTCTTGGGCAAGTCGAATCCGAGGGGGACCCATCCCTGGTTAGGTCATTTTGTTGTTGTTGTTGGTGGTGGTGGTGGTGGTGGTGGTGGTAGTGGTGGTGGTAGTGGTGGTGGTGGTAGTGGGTTCACTTCCCACATTCGGTAGGTAGAATTTGGTGACATTTTATTAGTATCAGAAGAAGAATCTGCCTTAAATGCCAAAAATGCTTCAGCGTGTCAGTTTCAGGAAGCATTGCCCCCTTGGTCCTCACAAAAGGCTCTGTCTCTGGACCTAGGGTGTGTGTAACCCTGGCCTCCCTCACTTTCCCCTTATCCAGCCCTGGTCTTGTACTACTATAGTGGAGAAGAGGACAAACATGTACGTGGAGCAGGGTTTTTACAGATACGGTACATGCAACGTGTATGGACACTATGGAGGAAAACAGCCAAAAGTGAAAGCACCTCTTCAGAAATACAAATGTCAAAATCTGATGGAGGATATCCAGAGGAGAGAAAAAAGGACTCTGAAGAAACAAACCAAAGGTGTTTCAGAAATTGAAAACCAAAGATTAGAAAAAGCATGGAAAGATCTAAATGGAAACATGGTGCCCTCAGCAAAGCAAAATCAACAACGAAGAAGAGCAGAAAAAAAGACCTAAGAGTGCTTCTTCAGAGACTCCTTCCTGTTTACCAGGAAAATGTTTGAGCAGTCCTATTCCGAGACATTCTCAGTGGACAGAAAAGCTCTGGAACAGCACCTCGGGAAAAACTATTCCCTACCCTCAGGGAGAAGGATCATTTGAAAATCAGTGTCAAATGCAGCCTGCAACGCCAGAAAAAAACAACAGTTTAATAACAAACCACCAACACGGGAAGAAGAAGAAAAAAAAGACTGAGAAAACCAGGACCAGGGCCAAATCATCACCTGGGTCTAATTGTACATGTTATATAAGAAATGTTCCAGTGTCCTTGAGTGGCGCCACAAGCTGATAAGATCAGCATGGAGGAACCTGAAGATCAGCAATCTATGGATGATGGCTGATATAGTGTACGTTCCAAAAGAAAGAACATTCAACATCAATCAGAGCACCTAGAAAAAATGTTCTGACCCTCAGAACGAGGCACCACTTGAAATCCGGGGTCTGGTGCAGCCTACCACGCCAGAGAAAATGATCAATAAGCCACCAAAACTGGATGAAGTAAAGAAAGTGGTTGAGAAAGTAGGGCCAAATTGTCACATGACCTAACCTTACCTACTATATAAGAAATGTTTCAGTATCAGTGAGTGGCTACACAGTCTGATCAGATCAGCACGGGGGAACCTGAAGATCAGCAACCGATGGATGATAGCTGATGGAGTGTACATTTACAAGACCTGCACTCGACTGACATCAACCAGTTCAGACCAATATCACTTCACAATGTCGAAGGAAAAATCTTTTCTGTCATGGCATCAAGGCTGATTAAATACCTACAGAAAATGAATACCTGGATTTGTCAGTCCAGAAAGGAGGCATCCCAGAAGTGTCTGGCTACGCAGAGCATGCCACAGTGAATTGGGAAGCGATCCAAAGAGCTAAAGCAGAGAAGAGGAACCTTGATGTAGTGTGACTCAGTCTGGCAAATACGTATAGATCAGCCCCACACAAGATGATTCAACTAATTCTCAAGATGTATCATGTCCCAGAGAACTTATGACAAATGCTGAAAAAGTATTTTCATGGCTTCTCAATGCAATCCTTTACAGAAAACATACATGACAAACTAGACCCATTTGGAAGTGGACATGGCAATGAACTGTGCAATTTCTGCAGTGCTGTTCGTATTGGCAATTCAGGTCGTCTTGAAAGCAACTGTAACCTCGGAAATGGACACCAAATACCTGCTCTAAAAGCCTTCATGGACAACACAACAGTGCTTCCACAAAAGAAGAGGAAACACACAAAACCCTGAAGCACTTAGACGAGTTGGTTGCCTCGTGCCCGATGAATTTCAAAACGTAAAGAAAAAGAGAAAATAAACCAATGAAAAATAAAATAAAATCTCAGAGGCTCTTACTGAGGAAAGGCAAAATAGATGACACAGCCATCTTCACTGTCACCAACCAAGCCAGCCATTCTACTATTGACAGAAGAACTGATCCAGAGCACAGGCTTCTTATATAATTATAGACTGCGCACACCCGTCTGTGAGCGTTGAGGCGAAACGACCCCACCGCGAGCTCCAAGCGGCCACCATGTTGGAGACCTATTTGCACTTAGCTGCCTGTTTTTTACACTGTGTAAGAGTGTAGGAGAGAGGGAAAAGCCACACTGTACCATTAAAATATTTTTCAAAAGAAATATCCGTTGACCCATTATTAGCGTGCCTGGTGTATTGTGTGTGTGTTTGTGTGTGTGTTTGTTTGTGTGTGTTTGTGTGTGTGTGGTGTGTGTGTGTGTGTGTGTGTGTGTGTGTGTGTGTGTGTGTGTTTTGTGTGTGTGTGTGTGTGCAACTAGACATGTGTGTGTAAAGTTTGCCTCTCTCTTCCTCACACACACACATACACACCACACAAACAGACACATATATATAAACCACACGCATGGGCACACACACACACACACACACACCCCACACACACACACACACACACACACACACACACACACACACACACACACACACACACACACACACACACACGACGCACGGACAGTCACGAAGATTCACGATTCACGTATCATATTTATTCTGATAAAGACCAAAATCTCTTACTGAAGGGGGACCATGAGCCTAAATAAACTAACAAAGGAAAGTGGGGTAAGCGTCCTGATCCATAAACGAAATACTTCGATAATTACAACAAATGATACCAAAGAAATTGACAGCAGCAAGCATCAACATTAAACATCTGACACATTTATGGTAAATATTCTTACCTGTCCTACTTTGCTGCATGTGGCAAGATTAGAAACAGCAGACGCCATACTCCACAACATGAATAAACTAAATTTACAACAAATGATATCAAAGAAATTGACTGCAGCAAGCATCAACATCAAACATCTGACACATTTATGGTAAATGTTCTGACCTGTCCTACTTAGCTGCATGTGGCAAGATTAGAAACAGTAGACGCCATACTCTACAACATGAATGAATTCAATCTGACACGGTAAAATTATATGGATTATTGTAATATTTTGGCTGAATATGTTTTTCTCTACAGTAGCCTAGTTTTACTCTGAGATATCTTAAAGCTAGACAACAGAACAAGAATTGCACTTTGTCTTCCTGTAACGTTTTCCATAAACGACAGAAATATTCACATGAGAGAGAGAGAGAGAGAGATTAACACACACACACACACGCGCACGCACGCACACACAAACTACATACACACTCTCTCTGTCTCTCTCTGTCTCTCTGTCTCTGAATGTGTGTCTCTGTCTGTCTGTCTGTCTGTCTCTCTCTCTCTCTCTCTCTCTCTCTCTCTCTCTCTCTCTCTCTCTCTCTCTCTCTCTCTCTCTCTCTCTCTCTTTCGTGGGCGTGTGTTCGAGTTAATTCAGGGACAAAGAACGAAGTGATTTTGTGGTTTCTGGAGATAAACTATCTGTAACTGTCAAGCGAATGGACTGTTGGTGTCACATATCACTTACACGTGTAATATACAAACATCATGATAAGCCTAATGTCAGCTGTCGTTTTTGTCAGACTTCCGCTGAAGATGAGGTACATGTTATTTCATGTTGCCTCAGTCTAAATGATCTACGTACCAATAAATTCCATCCTGTTTGTTTCTTTGTTTTTGTTTGTTTCTTTGTTTTTGTTTGTCTGGTTGTTGTTGTTGTTTTTGTCCACAGATGAAAAAGATATCAAGAAGTTTGCAATATTGCTATACAAATGTCAAAAAGAGTCTTGGAGAGATCGCATCACAAACATAAGTTTTATGATATAACTTGGTTTTATCAGTATATTTTTCTTAATAAGCTACGAACATGCGTTATGTATATTTGTGATGAATATTATTCACAACTTTCATAAAGGATTTGGCCTATTAGAATTAAACATCGAGTGTCCAGTGCCTATTCCAAGTTCGTACGCAGGTTTGCAATTTACTTTCTGCAAGTGTGCAGGGAATTTGAAAATGGCAGGAATAGTAGTGTCTTTCAGGTGGTTGGTATGGTCAGTGCGATCAAAACAGGATTCTTCAAAATGGTCTGCACATATCCTGGAGTATTCAGTGACTTTAAACCTGTCCCTCTTCAGCGCTGTAATCCACTGTTTTCGATTTTCTTCATTCTTTGGAAATCTAGAAACAAAGAGAAACACAGAGTATCAGATTCACCTGGTCAGTCAGTTATGCACATGCCAATCAACGTCAACACTTTTAGCATGTTGATTTAAAATACACCTTTTTAAGGAAAATGATGTTTTCATAGATTTGAATTCGTTTTATATCATAAATGATTTCACGATACTCTCGCTTTCGGAAAATTCTTTGAAAAAGCTGGGAACAGGTGCAAACACACACACACACACACACACACACACACACACACACACACACACACACACACACACACACACACACACACACACACACACACACACACACACACACATATATATATATATATCGTCGGCCTCTTTACATCTCAGGAGATGATAGTCTGCACCAGGAGGCGTTGTGGTCATGACGTGCACTTTCTGCTGTGGCTGTGCAGGCCGATTCTTAAGTGGCAATCTCTGTCACATCTGCCACATACAAATTGAGTCGCTATTGTCTGGTTTCTGAACGTTGCTTGCGAAAAGCCCTTTTCTCATCTGCGCTTTGCGTTCTCCTCCTCTCCGCATTCACAACGCCTTGCTGAACGGCTGTCCGCCACGCTGCCCTGTCTTCCGCCAGAGTCTCCCAAGAGCCTGGGTCAATCCCTGAGCTTCTAAGGTCCCTTTTGCATGTGTCTACAAAGCGTAGCTGTGGACGTCCTGGAGTTCGCTTCCGATTTGCCAGTTCGCCGTAGAGAACGTCTTTAGGTATGCGTCCATCCTCCATTCGACGCACATGGCCAAGCTAGCGTAGTCGGCGTTGGCTTAGAAGGGCAAAGATGGTCTGTAGGCCCGCACGACGGAGGACCTCTGTGTTGGTCACCTTGTCTTGCCATTGGATGCCGAGGATGCGTCGCAAGCAGCGGAGATGGAAAATGTTGAGCCTCTTTTCTTGGCTGGTGTATGTGGTCCAGGCTTCACTTGAGTAGAGTAGTGTGCTCAACACACATGCTCTGTACACCTGCATTTTGGTGTTCGCAGTGAGACTGCTGTTGGACCAGACCCGCTTGTTCAGTTTAGCCATAACAGATGAGGCCTTCGCAATTCTGGCGCCGATTTCAGCATCCAGAGAGAGGTTGTCACTTATGGTGGACCCCAAGTACTGAACTTGGTGGACAGTATTGAGGTCGTAGTCTCCAATGTGTAGAGATGGTGGTTCTTCACAGCCTTGGCCTAAGATCTCAGTTTTCTTCAAGCTGATTGTGAGACCAAACTCTCTGCAGTCGATGCTGTGTTACCAGCGAAGCTGGAGTGACCTCTCCAGGTGCAGGCCTGGGCAAGTGAATATGGAGGACGAGCTGTTGCCCATGCAGCAGATCCCCCCTCTCCTCGCCACTAGTAGAATCCAGGGGAAAGACGGAGGCCTGTACGCCTGGTACCAGGGGCGACGCAGGAGTTGCCAGAACGAGGTTGTAGACAACGGCGAACTGCCTTAGGGACTCCGACTCCGGATTTGTCCTCAGGGTTGACTCCTGAAGCCTTTCCTATGAGTGGGTATGGCCGCAAGGCAGCGGAGGTTTGAAATCAGAGTTTTCCTTCTCTTAGATGAGCTGTCTTCCCAGACTGATGAGCCCCATCTACCCAAAGCACTGGTTTTCAGGCGCCAGTAACCCGCCTTCACCCCTTCTCCTATTAGTAGTAGCAGTTCCGCCGGGCTTATATATAAGCCACGCGAGCAGGCTAGGAGCTGGACTTAGTTGTCAGAGGCTATTGGAGACGCGCGCCGTGAGGGGCATTTTATAGACAATGGGAGCTTGTCCCCATTGCCACCCCTCGGCTATGACAACCTTGGACACCATATATATATATATATATACACACACACACACACACATACACACACATCATTACCTATGGAACGATTTCCCTGTTCTTTTTCTGTTTGAATAGCCCCATGCCACACAACAGGTTTCAGACATTTCCATAACTCAAATTTTGTCTGAAAAAGAAAACGCAGAATTTGTTGCATACGATTACTGAGGCTGGATGTTTCTATGGCTCACACTCACTTATGCACGCACGCATGCACGCACGCACCATACACACACGCACGCACGCACGCACGCACGCACGCACGCACGCACCACACACACACGCACGCACGCACACACACGCACATACACACAGAGAGAATTGCAGTACTTTTTGATGATTATGTAAAACCAAAGACCTCAGTTAATCACCAGAGTTACTAGTCTCAGTCAGAATGAAGATTTATGTTGTGTGTCCCGTGAGAATAATTCAGTGACTTAAAAACCGGCCTTTGACACCATGCACATGAAATAGCAATTATCTTTATACTGCCCCTTCGCTTTCTCCCATCCACTTCTACCGACTGTATGTGGAAGTCTTTAATTCATAAGTGAACAAATATTACATAATTTCTCAAAACGATCATCAGACAATTAATGTACTCACCTGTTAACCTCACACGCCTGGTCGAGTTGTACAGCGCTGAGAAAAACACGCTTGTCAGTCAAATAAACACGCCGGTCATTACTAAAATGTATCAAGCCCAGCTGCTGATAACGAGCAGACCAGTCTTCTAAAGATGGTGGCGCGATGGGGCCAGTCGCACACACAGCGTGTGCCGTATATTTATAGGATGTCTATGGTCCAGGGCCTTGGAAAATGGTAGCCTTAAAAGATACAAAAAAGGAGTCAGGAAACCAAGCAAACCACAGAGGAAAGCTTGCCAGAAATAGACTCGTGTGGCCTCCTTGGCTGACACAAAGTCTGGTGCCTGCAGTTCATGCTGATCCCAAGACTCTTCTGGCTTCTACTGATATCATATATCAGTACTAACACAGGCAATGGCAAGTAACTGAAAAGCTTCCAACTAAATCTGGTAGTTTTCTTTTGTGAACTGAAGTCAGCAGATGGTCTAATGTGCTGCATGATGGTTTGGTGCACTTGTTCACTGTTGATATGATCACTGTGTTATGAAAATACCTCACTTTCATGATCCATGTCTTCTATGAATACAGGAAAATGGAAGAAGCAAGAAAGCACAGGGAGAGCCTGATAGTAGAAGATCTTCAGGAGACAAGCCCATGTCAAGCAATTGTTTCAGCTCTTAAATCCTCACACTTTAACGTTAAAGTCCTCAGCACCAGCACACACACACACATGAAAAATGCACCTACTGACTTCAAATGACTGTAACTTTCTTATTTCTCAACCAAATTGCTTTCTATTTTTTTTTAAAGAAAGAAGAATGATTGGAGTTTGGGATTATGCAACAATAAAGTATGTTGGCGGTCTGCCAGACGGTTGCCAAAAGGCGACATTGGTGGTGAAAGGGTAGAGGACTGAACCATAACCAGGTCATGACTCCTGGGTTTGAACCCACGCATCCAAGGTGGTCACCAACTCACCCTTGTGATAGATGCCTTAACTGCTTAGCTGTTGAACGTTTGAAATTCCCGACCAATGGGAAGTCGTTACAATCATCCGAAATAAAAAAAATAAAAAAAATAAATAAATAAAACGATTGATGGAAATGTTAACATCACAATTAAAAAGTTAGTAGTTTAGTCTTTCATTTAAACTGTAACATGCCTTAGGTTTTTAAGCACTTTGCAGAATTCATTTCGCTTTCCCCAAGACACCGTATTGCCTTCCCTCTACCCAGTTTTTACAACTACTCACAAACACTTTATGGTTTCATATTAGCCATTTTCTTCTGTTGGACGAAGCAGCAGGGAAGGTTTGCTCTTTTTCTCCAAATTTTTCTATTTGCTGCTTGATATTTGTTTTTTTGTTGTCTATATTTACGCTTGACATAGGCCGATTGGCCGAATGTTTGTTCCTGTTTTGTCTGGTTGACTTAAATACACATTCTGATTCTATTTTAATGTTTTTCTTTTTACTGAAAAACGTATCATTTATCAGAATTCCAAAAGTTGGTCATGATTGAGGGATGTCACACCAATGCCATCATTGATGTGTCTTTTGTATATTATATCATGTGCTACTTTCTCGTATTGTTTGATTTGTAGTTCCAAACCAGTCGGACACGATGATCACAGAGCGCACCGAAGGGTGGTAGACTAAACTGAGAATTGGTCATTCGTCTGTGGCAGTTTAAGCACAGAATGGAGAGCATATAACCAAGAGACAGAGTTGACTTTTTTTATGGACTTAGTGAATGACGCTGTGTGGATAATATATACGTTAAAAAATTTGGTCATTTGATCTGGTTTGTCACGAAAGCCATCATCTGAGCAGAGGTATCGTAGTTGGATGAATTGAGCGCAGGGAATGATGTTTTTGTTAATGGAAGCATGGGATGATCGATAGTCCTGATAAGAATGTGAATCTCTTGGTTTTTAGTGGAGTGTAGTAACTACTTTATCAGGTGGGAGTGAAATTTCAATGTCTCAGAAAGCACATGGATGTGTTTCAAATTTCATACGTCAACTTGATGGATTGACAGAGTAAATGAATTCCAAAAGTTGGTCATGATTGAGGGATGTCACACCAATGCCATCATCAATGTCTTTTTGTATATTTCAGGTGTTGGTTTCTCGTATTGTTATTTAATTTGTATTTCCAAGAATCCCATGAATAGTTAGGCATAGCTGGGGGCCATTTCTGTACCCATTGCGACTCCATTGATTTTTCCTCACCAAATGAAAATGTTTTCCTTGTCAGGATCAGTTCTGCGAGTCGGATGAGGGTGGATGTAAAAATATGTCTGATCAGGTAATTTTGTAAGAAAACATTGGCGAACTTTTAATCCATCAGTGTGAGGTATATTAATGTACAGAAAGGTGACATCCAAAGTGAGCAAGTGATTGGACTCGAAGGCGCGGTCTTTATTTATCATTTCAGTCAAGTTCAATGTGTAGTTGGTGTCTTTGGTGAAGACAGGCAAAGACTGAACTATTGGTTGCAAGATGGTGTCAAGAAACTGGGATATATTTTCAACTAGATAACTGCAATCTGACTCTATACAACGGCCAATGTATTTTGAGAAGTAAATAGAATATTGATTGGACCGGGAGTTGTTTTATGAGTAGTCCGGCAGTTGCAGGTAGCTGCACGGAGGATATTAGATTGTTGATAAGTTTAGATATCTTAGCATGATCAGTCATGTAAGCAGGTTTGTTCAATTTTTGGTAAAAGACTGGGTCATTGGGCTATTTTTGGGCTTCCTGTATGTAGGCTGCGATTTCTGTCCCATACGACGACGTTTTTCAGAGCCAAACCACTTTTTTGAAATGTTTGGAATAGATTAATCTGCGATATTTTACCTAAAAAAATTTAAGTTTTTAAATAAAGAAAAGAAAACTATAGGCCTATTGGATACGCGCTTATATTGGTTTTCTTGTTCTTCTGGTTCCTATAGGCCTATTAGTTAACGCAATTACGAACCAGTTCATTATCATCTTTAGTCTTTTTAAAACACCTTATTAACCTTAAGGAGTGGCGAACAAGCAAAATATCTATTATATGTATTTGCTGAGAAATGTTGAAACTTCATTTTTATATTCAATGAAGGGTTCGGCCGCTTACGTCACTGCAACCCTTTGAAACACATTTTGCAATCTGACGGACGATCGCCCGACATGCGGCGCTGCGCATGCGCAGCAGACAAGTCGTCTGCAAAATGCGAAAGTGTGGAAATACCCAGCTCTGTCAGTGGATGCGACAGCTTCAATTGGTGCTCGGAATTTGTGCTTTGGTAGAGTGTGATTTTTGTTGAGTCTAGGTCTTCTTGTGTACAAAATGGCTGGAACCCCAGAACAAATTAAAGTGTTGAATGAAGGCACGACATCGTCAAATAAACCAGAACCAGCACCTGACATTGCCGCCAAGCTTCAGAAAATGATGCTAAAGTAAGTCGTCTTTATTGTAGGCCTACTGTTTGTGTTGATCGCCCAGCCCACCATTCCCCACCCCCATCCCTCCTCAGCTGTTTTCCCTAAGGCTAAGTTCTCTTGGACTCATTTGTTTTGAATGTTTCACCCAGGAGAGAGGTGTTTTTATGTTTGGGTTTTGTGTGTTTAATTGAAATTTTTATAAAGCTCTCAGCAACATCATGAATATTGAATGTTTGTCTTAGAAGTTAGATTTAGAATCACGCTTTATTTCCTAGCTCAGTTTGATAAAATCATAGACTTAATTAGATTTATTATGTAGGCCTAGATTCTAGTTAATGTTGGGTCAAGCCATGATACTCTATAGTACAGCCTATAGCCTAAAGATTAATGATATCATAATGGCTAGATTTAGTGAAAGTCTGCGAGCTAGGCTCCCATTTTGATATAATTTTACAGAATAAACATCTTTTTTGCTGTAGACCTACGTTTTATTTTTTCGTGGCATAGTCCTATATATTATATATAAGAATAAAGATGGACCAGGTAAAACACATAAGATGAAGTGACAAAATGAGGTGAGAGCAGAATGTGACATCAAGCATGCAATTTCAAAGTGAGTGGGTGATGTGTTTTGTCAATTGTCATGAGGGAGCTAAAATGCAGTGAACAAGATGCGATATGATTAACTATCCATTTATTTATCTTTGGTCCATCCATAAGTTTACCATGCTGCTCAAGATTGGTTGTGCATGATGCATGACATGAAAATAGTGGGTGAAATTAGCAGTTTTCTGTTCCTGAGGTACTATTGTGCTATGAGAATATTGATCAATACAAAAAGCCCCCTCAAACCAAAGCAAAATTGCCAAAAAGATTGGTCATACTCATAGTACCCTTTAAAAGGATGTTTTCATGCCCCCTGTCACACATGACTAATGTCATCCCCTGTCAAACAAATCACTCAAACAAAACCAAGAGTAGAGATTTTTTGGTTTTCTTTTGTTTTTTAATCAATACAATGTTTTTAAAAAATGTGTTATTTTCTTTTTTAAGTCCAAGAAACTGTGCAGACGTGGCAATGAAAGATGAGAGAAATGTGAGTTGTGTGTGGTTATGTGAGTGAAAATGAAATTATTATACATGACCTTCTTCTTTATTCTCTGAAATAAAATGTGTTTTTTGAAAAATATTTTTTAAAGCAAGTAATGAATAGCATGAAATTGCTAGTTGAAATAGCACAACATTGCATGTTTTTAGAAGAAGCTTGAATCAAGCATCTGACAGAACAACAACAAAAAATAGCAAAATAAATTATCAGTTCTATTTAAGTAGCCATAACCATACACATCCAAATCATGTATACTGTGTGAGTGTTTTGGAGTTGTTCCTAATATTAGTAATGTTTTGTGTGTGCAGACTAAAGGGGAAGTTCATGGCCAGCGATGGTAAAAAAGTGGATTACATGGCCTTAAAGAAAAGTAAGGAATTTGAGGAGTATCAGACACAAGTCAAAGAACTGCAGAAAATCAAGTTGGAATCATTGACGGAGATTCAGCGAAAAGTGTTTTTCATAAGTATCCTTTAAAAACAACATGCCTGATTCTTCTAGTGTATTTTTATTTGACTTTGGTCAACGTATGCTTGAGACATCAAATTTGTCAAGGTATGCTTGAGACACCAAAGTAGATCATGCAGTCCCATCAACTTCTGCTTTGTGTTGTCTTGTGTTGCCCCATCTATTCAGTATTCTTCAGTGTTGCCAATTTTTTCCCTGGTTCTTTCACTTGATTCTGCTGTTAGTCCCTGAAGAATGGTTTTGAGCTTCCCTGTTGATTTTGTAATATTTAATGGTTTTGAGCTTCCCTGTTGATTTTGTAATAATGGTTTTGAGCTTCCCTGTTGATTTTGTAATATAGTCATGCTATTCCTTTTTTCAGTTTTCAGTCTTTTACATTCTTACAGATGTATATATGTTCCATGTTGACATGTTTTCACATGACCTCTGCCTAAGCATTCCTTTTCCCCCATGCACTCTTTACTCTGTCACAAGCACACGCTCATGCATATACACACATACACACATACACATGCATGCACACAGACACACACACAGACACACACAGGCACACACACACACACACACACACACACACACACACACACACATACACAGTGTATTTTTTTAATATAGTCATACATGTAGTTACATCCAAGTGTATTAATAAAGGATTCCAGCACAGTGTGTATTCTTACTGTTACTGTGTGACATTACCATGACATACTATTCTGCGTTGATTTGAAATCTGAAACCAGAATAAACACGAAAAATGAATAAGAACACGTATTTAATACAACAAGACAAGAAAGGGCCTGTCTTGTCTTGTATTAAATATGCGTTCTTATTCTTTATTTGTGTTTTTTCTGGTTCCTGTTTGCTTGAACGCGGGTAGTCACACTTGTTTTGGATTTTGAAATCTGAGCTTTATCAGTTGAGGTTTCTTTTCCAACCTGATGGAATTTATCAAATTTTGTCAAATAACTGAAATAAGTGTAGAAATGTTAACAAAAAGCATGTTTAAAACTACAGAAGTTTATAAAAACTTACAGAACTGCAGATTTCTGGATTAGAAAAATCATTTACTTTCTGATAGATCTGGAAATTCACAGGATTGAATAAAAAAAAACGTTTTATCATTTTGCTATGCATGAGCATGAATTTTGATTTAGCCAGCCATTCATTTGTGTCAGGGTGTAAAGATCATCAAAGTGCAACTGTTAATTCTTACACTTTTGTGTTTCTAATTATATTACTGTATCTTTAAACAGATCCAGCCAATTAAGAGAAATGAGATCACTGTGATTATCATATCGCAACTACTGGATGTTTGCAGTCAGCTAGACTGCATTGATTGTTCACAGTAGTGTAGGATTCTATCCTTCAGGGTTATTTGATCTGTGGAGCTGGCCAGAACATGAATAATTGATATCTAGAAGGGGAACAGAACGTTAAATGCATCGTGTAATTGTAATGTCTGTTCACATTTGATTAAGTAAATGGAACTGTAAATTGTATGGAAATATTTACTTGTTGAAGCATGCTGGGTGTTTTCATGTTTCCATACCTCCATGGATATGTGGGAGTTTTTTCAGTGTAAATAATTCCTCCACCCCTTCTGTGGTTTGCCTATGGCTGAAATTCTGTGGCCTGTCTGTAGTTAATGTTATGTGGTTTGCCTACAGTTTGGCTTCCCTATTATAATAGCGAAAGTTCTGGGGTCTGCCTATAGTTTGGCCTGGCTGGAGCTGAAGTTCTGTAGCCTGCCTATAGCTAAAGTTCTGTGGCCTGCCTATAGCTAAAGTTCTGTAGACTGCCTATAGCTAAAGTTTTGTGGTCTGCCTGTAGCTAAAATTCTGTGATCTGCCTGCAGCTAAAGTTCTGTAGCCTGCCTATAGCTAAAGTTCCATGGCCTGCCTGTAGCAAAAGTTCCATGGCCTGCCTATAGCTAAAGTTCTGTAGCCTGTCTATAGCTAAAGTTCTGTGGCCTGCCTGTAGCTAAAATTCTGTGATCTGCCTATAGTTAAAGTTCTGTAGCCTGCCTATAGCTAAGTTCCATGGCCTGCCTGTAGCAAATGTTCAATGGCCTGACTGTAGCAAAAGTTCACTGGCCTGCAGTTTGGCTTCCCTATTATAATAGCGAAAGTTCTGGGGTCTGCCTATAGTTTGGCCTGGCTGGAGCTGAAGTTCTGTAGCCTGCCTATAGCAAATGTTCTATGGTCTGCCTATAGCAAAAGTTCAATGGTCTGCCTGTAGCAAAAGTTCTATGGCCTGCCTATAGCAAAAGTTCTATGGTCTGCCTGTAGCAAAAGTTCAATGGTCTGCCTGTAGCAAAAGTTCTATGGCCTGCCTATAGCAAAAGTTCTATGGTCTGCCTGTAGCAAAAGTTCTATGGCCTGCCTATAGCAAAAGTTCTATGGTCTGCCTATAGCAAAAGTTCAATGGTCTGCCTATAGCAAAAGTTCTATGGCCTGCCTATAGCAAAAGTTCTATGGTCTGCCTATAGCAAAAGTTCTATGGTCTGCCTATACCAAAAGTTCAATGGTCTGCCTATAGCAAAAGTTCAATGGTCTGCCTATAGCAAAAGTTCTATAGCCTGCCTATAGCAAAAGTTCTATGGTCTGCCTATAGCAAAAGTTCTATGGCCTGCCTATAGCAAAAGTTCAATGGTCTGCCTATAGCAAAAGTTCAATGGTCTGCCTATAGCAAAAGTTCTATGGTCTGCCTATAGCAAAAGTTCTATGGTCTGCCTGTAGCAAAAGTTCAATGGTCTGCCTATAGCAAAAGTTCAATGGCCTGCCTATAGCAAAAGTTCAATGGTCTGCCTATAGCAAAAGTTTTATGGTCTGCCTATAGCAAAAGTTCTATGGTCTGCCTGTAGCAAAAGTTCAATGGTCTGCCTATAGCAAAAGTTCAATGGTCTGCCTATAGCAAAAGTTCTATGGTCTGCCTATAGCAAAAGTTCAATGGTCTGCCTATAGCAAAAGTTCTATGGCCTGCCTATAGCAAAAGTTCTATGGTCTGCCTATAGCAAAAGTTCTATGGTCTGCCTATAGCAAAAGTTCTATGGTCTGCCTATAGCAAAAGTTCTATGGTCTGCCTGTAGCAAAAGTTCTATGGTCTGCCTATAGCAAAAGTTCTATGATCTGCCTATAGCAAAAGTTCTATGGTCTGCCTATAGCAAAAGTTCTATGGTCTGCCTATAGCAAAAGTTATGTGGTCTGCCTATAGCAAAAGTTCTGTGGTCTGCCTATAGCAAAAGTTCTATGATCTGCCTATAGCAAAAGTTCAATGGTCTGCCTATAGCAAAAGTTCAATGGTCTGCCTATAGCAAAAGTTCTGTGGTCTGCCTATAGCAAAAGTTCTATGGTCTGCCTGTAGCAAAAGGTCTATGGTCTGCCTATAGCAAAAGTTCTATGGTCTGCCTATAGAAAAAGTTCAATGGTCTGCCTATAGCAAAAGTTCTGTGGTCTGCCTATAGCAAAAGTTCTGTGGTCTGCCTATAGCAAAAGTAGCAAAAGTTCAGTGGTCTGCCTATAGCAAACGTTCTATGGTCTGCCTATAGCAAAAGTTCTATGGTCTGCCTATAGCAAAAGTTCAATGGTCTGCCTATAGCAAAAGTTCTGTGGTCTGCCTATAGCAAAAGTTCAATGGTCTGCCTATAGCAAAAGTTCTGTGGTCTGCCTATAGCAAAAGTTCTATGGTGTGCATATAGCAAAAGTTCTGTGGTCTACCTATAGCTAAAGTTCTATGGCCTGCCTATAGCTAAAGTTCTGTGTTCTGTCTATATTAGTATATAGCTTAAATTCTGTGGCCTGCCAATAGCAAACATTGTGCGGTCTGCCTATATTAGTATATAGCTTAAATTTTATGGCCTGCCTATAGCAAACGTGTGGTCTGCCTATAACAAAAGTTCTGTGGCCTGCCTATAGCAAACGTTGTGGTCTGCCTATATAGCTTAAATTCTATGGCCTGCCTATAGCAAACGTGTGGTCTGCCTATAATAAAAGTTCTGTGGCCTGCCTATAGCAAACGTGTGGTCTGCCTATAACAAAAGTTCTGTGGCCTGCCTATAGCAAACGTGTGGTCTGCCTATATAGCTTAAATTCTATGGCCTGCCTATAGCAAACGTGTGGTCTGCCTATAACAAAAGTTCTGTGGCCTGCCTATAGCAAACGTGTGGTCTGCCTATATAGCTTAAATTCTATGGCCTGCCTATAGCAAAACGTTGTGTGGTCTGCCTATAATAAAAGTTCTGTGGCCTGCCTATAGCAAACGTTGTGTGGTCTGCCTATATAGCTTAAATTCTATGGCCTGCCTATAGCAAACGTTGTGTGGTCTGCCTATAGCAAAAGGTCAATGGCCTGCTAAAGTAAGTGTGTATGTTGTATTTCCCACTTTTCTGGAAGCATGTGCATCTGACATTTGAATCATTTCCCTTCATTTTTGTCAATAAAATGGAGACAATAATTAAAATATTTTATAAAATAATGATGCTTGATAGATTTTATGCTTGGGGAAAAGCAGGAGACACAACAGTAATAATCAAGAAAGTGAAACTCTTGACATTTAAGGATTTACTGACTAGACAGAATTTATTACCCCAGGAAGGCTGACTTGAGTATATGATTAAAGTTCTGAGATTTTTTTTCTTTCTTTGTGTCTGTGTGGTGGGGTTGAAAATAGGTTTGTTATAACTATGCCATAGGTCCAGTGCAGCACTTGTAAAACATGCACACACACACATACAGTATGATACACACCACATTTACATGCACGCTCACATAGATGTCTAACTTTAGGGCATTAGCTCACACAAGCTGTCATTAGAAGAATAAGAGATAACATGGTTTATTGTCCTCTTGCTGCAAAATTTTTTTTCACAGCAACACAGGGTACTTATTGAAACAACATAAAAAATAAAATGTACAAGCATGCACACACACACACACACACACACACACACACACACACACACACACACACACACACACACACACACACACACACACACACACACGCATCATACAAACGTGCATGAAAAAAATATGGTGACACTTAATGGCAGCCTCACCTGGAAGGAATTATCTCTTACTGTGACTCCAAAGTTAGTAAAATAGCTGTCCATAGTTGATAGTGCCTAACTGCTTTGAATCAATAGCAGTATTACAGAACTCCAGCCAAGTGATGTGACCAAAACAGCACAGCAGTATAACAACTCCACCCAAGTGATGTGACCAAAACAGCACAGCAGTATAGCACAACTCTACCCAAGTGACGTGACCAAAACAGCACAGCAGTATAGCACAACTCTACCCAAGTGATGTGACCAAAACAGCACAGCAGTATAGCACAACTCTACCCAAGTGACGTGACCAAAACAGCACAGCAGTATAGCACAACTCTACCCAAGTGACGTGACCAAAACAGCACAGCAGTATAACACAACTCCACCCAAGTGACGTGACCAAAACAGCACAGCAGTATAACACAACTCCACCCAAGTGACGTGACCAAAACAGCACAGCAGTATAGCACAACTCCACCCAAGTGACTTGACCAAAACAGCACAGCAGTATAACACAACTCCACCCAAGTGATGTGACCAAAACAGCACAGCAGTATAGCACAACTCCACCCAAGTGACGTGACCAAAACAGCACAGCAATATAGCACAACTCCACCCAAGTGACATGACCAAAACAGCACAGCAGTATAGCACAACTCCACCCAAGTGACGTGACCAAAACAGCACAGCAATATAGCACAACTCCACCCAAGTGATGTGACCAAAACAGTACAGCAGTTAACACAACTCCACCCAAGTGATGTGACCAAAACAGTACAGCAGTATAGCACAACCCCACCCAAGTGACTTGACCAAAACAGTACAGCAGTATAGCTCAACTCCACCAAAGTGATCTGACCAAAACAGTACACAATTGTTACTTAACTCCACCAAAGTGACCTGACTAAGACAGTACAGCAGTATTGCAAAACTTCATGGGATGCAAGTGATATGACCAAAACAGTATAGCAGTATTGACCTGACCAAAACAGTATAGCAGTATTGACCTGACCAAAACAGTATAGCAGTGTTACTGAACTCCACCAAAGTAACTGACCAAAATGACATCGCAGTGTTAATGAATTACAGCAAGTGTCCTGCCCAAAGCAATTACAGGCAGTGGACAGAATGATGAATAAATAAAAAATTCGTGGTATGGGGATAAGCTCCTGAAGCAGAGAGAGAGGGGGAAAAAAAAAAGGGGGGGGGGGGGTTAGAAAAAAAGGGGGGAGGGTGGAGGTGGGGGGTTAGAAAAAAATTCTGAACTTTGATTTTTAGGTATAGCCTGGATTTTTTGTCACAGTGAACCAGATCTGTGAAAGCATGATTCAACTATTACTTTTCATATATGAATAACTTATTCTTAAATAAAGGAAGCAATCAGACAGCTACAACTTGAACTCGATGGCAACGCTCAGCAGCTATAGCTGCGGAGCTCCGTGTCACGACTGTCACGCTCCGCAGCTATAGCTGCGGAGATGTTATGGGTTTTTTCACCACGACTACACGTATAGTGTAATAAGGGAGATTACACTGACAGCAGAGTTTAACCATTGACCTTTTAAAACATATGTAACAGGATGGGTTTATTGTCGTTGGATATTCTCCACAATTTTTTAAAAAGTACCAAAAACTATGCGTCTCGAGAGTTTCAGCAGCCATTTTAGGGGGCTTCTCCAAAGAGTTAAAGAGAGAGAAGAGAGAGAGATGTTTTAAGATGGATTCAACTTTGAAATTGAAAATGGCATGGTCTTTCTGCAGTCATCAGAAAGTGTGACATTTACATTTGTGCACATGCAAGCCTACTTGCCTGCACACACATACACACAGTTGCATGCACGCTTACATACACACAGACTCACACGCAGACACACACAAAAAGGAATAAGAAGAGACGAGCATGGAGTTCCTGGGAGAAAAAAAAAAGTTCTCAGAGATACTGAATGACAGAGAGAATTCCAAAACAAGTGCGACTGCCTGCGATCAAACAAATAGGAACCAGAAAAAAAACACGACAATTGAATCAGAACGCATATTTAATTCAATAAGACAGGACAGGCGCAAATTTTCAGCTAACTGGCCTTTGTCAAGTGTAAACGTAAGATCACAAATGAACAAACACCAAATACAAAACTTACGAGGAAAAAACTAAAACTTCCCTGCTGCTTCGTCCACTGGGAGAAAAGGACAGAGAGAATGTTGGCACGTCTTTATCATTTTCCACTCAGTTCAGTCATTTTGCTAACATTAACATTTAAACCTTTGAGATCCTGCACCCTATCTACCAACTGCAGAAAATTAAACCTTTTGATTCCCTCACCCTGTCCACCAGTTTCCTGTAAGAAGCTGGTGGATAGGGTGAGGGAATCAGAGGGTTAAGTTTCTGCTTAGGGTGAGGGATTCAAAGGGTTAATTTTTGCTTTGCTAGTATAGTTGACAATGCAGGATGCTGGTTGACAGGGTGCGGGAGTAAAAGGGTTGACAGGATGTGGGAGTTACAAGAGGTGAACAGAGGTAACCCAATGTTTACAAGATTTCAGGAGATGAAATATCTCGGGCATGGATGAGCTTTCTTCTTGTTGAGTTAATTAGGGTTGTAAAGGACATGATGCAGACTGTGCAATTATCAAACAGCAGATGTATGCGTGTGTTCTCTGTGTGTGTGTGTGTGTGTGTGTGTGGGCCCTGTGTGTTCCATTGTTCTGTGTGTGTGTTTCCTTGTGTGTCTGTGTGTGTGTGTTTGTGTGTGTGTCTGTGTCTCGTGTGTTCTGTTGTGTGTGTGTGTTCCGTTGTGTGTCTGTGTGTGTGTGTTTTCTCTGTTTGGGGTGTGTGTGTGTCTCTGTGGTGTGTGTGTGTGTCTCCATATGTGTGTGTGTGGTAAAATCAATGAAGCAGTTGATTACCTGATAAGCAACAAAGGTCAGACAGACCTTGAGTTTGAAGCTTGTGATGGAGAAGTGAAATGTCAACATTGACATTGTGGATTGATGTAGTCTGCTTCTCTGTGTCATTTGATGTCATTGGCTTCCTTCTATTTGTTTATGGTTTTTCTTCTTAAAGGAGATTGATTCAGATTGACTTCTGTGTGTGTATGTATATGTGTGTGTGTATGTGTGTGCCAGCGCACATGTGTGTGCATGTGCAATTGTGTGTGCGTGTGTGTGTGTGTGTGTGTGTGTGTGGTGTGTGTGTGTGTGTGTGTGTGTGTGTGTGTGTGTGTGTGTCACTTGCATGTGTGGGCACTCGTGTGCGTGTACATGCATATGAGTGTAAATTCTAGCTGTTGAGTTGAGAGTTTTATTGTATGTTTTAAATAAAAATGGTACTCACACAGTCTAGCAGTGGCAGTCTACAAAAAGCTTTTTTCTGTCATCTCTTTCTGCCATTGTCGTATTCTGTTACACTATTTAGTTTTATTATTGAAAATAAAAACTGTCATTGTGGCTGTAAGTGTGGCTTGACATTCTTGTTGTCTACACTGTTTGAACAGCCATGGTTGAAAATTACAGACATGCCTATCGTCTTCCTGTTGCTTATGTGTAATTGTAAGAAAGACGTTTGTTGTTGTAAGGCGAATGATCTTTTTTATATACATACATTCAGCTTCCCAGGAAGGCGAATGATCTTTTTCATATACATACATTGAGCTTCCCAGGCCTATGTGTGTATATTTGTGTGCATATGTGTGTGTTTGTATGCATGTGTGTGTGAGGCAGGTCTGTGGAGATATTGATAAAGATTAGTGTGATATAAGGCTGTATTGTGGTATGCAGTATGTCTGTGTCTTGTTTGTGATGTGAAGAAAATGTCAGCAACTATGGATAGAATGTTTCAAAGTTACAGATCTGACTTAATGGACATTTGTGAATGCAAGCAAATTTGGATTTAAACCACCTTTTTATTTGCAAATCTGGTGAATTGTTTTGGTTCTAGGGAAAAGGGATATGCAGAAGCAATTTTAAGTGATTTAGGCCCGTTTTTGTATATTTTAATTTTTGTGTCCTTAATTATGTTTAAATTTGTATTCAGGTATGTTTTTTTAAATCCCCTGTGTGATAAGTTGGATGGAGTGGTCAACGCCAGGAACATATCTGTAGATTATGTGCACGAATGCATTGACATGTGTACTTAATTTTCTTTTTTATTGATTTTTTTTTATGTTGAAGTATTGTGTATGTTTTGAAACAGTTACTAGCCCTGATATGGTTCTATGCAATTGGCTGGGCTTTAAACAAAAAACAACAATAACAATATTGTAGAAACACAGCATAGTTTTGTTTGCATTTATATTGACATAAACATAGCAGATGAGTAGCAACATCTGCTTGCATTTTCAAACAGGGACACAGTACAACAACATTTTACGCAGTTCTGATTAGAATTCCTTCGTTCATTTTGTCTGTTTGCTGTCAGTTTAACCAGTTGTCACAATTTTTATCCTATAATATAGCAGTTTAGTTTTGTGTCTGTTTATATCTGGAATAAACTTGTGTAGTGTGTATCATTATCATAGATATGGATATCTGTGTCTATTTTATATCTATGTATGTACTTGTGTATGTGTATCATTATCATAGATATTGGATATCTGTGTCTATTATATTCTATGTAGTAACTTGTGTAGTGTGTATCAGTTATCATAGATATTGGATATCTGTGTCTATTTTATATTCTATGTATGTAGACTTGTGTAGTGTGTATCAGTTATCATAGATATTGGATATCTGTATCTATTTTATATTCTATGTATGTAGACTTGTGTAGTGTGTATCAGTTATCATAGATATTGGATATCTGTGTCTATTTTATATTCTATGTATGTAGACTTGTGTAGTGTGTATCAGTTATCATAGATATTGGATATCTGTGTCTATTTTATATTCTATGTATGTAGACTTGTGTAGTGTGTATCAGTTATCATAGATATTGGATATCTGTGTCTATTTATATCTATGTATGTAGACTGTGTAGTGTGTATCAGTTATCATAGATGTTTTATCTCATTCGTTTTGTCTACCACTTTATGCCAGAGGTAAAATAACATTGAGCTCTTTGATGTCGGTTAGGCTGTTATTGTTAGGACATGGTGGTGGTGGTCTCTTTAGAGTGTGGGGGAGGGGGTCACTTACTCTGGCATTGCAACTGAGTGATTACTGTCGGTAGAATGCTTAGTAAGCAGTATCCTAAATAAGATGTCCCTTTTCTGTCCAGATCCAGTTGTTGGGCTGGGCCTGGTTTGTGTGCGTTGTCTGGCTATGTCCATTAGGCTTGTAAACAGTAACTGATGACAGAATGGATGATGCAATGCACAAATACCACCACCCCCCTCCCGCCCCGCCCCCTAACCCTCTCCTCCCTTTGCTTGGCAAAATGGTTAACGCTTCGCATTTAGTATCACTATCAGCAGTCAGGTGATTGGTGAGGTATTGTTACTCTGGGTCCCACCCAGCACCTGCTGGTGTTTCTTGATAACATGTTACATAATCCAAAACAAGTGTGACTGCTTGCGTTCAAGCAAATAGGAACCAGAAAAAAACACGAAAAAAAAAAAAGGACGTGTATTTAATACAAGACAAGACAGGCGCAAATTTTCGGCCAACTTGCCTTTGTCAAGCGTTTTGTTTATTTGTTTCTTTGTGATCTTACACTTGACAAAGGCCAGTTGGCTGAAAATTTGCACCTGTCTTGTCTTGTTGTATTAAATACACATTCTTATTCTTTTTTCGTTTTTAACATGTTACATACATTACATTATATCACGTCACATCATATGTAACGTTATGTTATGCTATGCTGTAGCTGCATATTATATCGAACATCATTATGATTTATATATTACATTCTTTGACCATATGTAGACATCTACAATGCTTTGACAATCCATGGCCTTGTACAGCAAAGCAAGCTTCCAGACTCAGTTCTCAAGGTTCAACATTTCTTCAAAACTGTCGCCTACAATGTGGGTGGACACATTTTCACTCCTGATGACATCGAACATGGAATACTTAGAGGTAGGTGGCTATTATTGAAATAAATTGTGACTTGTTGGATGTTTTTACAATCTTTCTTGCTGAAGGTGGAGGTTCATCTAAAGTGTTTGGTGTGTGATCTGTGGAGTGTGTATGTATATTTGTGTGTGTATCACTGTACGTGGGTGTTCATGCACTTTGTCTATACTGCTTTAATATTAACTTGAGTTTGTCCGCAATACTTCAATATTAACCTGAGGATAAAATTATATATGATAACGGTGTGCATGGTATTTTTAAAATTGACCAGAGGTGTGAGTGTGTGTTTGTGTGTGGCGTGTGTGTGTATGTGTGACAAAAAGGTCTGGACACGAGTTTATCAGCTCTTTGTGGATGGATTTATACCAGGTTTAGGTCAAACATGTTGACCATTAAGGAAATTCAATAGGGTAAGTTTGGAAGGCAAGGCTTCGAGGTCAAGGTCATATAGACACACACACCCCTCAAAAGTGCCTAAAATCAGCACTTTTTGAAGGTTTTTGGACAGCACTGTCCGAGAACTTGTCACAATATTTAAAATCTGTTTTTTGCAGTTGTGACAGTTTACCATTGCCCTCATTGCATGTCAAGTTTTATTTGATATGAAGCTTGTTTTTCAAGGTCATAGGGAGACCATCTGTATTTTCGTGATTACACTGTCTGAAACAAAAATTGTCAGTAATTCAAGGAATTGACTTTATAAGCTTAAGAATAAAAGCTGTTTTGTACATTTATGTCCGATTTTCTCCTTCAGTATAGTCTGTTGATGTGCAACGGTTTGGTCTCGGCAATGAAAAGAATAACATCATCGTATAGCAAAAAAGTGGTTTTGACAGAAACTGAACTTTAAGAAATGATAATGCACATTGAATGGAAATGCTTGGTATTATACTTAAAAATGACTTTTTTATTTATTTATTTTGTTTTTTATTTTAATTTTTAATTTTTTTTTTATTACTTATGTACATGTTGAAAAATGCTGTCTCAGATTTGTGATGTATTTACTCCATGCTGAGAAAAAAAAAATGTCTCCACTTTGGATCTCTATTTTTGAAGAAGTAGCCAAGCTGATTTGATTATTTGATGTAAAGAATGATTCTTACATGTTTAAAAACATGGCAGCTGCCCAGGGTGTTCAGTTAAAGCAAAACAACAACAAATCACACAGTGATGTTGTTGTGGAGATTTCATTGCACTGCTTGGAGTGGTGTAATATCTCAAGACTTTTTCTGTTAAGTTTACATGTACACAACAGTATTTTTTCATTCTTTCCAGATTAGACAGAAGATGATTTCACTTTGACAAATTGAGGCTGTTGGATTCTTTCTTCCAACAGATAAATCTAGGCATATTTCTTAACTTTAGTTAAACATAGATAGGGGCCTGTAGTCGAGTGGTTAGAGCGCTCGTCTGCGGTGCGGAAGGTCGGTGGTTCGAATCCGCTAAACGCTGGTTCGATTTTTCCGGCCTGAAAACTCCCTCTGTCCACCCAGCAGTGAATGGGTACCTGACTTCGTCGGGGGAGGTTTAAAAAGGCGGCGAAAGGAGAGGGATGGGCTCCGCCTTTCATAATGCCGTGCCCTAGACACGGTGAATCTTTAACAGTTCACTGCCCCTACGGCCATATTGACCATGGGACCTTTAACCTTTTAACCTTTAAACATAGATATAGTTTCATTTTACTGTTTAGATTGTTAAAAAAAGAAAAGAAGAAAGAGATAAATCTAGGCACATTTCTTAACTTCAGTTAAACATAGATATAGTTTCATTTTACTGTTTAGATTGTTAAAAAAAAAAAAAAAAGATAAATCTAGGCACATTTCTTAACTTTAGTTACACATATAGTTTCATTTTACTTTTTAGATTATGGAATGGCTTGACCATGCTTTTTTTTTTTTGATACATTTTTTGTCTGTTGTACTGGGGGTATTGTTAGTCTTTGTGCTTAAGTTAATTGTCTGCTTGTACTGGGGGTATAGTTAGTTTTTGTGAATAACTTTTTTGTCTGTTGTACTGGGGGTATAGTTAGTTTTTGTGAATAACTTTTTTGTCTGTTGTACTGGGAGTATTGTTAGTTTTTGTGAATAACTTTTTTGTCTGTTGTACTGGGAGTATTGTTAGTTTTTGTGAATAACTTTTTTGTCTGTTGTACTGGGTGTATTGTTTAGTTTTTGTGAATAACTTTTTTGTCTGTTATACTGGGAGTATTGTTAGTTTTTGTGAATAACTTTTTTGTCTGTTGTACTGGGAGTATTGTTAGTTTTTGTGAATAACTTTTTTGTCTGTTATACTGGGAGTATTGTTAGTTTTTGTGAATAACTTTTTTGTCTGTTGTACTGGGAGTATTGTTAGTTTTTGTGAATAACTTTTTTGTCTGTTGTACTGGAGTATTGTTAGTTTTTGTGAATAACTTTTTTGTCTGTTGTACTGGGAGTATTGTTAGTTTTTGTGAATAACTTTTTTGTCTGTTATACTGGGAGTATTGTTAGTTTTGTGAATAACTTTTTTGTCTGTTATACTGGGAGTATTGTTAGTTTTTGTGAATAACTTTTTTGTCTGTTATACTGGGAGTATTGTTAGTTTTTGTGAATAACTTTTTTGTCTGTTGTATGGGAGTATTGTTAGTTTTGTGATAACTTTGTCGTTATAGCTGGTGTCAGTGTTAGTTTTTGTGACTGCCACCCATCCTCTAGTTTTCCTTGTTTTGAAGCCCAGGCATCTAGTATTGTAGCTGAAAACGCTGACTGCTTGACTGGCATACTGATCAGATTGCCAAACCACTTGATCCAGATTTGTGTATGTAATGGTGACAGATGTTGTTCCAACCATCTCTCAGATTTCTTTTCATCTAATCATGTCTATCTGGGCATTGCCTGCTGTTTGTCTTGGTGTTGCCTGCTGTTTTGTCTTGGTTGCCTGTGTTTTGTCTGGTGTTGCCTGCGTTTGTCCTTGGTGTTGCCTGCTGTTTGTCTTGGTTTGCCATGCTGTTTGTCTGTGTTGCCTGCTGTTTTGTCTTGGTGTTGCCTGCTGTTTTGTCCTAGTGTTGCTGCTGTTTTGTCTTGGTGTTGCCTGCTGTTTTGTCTTGGTGTTGCCAGCTGTTTTTCTGAAACATTTCGTCTCACAGATTATGATCTTTCTTTCAAGGGTTTTGTTTAATGTCTTTGTTTGGCAGAGTAAGTCAGTGTGGGTATGCAGATTGTAGGCTACTGACTTTCCTGGCTTTTGTTTCTGTAGGGATGCTTGAAAGTGTTAGAAGGTATGAAAGAAATTTTCAGTAGCATACCACTGTATGTGCATGTATGCACAGTCTTATTACAGTTTTCCTTTTCCTCATTTGGAATTCTGTTTGGATGTGTAACCCAGATTTGAATGTGGAATGATGTCTGAACTGGTCTGTCTCTCTGTCTCTGTCTGTCTCTCTTTGTGTGTGATTGATTGCGTGCGTGCGTGAGTGCGTGTGTGCGTGCGTGTGTGCGTGCGTGTCGTGCGTGCGTGCGGTGCGTGTGCGTGTGCGTGTGTGTGTGTGTGTGTGTGTGTGTGTGTTGTGTGTGTGTGTGTGTGTGTGTGTCCTCTCTCTCTCTTGCTGCCATGTGTGTGTGTGTGTGTGTGTGTGTTTCTTCTCTCTCTTTTGTGTGTATGTGTTTGTCTCACACTCTCTCTCAAATAAACTGTGTGTGTGTGCGCATGTGTGTGTGTGTGTGTGCATGCGCTAATGTGCTTGCTTGTGTGCTTGCATGCATCGTGATTTATGGTATGAACATTTTTTCTGGGATAACCACTAGAAGGTGCCTACTTTTCATAACTGTTGAACAGCGTTACAAATTGCCTACTCAGAGTCCTGATAAAGAATATATTTCACGCTGCAACCATCATGCACACTAGCGAGTTGCATAGAACGAAGTTGTGTGTGAGAGAACTTGAGGCAGGTTGAGTTAGTTGTCAATCATACCTTAGGGTTAATGTCAGGGATTAGTAAGTGTGCAGATGGTTTTTGTGTGTGTGTTGGTGTGGTTGTGTGTGTGTGTGTGTGTGTGTGTGTGTGTGTGTGTGTGTGTGTAAGAGTAAGAGACAGAACTAGGTTGGAGAGTAGAAAAATGGAACGAAAACTTTAACATCAATAATGTGAAGGGAAAATGTGGGGTGTGGGTGGGGGATGGATGGGTGGGTGTGGGTAAGTGTCTTGGTGTGTGTGTGTGTGTGTGTGTGTGTGTGTGTGTAAGGGGAGAGACCACAGACTCTTATAAGATGTCTGCCAGGAAGGCGTCTGGAGTTAGGTGGATGTGGATATTAGGATTGTATTGATTATGTAAAAAGTTGAGTGAGTGAGGTAAATAGGGAGGAAGTTTTAGCAAAGCATAATGATGATTTCTGAGATGATGAGAGGTGGAGGGAGGAAGGGAGAAAGAGAAAGGCCGTTGGGGTTGGGGTTGGGTGGGGTGGGGGGTGGGGTGAGAGCGAGAAGGAAAGAAAGTTGAATGGAAAAGAGAAAAGTTGATAAAAAGTTTGGGTGTTGAAAGAATTAAGAGGGCAAGTGTTGACTTTAGGAGATACTTCAGACTTTCCAGACAGCAGACAACCGGTTGATATATTTTGGCGATGGTTACATATACAGACCACAGTCTGAACAAAGGTCCAACAAACATAAACGGTAGAAGACTTGGAAGGGAGAGATACTGGCTTTTACCATAACAGAATGTCAGTTTCAGTGTCTCTGTCTGCCTCCAGTAAAAATATTGAATACTCCTGGTATTCCAGGTTTGCATTATTTTGCAATGTATGTTAGTGTAGATTCTCCTGGCTGAGGGTTGGATATGAAAAAGCATTATCCTGCTTATACATTTCCTTTGAAAATAGAAATGTGTTTCTTTCTCTGTCTGTATGTCTGTCTTTTTTCCTCTCTGTCTCTGTTTGTCTGTGTCTGTATATCTGTCTCCTTTTCTCTCCATCTCTATGTGTCTGTCTCTCTGAGCCTTTCTCTTTCTGTCTCTGTCTCTCTTTGTCTGCTAAGGTTTATTGATTGACTGATGTTTGAATGTTGATTTTGATTTTTATTGCACGGGTCTTTTTCTTAACTAACTTTCTGTCTGTATGATATTTGTTTATTTCTTTTTTTACCCCATTTTGATTTATTTATTAATAGTATGAATTGTTGTTAAGTAATCATTTACTTTTAAGTTGTGTTTGTTAATTTATTACTCATTTCTTTCCATCATATCTACTCTTCAGTGTATATGGTTTTGCCTTCTTTCTTTGTTTTAAATCTAGATAATGCACTTGACATTATTTAGGATATTTAGATATTGTCTGTTTATTTAAATTAAGGATATTTAGATAATATCTGTTGTTTGATTTCTTACACTCTATAGTCAAGTCCACTTTTGTTGATGTGAAGAAAACGCACCAGTACCTTCAGTACCTTCAGTACCTTCATTATCTACTTACTCTCTTTTATCTCTCCTGTTTTTCTCTTCTCTCACTCACTGTCTCTCCCCCCCCCCCCCTTACCAGAACACCACTTTGCATTGTTTATATATGTGTGTGTATACATATTTATAATTATATATATACATCAGCCTTTGGCCACATATATATATATATACATGTATATAATATATATATATATATATTATATATATACATGTGTGTGTGTATATATATAGCCTATATATATATATATAATATATATATATATACACATGTGTGTATATATATGTATGTGTATATATATGTGTGTGTATATAATTATATATATATAATTATATATATATATTGTTATATATATATATATGTGACTGGTTCTTGCGAAGGGATCACAAGTCGCAACGTGTGAACTGAGATACGGGCCTGAAAAGGTGGTGAGGGTCGATCTGGGTGATTTGAGATTTTTGTTCCTACACATTGTCTGACCATTAATCTATCAATTATGGCAAAGATTAAAGTGAAATTTGGGCTGAAAGAGTGTTAAAATACCATTTTAAAGTGATAACCCATCGAGAATGTGCAGATTTTTTCCGTGAAAATGCGTGTGTTTGAGCTTTAATTTAGGCCATGAAACCGTACAGGGCCTCAGCATATCGTATACCGTTGGAATCAGCTCGCGAAATAGCTAATATGTAGTGCAGAACCACTTTATCTATCACTTCACTAAGTTTGATGAAGATAGAAAATTAGAATACTGGTTGCTAAGGAAAAAGCAGAGAATTTTGTTGTCCTTCTTTAACTCTGCTTTTCTCAGAATGGCCGTCCCATCACCCATTCCCTTTAAATTACTGTAACTCGCTCGATTTTCCAGTTAGACAGTTGAATTATACATCATTGGAAAGAGCATTTTTTCTGCTTTCTGGTGATATAAATATCTCTATACCCCCCAAAATTAAGTTGTGACCCCATTCGTGAGAACAGGTCACATATAATATATATTTATATATATATATATATACACACACACACACACCCCACACACACAACACACACCATGTATAAATATATATATTATGTATATACATATGTATGTTGTGGCCAAAGGCTGATGTACAGTAAAGCATTCTGAGTTCCCCTTACCAGAATCACACTATATTTTGCCAAGTATCTGTTCACATAACGCTAGAGAAAACTTTTACCTGCTTATAAACACGATAATTATACAGGTGATGATTATTCTTTTCCACAGTGCATGAAAAACATCTGTTTCATTTGTTTGAATGTGCCTGCGTTAACAGGATGTCAGCCAGCATTAATCTGTGACAGTTGTTTCTGCTGTAAGCTGTGTCAAATCGTGTCACTGTCTCTCCCCAGAGTCGACGGATGTCAAGCGTATTTTGTGAAGCATGTGTCGCTCAGATAACTCTTAGGATGCTTGCCAGTGACCAGAATCTGAATATAGCTTGTCATCATAGTTTGTCAGGCATTTTTAAATGAAATTAGTTAATTAGACTGTACTGTAGACTGTGCTTTATCTGAGTCATTGAGAGTGGCCATAAACATGGAGAACTGTTTGTCTGTCAGGGTGTAGGTATTGTTTCTGGAACAAACATGACCCTCCAGCGTGGAACAGGTTGTTAGTTCCCTGTGTGTAGTGTCACTGGAATTGGCCAGTGTGTTGATATAAATCTGTAGTGTAACTGGAATTTGGGCAGTGTGTTGATATAAATCTGTAGTGTCACTGGAATTGGCCAGTATGTTGATATAAATCTGTAGTGTCACTGGAATTGGCCATGTGTGTGATATAAATCTGTAGTGTCACTGGAATTGACCAGTATGTTGATGTAAATCTGTAGTGTCACTGGAATTGGCCAGTGTGTTGATATAAATCTGTAGTGTCACTGGAATTGGCCAGTGTGTTGATATAAATCTGTAGTGTCACTGGAATTGACCAGTATGTTGATATAAATCTGTAGTGTCACAGGAATTGGCCAGTGTGTTGATATAAATCTGTAGTGTCACTGGAATTGACCAGTATGTTGATATAAATCTGTAGTGTCACAGGAATTGGCCAGTGTGTTGATATAAATCTGTAGTGTTACTGGAATTGGCCAGTGTGTTGATATAAATCTGTAGTGTTACTGGAATTGGCCAGTGTGTTGATATAAATTCTGTAGTGTTACTGGAATTGGCCAGTGTGTTGATATAAATCTGTAGTGTTACTGGAATTGGCCAGTGTGTTGATATAAATCTGTAGTGTTACTGGAATTGGCCAGTATGTTGATATAAATCTGTAGTGTTACTGGAATTGGCCAGTGTGTTGATATAAATCTGTAGTGTCACAGGAATTGGCCAGTGTGTTGATATAAATCTGTAGTGTTACTGGAATTGGTCATGTGTTGATATAAATCTGTAGTGTTACTGGAATTGGCCAGTGTGTTGATATAAATCTGTAGTGTCACAGGAATTGGCCAGTGTGTTGATATAAATCTGTAGTATCACTGGAATTGGTCAATGTGTTGATATAAATCTGTAGTATCACTGGAATTGGTCAGTATATTGATATAAATCCGTGATACTTGGGTTGGCCGTAGTTCTGGTTTTGTCCTGCCGGCTATAAATAGCGCGCATCTTTCCCCTTCCCTTCCACTCCCCACACCCTTTTCACCGGTCCCGCTGCCGTATTGCGAGGCCACTCACAAAATGTATGTGAGCGAAGCAGGGGCGCACGCGTGCAGTTCTGCGCGCTTGCGCACACGCACACGCACTCACACACACACACACACACACACACACACACACACACACACACACACACACACACACACACACACACACACACACACACACACACACACACACACACACACACACTCACACACACACACACACACACACATACACACACATACACACACACACACGCACACACACGCACACAAACACAGAGTTGATTTATACATATAATATGGCCTGGATTTAACATGCATTTGAACACACACGCATGCACAGAGAGAGAGAGAGAAGAGAGAGAGAGAGAGAGAGAGAGAGAGAGAGAGAGAGAGAGAGAGGAGAGAGAGAGAGAGAGAGAATATCAAATCAAAACACGCATATCACACACACACACGCACAACACACCACACACACACACACACACACACACACACACACACACACACACACACACACACACACACACACACACACACACACACACACACACACACACATCTGATTCACATAATATGGTATGCATGTAACATGCATTTAACACACACACACGCACACACACACACACGCACTCACTCTCTCTCTTGCTTTACACACTGTTATAATTATGATGTACAGGCCACTGTGCATTTTGAAAATGCATGCTTGAAAACACACACCACACACAACACACACACACACACACCACACACACACACACACACACACACACACACACACACACACATCTGCATGCATGTACAAGCACAGACACACAGTCACACAATCCACAAGCAAGTTATCACTCACAAAACAAGTGTATACTCACAGGTATTGGTCAGAAAATGTTCCACACTCCAAAAAACCACACATTATGGAGGATACTGTGTACACGACGCACAAATCCGAGATTCTTTAGTTGGCCCCCCAATGACATCTAAGATCGTTCTGCCCTGCTGGTTATCAATAGCGTGCATCTTTCCCCTTCAGTTGGCGCACTTTTTGGTTCTGCCCTGCTGGTTATCAGTAGCGTGCACCTTTCCCCTTCCCTTCCTCTCTCCACACCCCTTTCAGCACAGGCGCGCATGGAAGTACTCGTTTGACCTAGGTTCCAGTACTTGGTGCTGATCTCAATCATTTTCTACATTCAGTCCCTCTAAAAATCTTGAAAGAACGCAGCAGTCAAAACACACACACACACACACACACACACACACACACACACACACACACACACACACACACACACACACACACACACACACACACACACACACACACACACACACACAATGCATGCAATAGTGGGAGGGGAAGAGAGAGAGAGAGAGAGAGAGATATGCGTTCCTTGCGCGAACACACACACACACACACACACACACGCACACACACAGACACGCACACACACACACACACGCACACACACATACACACACACACAGAGACACGCAAACACACATACACACACACACACAGACTCGCACACAACACACACACGCACACGCACACACACACACATACACACATGCACACACACACAGAGACACGCACACACACACCACACACACACATACACACACACATACACACATGCACACACACAGCGCGCGCTCTCTCTCACACACACACACACACACACACACACACACACACACAAGTGCAGCGCGCCCATGCACATGGCCTAGTTCACCCACAGGCGGTGGCGTGCTTCGGCCGGGCAACAGCTAACACCCGATTTTAGCCAAATTCAAGCCTCCAGAAAAGAGTGAAAACAGAGAACAAACTGCGATTTTTAGAAATTTGAGAAAGTTAAAGCATTGAAGATCACGAATCTGACCATGCCAAAATGAACAAAAACGTGTGAAGATTGTAACTTGCACTATACTTACGCCACTACTACGAAAATAATCTCACTTTATACTGAACAAACAACAACCACCTGGAGATATGAGTCAATCATCACAGTAATTTCTACTAAAACTCAAAGACAAGGTGATGCATCAAAGTAATGATCACTTCTTCAGAACAATGAGTATTCACAGCACTGAATGCATCCAGGTAAAGTGATGAAAAAATTCTCGATCATTACACAAATTCACAAAACATACAGAAAACCGCACTCAGATTCCTTCTTTGTCAGTATTGCTGTAGTGTCACTGGAATTGGTCAGTGTGTCAATATAACTCTGTAGTATCACTGGAATTGGCCAGTATGTTGATATAAATCTGTAGTGTCATGGAATGACCAGTTGTTGTATAATCTGTAGTGTCACTGGAATTGGCAGTATGTTGATATAAATCTGTAGTGTCACTGGAATTGGTCAGTGTGTGGTCAATTATAAACTCTGTAGTATCACTGGAATTGGCCAGTATGTTGATATAAATCTGTAGTGTTACTGGAATTGGTCAGTTGTGTCATATAACTCTGTAGTATCACTGGAATTGGCCAGTATGTTGATATAAATCTGTAGTGTTACTGGAATTGGTCAGTGTGTCAATATAACTCTGTAGTATCACTGGAATTGACCAGTATGTTGATATAAATCTGTAGTGTTACTGAATTGGTCAGTGTGTCAATATAACTCTGTAGTATCACTGGAATTGGCCAGTATGTTGATATAAATCTGTAGTGTCACTGGAATTGGTCAGTGTGTCAATATAACTCTGTAGTATCAACTGGGAAAAATCAGTATGTTGATATAAATCTGTAGTGTCACTGGAATTGGCCAGTATGTTGATATAAATCTGTAGTTGTTACAGTGGAATTGTGCGAGGCCAGTATGTTGATATAAATCTGTAGTGTTACTGGAATTGGTCAGTGTGTCAATATAACTCTGTAGTATCACTGGAATTGGCCAGTATGTTGATATAAATCTGTAGTGTTACTGGAATTGGTCAGTGTGTCAATATAACTCTGTAGTATCATGGAATTGGCAGTATGTTGATATAAATCTGTAGTGTCACTGGAATTGGTCAGTATGTTGTATTTATAAATCTGTAGTGTCACAGGAATTGACCAGTGTGTTGATAAATCAGTATGTTGATATAAATCAGTATGTTGATATAAATCAGTATGTTGATATAATCAGTATGTGATATAATCTGTGGTGTCACTGAAATAGGCCAGTATGTTGATGTAAATCTGTGTGGTCTCTGGAAATGGCCAGTGTGTTGATGTAGAGTTGTATAGTACAGCAGGACTAGGTGAATGTATATGTACAAGTGGGGAATGGGGCTTTGTGTATATAGCCCTTTTTTTGTTTTTGTTTTTGTTTTTTGTAGCGCTACCATTGTGGCAATCATATCCTATTTTCAGAGATGTGCCTTCAGGATGTTTTTACGTTTCTAATCACTGCAGAACACTTCACATTGGCTTACAGGATCCTTTGCCAACCGGATGATATCCTAGCAGATTCAAAGCCAGACCTCCCAGTTAGAAAATTAGTATCCTAACTACTGTGCCAGTAACAGGAGGGGGAGAGAGAGAGAGAGAGAGAGAGAGAGAGAGAGAGTCTATAATTTAAAGTGGTGTACATTTCTTTTTTCAAAACCATAAGACCATAAGTGCCATTGAATGAAACAGAACATAAGTTTTGTTAAGATTTAAGTGGGATGATATCACTCTTTAAAAAACAGTATCAGATGACTGTAATGCAGAATGGCGTTGTTATTTCAGCACACACTGACACAAGCAGAGAGAAGAGTAACGGGTGTGATGGATTGTTAATTTTTTAATAGTTGGTGAGAAAGATGGAGTAGTTTGTTCCATGGTCACATTCTTCTGTAAGTCTGCTGGGTTATTGATGATGGTGATCTCACTTATTGAACTTCTGGTTCAGCAGTTCGGGTTGTTGTTTCATGTTAATACTGATTGTTATGTAGGCTAGCTCCTGGCAGTCACTTTTTGACCTGGTGGCATTGGGTGTTGTTACCACAAAATCTGTATGTGCCTTTTGTATTTTTATTATGTGTGTGTGTGTGTGTGTGTGTGTGTGTGTGTGTGTGTGTGTGTGTGTGTGTGTGTACACATATTTATGCATAATTTTCACTTATGAAAAGAAAAGTGATATATGGTTTAGAACGATGCAAAAACAGGGTTATATTTGTGTATGGTATTTGCTTGTGACTGTGATCCTCGTGTGTGGTGTGTGTGTGTGTGTGTGGTGTGTGTGTGTGTGTGTGGGGGGGGGGGTTAAGTACAGAACTGTGTGCATTTTCCATTTAAAATGCAAATTGTACTTAACCCTCTGACTCCCATACCCTGTCCACCTGCTGCAAAAGCTGAACTCTTTGACTCCCTCACCCTTTCCACAGCCTTTCTGCAAGAAACTGGTGGATAGGGTGAGGGAGTCAAAGAGTTAAAGTTTTTGCTTTGTTAGTGTGATTGACAATGCATGATGGTGGTGGACAGGGTGTGGGAGTCAAAGGGTTAACAGCAAAACAGAGTAACATCTGATATGATTCATCCATTAGAATCACTTCACCTTTTGGCAGTGTATCCGATATCTCTGCCAGGCTTATGCTATTTTAGCGGCAAACTGATATATGTGTGAGAGGAGAGAATTGATGACACGGGGGATAGTTTAAGATTTGTGAAAAGCTGTCTTCAAGGTAGAAAAAGGTGTGGTAGTTAGCTCCATGGTAACCATCGACAGGTTTATCGGAGACATTCATCTGATTTATCAAGCAATGTCATGTGTCAATAGTTGAGTTACGCCTGATATCAGTTCAGCGCAGGGACAACAGGCGCATAGTGAAGTCGATAAATGTCATACTTCTAACTGGAAGGTCCGGAAAAAATGGGGATTTTTCTGGTCTTGGAGATCAATGTATGTGCAGACCAGCCATTGCTTAAACACCTTGTGTGTATGTGCACTAATGACATTGTTAGTCAAGTCAGTGTTTGCTTCTGGAAACAAAACACCCGGCATGCACACCTACCGAATTCCAAGTATGCAGACTGTGCAGCAACATACACCATGCATAGTGCGAATAAAACAACATGCATGAAGTATTTGAGAAGATTTTTGGGAATAATGAGCAGGTTTTTACAATTTGTTGTTCCTAAGCCAAGGACAGTTGTTTGATAAACAGCCACTGACAGTCATTTCCTTGATATAGTGAGCTCCAATATTTACAGGGTAAAGTTGGTTTAGTCTTACTTGAACCATTTATTGATGTCTCCTTTTCAGCCTGTAAACCTATTTTTCATAAATAACGCTTCACTGCCTTTATGACTCCAGCATGTGCGACAGATTTCGTTTCGATTCTGTATTTACTTTTAACAAATTCAAAAGAAACAGGGTTTTTGCGTATAGTATGAAACAGGACATGTTTTGTGAGGATTTGAAAGACTATAGGATGATATAACTCTTTAAGAACAGTATCAGTGAGTTTACATATATAAAATTTCAACACCAGGTATTTGTAGGCCTCCGTTTCTGACTATTTAGTGCTAGTTTTACTTCAAATTTGGTCTCTTCTCTAATTTGTGAATTTGTTGTCTGCATTATATGTTTTGTGTGTGTGTGAGTGTGTGTGTGTGTGTGTGTGTGTGTGTGTGTGTGTGTGTGTGTGTGTGTGTGTGTGTGTGTGTGTGTGTGTGTGTGTGTGTGTGTGTGTTTAAGCACAAGTCTTGGTTGGCGTGGAGACAGTCCACACCTGAATACAGACTGCAGATAGTTTTCAGTCATAATATTGACTGTGGTTTATGATCTGCTAGTGTCCTATACTGCACCTCTGAAGGAATTGTTTTGCAGAAATTGCACACTGCAGTTATTTACAGCAGTGACAGATGCACTATTGTGTCACTATCATGGAGGCAAAACTTTATTGTGTTTGTTGAGTGCTCCAGTAAATGCCATTTTTCCCCTCCTATTTCCTGTAGTAAATTTTGACAATGCTCAAGCTGTCAGCTTTTGTTTTATGCCCTTTCGAAAACTATGTGCATGCTGCAATCACTCTGCTTGTTTGTGAGAGTGCTTGGCCTTGTTCAGGGTTGGTTGGAAAGGTAGAGTAGAGAGGTGGGCACTGCTGTCATGAAGGTGCTGTGAGAATAATCTGGTCTGTCTGTCTCCAGTGACTATATGGCTATGGGACTGTGTTTGAAAAAGATACCGAAACAGAGCTTGGTAATGCTTCTTGTGGGGTGTGTGTGTGTGTGTGTGTGTGTGTGTGTGTGTGTGTGTGTGTGTTTTGTCTTTATAAAATCAAATATTTTAACATTTTTGGGTAAAGCCTACCTATTAAGAGTGACCCCTTCCCCCCCCCTCCAAAAAACAATAACAACAACAACAACAACAACAAAATAAAAACAACCAAAACCAAAAAAAAAAAAAAAAAAAATCAGAAATAAAGAGAATAATAGAAAAAGAAGACATTTCTAGCAATGAATTTCTTGTCTGTGTGGAAAAACCCCAGTTATCCCCACGGGGGAAAAGATACACACATCTGCACACACATACACACATGTGTGCTCACATACTCTTACAGGAGACAGGGAGTGAAGATTCATTTTGATTGAATTACACTGCTTTTTGTTTGTTGGCCTTTTTTTAACAACCGCAAATTTAATCATGTATATGCCGACATGTGTTGCTAGTTGTTTGTAATTTTCAGAAATTCCTGTCTTTGACTTCTTTTGTCTTTGTTAGCTCTCCCACTCAACAAAACAACAGTAACTACAGCAAACAACAACAACAACAACAACAACTACAACAACAACAACAAGAAACAGTTAAAACTGAAATATCAATTCTAAATCAAAATGACTGCCAGCGTTCAAACAAAATTAACAGAAATCGTAAAAAACACAAAAACAGAAGCGGAATGGATATTTAATATAACAAAGCAAGACTGATGCAAATTTTTGGACAACTGTATATATTTGACAAAGACCAGTTGGCTGAACATTTGTGCCCGTCTTGTTTTTTTTTCTTCTGATTCATAAAGTAATAACAGTATATTTAGCAAACAGTCTCTGCCTATTTAACCAGATGTCTCTTTTTCATCATCATGTTTCAGTATTTGACAATACTTTTGTATAATAGTTAATACTGTACCACTTTCATTTTTACAAATCTGTCGAAATCAGAGGTGAGATTAGAAGCCAACAAATTTGGTTTCTTGAGATGATTTCTACGATAGAAGTAGTGTGCTGGTAACACTTATGATTAGTTTACATGGATTGTATTGTACAATTGTGTTTCATTGAACAGATTTGAATTGTTCAGTTCTGTGATAGACATATTTGATGCAGAGTTGGCGTCAGTGTTGTAATTGGAATTTCAACTACTTTTCTCGTCTTTGTTCCAGGAAACAAAAGTCATCCAGCTTCTGTGAAGCCACAGTTTGACAGCAAAGATCCTCGTGTGAAACTGGCCATGAAGTCATGCGACCCACGCCTGCACTTCGCCCTTGTATGTGGTGCTAAGGTAAGACCGATTACAAATTTAAGAACACTAGCAGAAAAAAAATCTAGCAAACTTGCTAGTTTTCTGTCCTTCCCAACCAGCTACCAACCAACTGGCCAACTAACTAACAAATAAGAACACCTATACAGAAACTGAAATAAAAGTGTCTGCCAGAATTCTGCTTTGTCAGACCTTGGGAGTCCAGTTTGATAATCTAATGTATTTGACTATTGATATTGTGTGTGTGTGTGTGTGCAGAGATGGATCACCTAAAATTTGCTTCTGTCGTTTCCCTTTCTATGAACCAAATAATCATTGCAATGCATTTATATTTACACACGATTGTGCAAATGCAGGAAGACTGTAGCAATCTAAGGTGTAACCAAGTTTCAAGTTCTGAAAAACTTTGCTGCTGCCCCATCATGTACAAGGTGTGGCTGTACACAGACACATGATTGATGGTTTGACTTTTCCAGTTTTTGTTGAATGTTCTTTGTGGTGCCCTTTTCGTGACATTTTCACTCAAATTGCCTGTGACAGTTTAATCTTGGACCTCTATCCCATTTCTGTTTCTCTTCTCTCCCAAACTGCAACAGCTTCTTATCATATCCCTTTTACTATTCAGTCCACTTCAATCCCCACATCTCCCCCCCCCCCCCCCCCCCCCCCCCCTTCCAAAATGGCTGGCTGCGTTTAAGTGATTGTTTTTTTCTTGTTGGGCCCCATTCCCTCTTTCTGTGTACTTGGCTGGTGATTGATTTTTGTGTTTTTGAAAATGCTTGGGGGAAAGTCATTCCTTTGTAAACATATACAGATTGTGCTCTGTGAATGACTGTTTGCATGCTTCAAATGTTTATGTGTTTATTTTGGATAACTGATTTAAAATCATTTCACTATAAAATAAATGTTGCTGTTCTGTTCAATGATTTAGAACACACATTTCAGTCATAAAATGAGACGGGTGCAAATTTTAGGCCAACTGGCCTTTGTTAACATACTCACAGGACAGTAAAGAAAGAAATACACAGAACTTGGGACAAAAACAACACCAACATCAGAACCTCCCTGACATTTTATTTTTTAGCTGAAAAATTATGTTGTCTGCAGCTCAACAAAGCAAAGCACCAGGGAGGTTCTGTTATTGTTATTTTTGTGAATAAAATATGCATTCTCATTCTGTTTTTGTGTGTTTCTGGTTTCTGTTTGCTTGAAAGATGGCAGTGGCTTTGTTAAGCGATTGTCAGTAGTGTATGATCATCATTGGAGTTCACAGTTTGTTTAGGAGGGGTTCATAGCACTTGGACAGTTTCCTGTGTGCTTAACCCAAATCCACGAGCAGTTATCTGACAGACTTCATGAGCCAGGGCAGAAGTATGGGCTGTAACCATCATGCCATGAACCACACACACACATTAGCTGTATTTGATTTCATAAGTTGAAGACTGTACTACATCTGATATCGTTGAACCCTGTAGTTAACCCATTTTAAGTTATGAGCTTCATGATTACAGCTATAAAATACAAGTGTCAGTATATCCAGGTCTAACAAATCATTGCTGTCTGCTTCTCTAGACAGGGTTATCTTGCTCAGAAAATTCTGTATACACGACTTACACCGCACATGGCATATGATGAAAAAGAATCCAGGCACAATGCCTGTATGTAAACCCTATGCACTGTGAACTCTTGTAGCTTATTTGTTCAAGAGGGATTAATAGCGCTTGGACAATTCCATATGCACTGCATCCAAAACTGCCAGTGATGCGCTGATCTGGCTGATTCCTTGATCCTGCACAAAAAGTTTACATAGTCTGGCAAGATCTTGAAATTGGAGGTGGGAGCTGGGATCTGCAAAACATCACCAGAACGTAAGATTGGCAGCAAACAGGCCTATTTTCATGTTGTTGGCTGACATTGAAATATTAAATCTTGAGCACATCATAGCATCTTCATAAATCAGGTCTTGGTCATCAGCAAATAGTAATTCATTCAGGTTTTCAGGATATGGATTTGTATCTTTTGTGGTCCTTTCCGTGTAAATAATGAACAATAAACGGGACAAAACACAACCTTGGCACACACAAACCTCCTGTTTTTACGAAATCGAAAACAAGTGTGACTGCCCGCGCCTGTCTTGTCTTGCTGTATTAAATATGCATTCGTATTCTTCTTTCATGTTTTTTCTGGTTCCTGTTTTTACGTTAAACCAGCCACTGAGGCCATCTGGTATTGTCACTGCGCTTCAGCTGTGTTGGTACATCGCCATGACATTCTCTTATCACTGTCCTTGAACTGCATAGGTCTCTAGAACTACCCACAGCATATTTTTTCTCTCCACTCTGTTGAAGGCTTTCTCTTGGTCAACAAATACCATGTTTAGTTCTTTGCCAGGGGCTCTTTCAGTATGAATAGTATCACCACCTTCTGGAAATACTGTGGTAGAAATTTCCTCTTTTCTGTCACTCTCTTTGTTTCTTTCTTCCTCTTTGCTTTCTGTCATTTCTTCCTATCATTTTTTGTCTTGCTGGTCCATTCACCTGTATGTGTTCAATAAAGTCTTACATGCTTTCTCTTAAGATTGATAATTGGGTACATACATTGAGTGCATTTTCAGCTCCAGGGAAATGAGATATGCGGAAGCAATTTTAGGTAATTTAGGCCCACTTTTTATATATGTATATGTTTTAGTGTCCTTAGTTAAGTTAAAATTTGTATTCAGGTATGCTTTTTATATCCCTGCATGATAAATTGGATGGAGTGGTCAGCGCTAGGAGCATCTCTTTAGATTATGTGCGCGAATGGTTGATATGTGTACTTAATTTTCTGTTCCTTTTTTTTTTTTTTTAACCCGGCTGAAGTACTGTGTGTGTATTGAAATGGTTACAGCCCTGATATGGCTCTGCACAGTCGTCTGGGCTTTAAGCAACAATAAGAATAAGAATGTGTGTCATGTGTGCATGTATTTATATGTGTGTGTGTCATGTTTGCATGCATTCTTGTGTGTGCATTTGTGTGTGCGTTGTGTTTTCATGTGTTCATGTGTTCGTGTGTGTGTGTGTGTGTGTGGGAGTGAGTGAGTGAGTGAGTGAGTGAGTGAGTGAGTGTGTGAGTGAGTGAGAGTGAGTGAGTGAGTGAGTGAGTGAGTGAGTGAGTGAGTGAGTGAGTGGTGTGTGTGTGTGTGTGTGTGTGTGTGTGTGTGTGGTGTGTGTGTGTGTGTGTGTGTGTGTGTGTGTGTGTGTGTGTGTGTGTGTGTGTGTGTGTGTGTGTGTGTGAGAGAGAGAGAGAGAGAGTGCGCGCGCACGGGTATGCATATGTGCTTATTTGTGTATTGTGTTTGCCTGTGTTTATTTGTGTGTATTGTGTTTGCAGGGCTGCCCAGCAATCAACGTATACACAGAGGAGAATCTAGAGAAGGCGCTGGAAGCTGCAACACGCTTGTATTGTCAGTCGGAGGTAGAGATGAGGAGCCAGGCTGACCAGATCTGGATGTCCCGCATCTTCCAGTGGTACAGTCAGGACTTTGGCAAGACTGACACTGATGTTATAAGGTGTGTGTGGGGCGGGTGGGTGGAGATGTGTGTGTAGATGTGTGTGTATCTTAGATGTGTGTGTGTGTGTGTGTTGGGGAGGAGGATGTGTGTGTGTAGTGTGTGTGTTACGGTGTGTGTGTGTACGTGTGTGTGTGTATATGCGTGCGTGCCTGCGTGCGTGCGTGCGCGTGTGTGTGTGTGTGTGTGCATGGGTGCCACTCTTCCTTCTGGGTGACGGAAATCCGTTTTCTCAGCAAGGCCCCAGACGGAAATTCCGTTTTTTCATTTTCGTTATTCAAAAAAAAAAAATGTTTGGGGGAAAAAACCAGTTGAATCGGTGGTATTATGACCGAAGCAGCACTGTAGCAGACGACCGGAAATGAGGAAGTGCTCTCTATCGTTGAAGGCCCAGCGATCTTTGTTAGGCTACACACATCACTTACGTCGCGCCATTGTGCTGCTAGTGCCTTCAAGTGAAAAGGTTTTCGAGTTAGCCTGATTTTCCGTTTTTTCAGATTTTCAAAGTGTCACCCTTGTGTGGGTGTGGGTGTGGTGTGGTGTGGTGGTGGTGGTGGGGTGTGTGTGTGTGTGTGTATGTGCACATGTGTATGTGTGTGTGTGTTTTGTGTGTGCATGTGTGTGTGTGTGCGCGCGCACATGCACATGTGTACATGTCTGCACAACACGCACAGTGAAGAACTCAGAACTGCTTTATTAGTATAAAGTAAAGAAAGGACTTGCAGACACAAACTGGTCACATAGTGTTGTAGTCAAGTGGGTAAGACATCAGACACCCAGTCAGAAAGTCTTGGGGCTCAGTCCTGCGTGGGTACCTCCTGCCAGTGGATAAAGGGTGGAAAAGTTAAGGCACCAACATGTGGATCAGAAAAGTGCCAAAAATCAGTAGGCCAAGAACAGGACTTTTTCAGGAACTTCTGACAAGATTTACAATCTGTTTTCATTGTTGTCACTGTCTGCTGTTTTCCTCATTGCGCAGCAAGTTTTATTTCAATTGAAGCCTGTTCACAGTCACATTGACCTTGTATGATACAAAATATTGTATTTTCTGTAATAAGTATTGCATGAAAAGGAAGATTGCAAGAATGGCTTGGAGTGGGGGGAGGGTTTGTTGTTGTTGTGGTGGTTGTTGTTTTTTTGTTTTTGCTTTTATGGTTGCCGATTTAAAGTGAAAAATAAAAATGATGTGTGCAGATGGGTTTTGCAGTACCTGACCCCAGATCAGCGGGACCGAGGCAGTATCCTGCTGCTGAAGCTGGAAAAGTTTGGTCCCGTCTCCATCAAGTACAAGGAATATGATTGGGGCATCAACTCCTCCTGACTCTAAAGCTCCGTTTGATTGGCTGGGCAGGATTTGTACTGATGTAAAAACATTTAAACAAAGAAAACCACTCAGATATCATAGTGTGAGAAAAATACCAAAGCGCTTCATCTCTTTTTGTGTGCGTGTGCGCTTTGTTGAATGTGTTGCAGTCGGTTTGCAAATTATGAAACTGTAGCTGGTCTTGTAAATTAGCTTCTACATATCTTATTATACTGTTTCAGTCAAGTTATATTTATTGGATTGCTTGTGCTGTCAATACTCAGCTTGCGTCTTGTGCAGGTCATGTGACACACCAGTTTGTCCCCATGTAGAGATCAAATAATCTTTTTAAAAACAGTCCCCTGTGAAATATGTGAGCAGTAGTGTAGTTATGGAGAGTTTTAGGGGAAATGGTCAGATTCATCCTATGCGCATTTATTTGGCATTAAGTGTTTATTTGTCTTGTATTCACTGGGATGCTGCTTTTATTGGAGCTGCTGGCAGTTGATGTTGTTTTTGCCATTGTCATTTTTCTCCCACAGCGAAGAAAGTAACAGTAGTTCATGGTGATGAAAACTTCACCTTTCCCCAATTATTTTTAGCTTGATTGTGAAGATCTTGAAAAGAAACTCGGCACATCTATGCGTTGAACTTTTTTTATAAAAAAATTGGTTTGTTTTGTTTTGTTTTGTTTTGGTTTCTGTTTGTAAAATTTTGTCTTCTAGTGTTGACTAATGGGGAATCTCATGAAATACTGTTATCTATCACACATACATACTGCATGTCTATACATGTTGGCAGATGATAGTGGCTACTTATATTGTTGGTTGAAAAGAGGGGAATGATTCTGTACCACACTGCATGCCAGCTGTTGTCTTGGTTTAGTTGATACATTTGTTCTTTTACTGCTTGCTGTTTTTGATTACATCTTTAATTTTGACATCTGTTCATAATTATGACTTTTGACAGTGATATTTACAAATGAGATAAGATGAAAATATGATCACTGGGTACAGTGTTAGAAAAATAAATGTAAGATATAAAAAAAAGCCAAATGTAATGTAGACTGTGAAAAACCAGTATCTGTGTGATTTACTTGAACTTGGAAGGAAAATATGATGGTGCATCAATACTTGGATAGGAGCAAGATTTTTAAGCTTGTTGTATTCCAAATTTGATTGAAGTTTCATACAAATTTCAGAATTTGTTTCAACGGAAGAGTGGGAAAATGCCACTGTGGTTTTGAAGGAAAGAATTTTGGAGAGGGAAAGAAAAGCAGAGCACAGGCAGTGTCAGTGACCTGTGTAAAATGAAGACAGCAGAAACTAGCTGAGTGTATAATGGCAAAAGTAGTCTCTTCATCACATGGGGGAATTCACTTCTGTTTGCTTACATGCTTGATAATGATTTTTGTTTATTTGTAAATATTTAGATTGCTTTTATTTTCCAGTGGATAATCCATTGTTATCCATAATGTTCACGTTATGTATATTCAGACTGACCTCTGCTGAGCTTAATGTTTCTTTCAAGAGAGACATCAGAGTGAAAGTTGTGGAACTTTTAGAGAAGGTGAAAGCAGGTCTTGTTTGTTGTTGTTGTTGTTGTTGTTGTTCTTGTTTTTTGACTGTGGTTTGGTTTTCAGAAATCTGCTGACTGCTTTAGATCTATGAGAAAATAGTTGCATGAATAGAGAGAGAATTCTTTTACATAAAAAGACAAGACAGGCAGAGATGACATTCTGCAGACATGAGTACAACACACACCTTGCATGAACGCATGCACGCACACAGGCACTCTGTCTGTCTGTCTGTCTGTCTTTCTGTCTGTCTGTCTCTCTCTTTCTGAGGTAGGAAAGCATTTTTCCCCAAGGAAAATAATGAGTGCAATATTAGCATAGTGTTTAGCTAGATCAGGCAGCAGTTAGTTACATCGGGAAAAGATTATTATAGTGTTGTTTGACGAAAAAGATAAGAGGTGATCTATATTTCTTTGAAGTTCATATTGTTAAGGTTGCATCTACCAAACTTTCATTACAAATTTATGTTCAGAATGCATGTGTTGTCACATCCGATGAATAGATGGTGCACACACACACACACACACACACACACACACACACACACACACACTCACACTCACACTCACACACTCACACACACACACACACACACACACTCTGCGTGCATGCTTTTGTCAGTACTCATCACACTTGACTTCTCTTATTTCTCATGAGTTTCATCAGCTTTAGATTTAATTAAAACATTAAATTTTCATTAAGCAGGGTTGGCCTAGTGGTTGTCATACTTGCATAGCAAATGAAAGGTTCCATGTTTGAATCCATATTGGGATAAAGAATTTCAATTCTGTCTCTGCTGGACCTGAGTGTCAGATTTTAACCTTTTGGATGAGACGATAAATTGAGGTCACATATCAGCGTACACTCAGTGGGTGTTGTAGAACATATGTAGTTCTTTATTTTGCCAAAAGTTTTTTGAAAAAGTTCCTTGTTTTTCTTTGTTTGCCACTTCCATAGTCAGACAACATTTGTCAGTGAACATGGCTGGTTTTTTTCCTTTTCAGTAGGTGAGCACAATTTTCTAACCAGTATGGTGATTTTTTTTATAACTGTATAGTATTTTCATAGATTTGAAGGCTTCCTTTTTCTTTCTGACCAGTATGGTGATTTTTTTTATAACTGTATAGTATTTTCATAGATTTGAAGGCTTCCTTCTTTCTAACCAGTATGTGATTTTTTATAACTATACTATTTTCATAGATTTGAAGGCTTCCTTCTTTCTAACTAGCATGGTGATTTTTTATAACTATACTATTTTCATAGATTTGAAGGCTTCCTTCTTTCTAACCAGTATGGTGATTTTTTTATAACTATACTATTTTCATAGATTTGAAGGCTTCCTTCTTTCTAACCAGTATGGTGATTTTTTATAACTATACTATTTTCATAGATTTGAAGGCTTCCTTCTTTCTAACCAGTATGGTGATTTTTTATAACTATACTATTTTCATAGATTTGAAGGCTTCCTTCTTTCTAACCAGTATGGTGATTTTTTATAACTATACTATTTTCATAGATTTGAAGGCTTCCTTCTTTCTAACTAGCATGGTGATTTTTTATAACTATACTATTTTCATAGATTTGAAGGCTTCCTTCTTTCTAACCAGTATGTGATTTTTAATAACTATACTATTTTCATAGATTTGAAGGCTTCCTTCTTTCTAACCAGTATGGTGATTTTTTATAAGTGTATAGTATTTTCATAGATTTGAAGGCTTCCTTCTTTCTAACTAGCATGGTGATTTTTTATAACTATACTATTTTCATAGATTTGAAGGCTTCCTTCTTTCTAACTAGTATGTGATTTTTAATAACTATACTATTTTCATAGATTTGAAGGCTTCCTTCTTTCTAACCAGTATGGTGATTTTTTATAACTATACTATTTTCATAGATTTGAAGGCTTCCTTCTTTCTAACCAGTATGGTGATTTTTTATAACTATACTATTTTCATAGATTTGAAGGCTTCCTTCTTTCTAACCAGTATGGTGATTTTTTATAACTGTATAGTATTTTCATAGATTTGAAGGCTTCCTTCTTTCTAACTAGCATGGTGATTTTTGATAACTGTATAGTATTTTCATAGATTTGAAGGCTTCCTTCTTTCTAACCAGTATGTGATTTTTTATAACTGTATAGTATTTTCATAGATTTGAAGGCTTCCTTCTTTCTAACTAGCATGGTGATTTTTTATAACTATACTATTTTCATAGATTTGAAGGCTTCCTTCTTTCTAACCAGTATGGTGATTTTTTATAACTGTATAGTATTTTCATAGATTTGAAGGCTTCCTTCTTTCTAACTAGCATGGTGATTTTTTATAACTATACTATTTTCATAGATTTGAAGGCTTCCTTCTTTCTAACTAGCATGGTGATTTTTTATAACTATACTATTTTCATAGATTTGAAGGCTTCCTTCTTTCTAACCAGTATGTGATTTTTAATAACTATACTATTTTCATAGATTTGAAGGCTTCCTTCTTTCTAACCAGCATGGTGATTTTTATAACTGTATAGTATTTTCATAGATTTGAAGGCTTCCTTCTTTCTAACTAGCATGGTGATTTTTTATAACTATACTATTTTCATAGATTTGAAGGCTTCCTTCTTTCTAACTAGCATGGTGATTTTTTATAACTATACTATTTTCATAGATTTGAAGGCTTCCTTCTTTCTAACAGTATGTGATTTTTTATAACTATACTATTTTCATAGATTTGAAGGCTTCCTTCTTTCTAACTAGCATGGTGATTTTTTATAACTATTACTATTTTCATAGATTTGAAGGCTTCCTTCTTTCTAACCAGTATGGTGATTTTTTATAACTATACTATTTTCATAGATTTGAAGGCTTCCTTCTTTCTAACCAGCATGGTGATTTTTTATAACTGTATAGTATTTTCATAGATTTGAAGGCTTCCTTTTTCTTTCTGACCAATATGATTTTTAATAACTGTATAGTATTTCCATAGATTTGAAGGCTTCCTTCTTCTTTCTGATCAGTATGGTGATTTTTGATAACTGTATAGTATTTTCATAGATTTGAAGGCTTCCTTCTTCTTTCCGATCAGTATGGTGATTACAGCCCAAGAGTTAGGAGTTTGTTACTAGAGGCCAGAGAAAACGGTTTAAAGACAGCTTGAAGGCATCGCTAAAGTCCCTCAACATAGACTGGGAGAATTGGGAAAACCTTGCCCTCGACCGTAGTCTGGCGTAGAAGAATCAAAACCGGATGTACCACTTCAGAAGTGTCTCGTATCCAATCTGCACAAAAAAAAAACGAGCTGCACGGAAAGCTAGGGCTGCAAACTCTTCAACCACAGTAACCGACCACAGATGTCCAACCTGTGGACGTTACTTCCGTGCCCGGATCGGATTGATCAGTCACCTCCGGACACATCGACTCAAAGCAACTTCATGAAGCCATGGTCATTGTCGACGACGATAGACGAATACATACTAGAGGATTATTACTAGAGGAATTCATCACACTTGGACAATTCCTTGTGTCTCACCTGTCAGCTTCACCAGGTTTTTGTGTTGGCTGCTGCACATTTGGATGCCACTGTCTCCCTCCAGGCCACTCTGTCTTGACTTTTGTGGACAATTTCATGAATATTTAGGCCACTGATGTTGGTTATGTTCTCAGTGTATGAGATTGGAGGTCTGCCTTTCTTCATTTTTGCCATGAGGTCGGTGTTCTTGTTGAGTGACACACGGCTAGTGTATTTTAGTCTTCTCTTGTTGATGTCTGCTAGTAGTTTTCTGGTGGTATCAAGTTCTTCCAGGACACTTTCATTAGTTCTTCTGTCTGTCCATTTGATATGTAGTAGTCTATAAAACCACATCTCTGCTGCCTCGATTCTTCTGCAAGCAGTTTTTCTGAGAGTCCAGGCTTCGCAGCCATAAATCATGACTGGCCAGATCAAACATTTTAAAAGTATAACTTTCAGGCCATTTGGTATGCCTCTGTTCCTTGTGTACTCCACCCAAATCTGCAAAAAGCACTGCAGTTACATGGTAAACTCATTGAGTGTTCACAACACCATGTGCATTGGCCATGTCTTCAGATGGGCAGGGTTCTGTGAAACACTAAGCTGACATCACCAGAAAAAAATGACGACTTTATGAGCAATGGACAAGCCAGTTTTTATGTTGCAAGCTGGTATTGAAATCTACACATCAAATCTCAAGTACACAACTCTGTCAAAAATACTGTTAAAATCTATGGTCTACTCGAAGGTTGAACCAACGTCCTCCAGGATGGGTTTCTAACCAACTAAGCAGTGTCTCATATCCTTTTTGAAAGACTTTCTGGGTGTTCTTTCATTTATTGTTATTCGTTTGTTAGAGTTGTTAGTATTTACAAAAAGCATTCAAATGATTTTATTGTAGGGTGTGTGTGTGTGTGTGTGTGTGTGTGATTTTTTTGTCGCAGTCATCTTTTGGTGTCATTTCATTTGCCTGCCTGTTTTCAAACCTTCTCATTCGTTGTTTTCTTCTCTTTCGCCCTCACGCTTGAGTTCAGTCTTGAGGATGAAATAGGTCGCCTTCTGTAACCACCACAGGCCTGCACAGCTTCTCCTGCATGCTCAGGTGATGGCCAAAATCTTCTCATTTAGTGGCTGGTAGCTGTTGCGGCCCTGGAGGATGTGTTGTGCTGTCTGGTCAGCTTGTCCACAGACGCACCAAGGGGAGGGTACATTCATTTGATGGTTCAATCTATTGAGCCCAGCTCACAGGGGGAGGATAATGACTTGATCTTGTCTGAACAGCTGGTGGTAAATATTGTGTCGCTGGGATGTTCTGAAGTGAGAGTTGATGATGGTTTTCATCTCTTTGAGGTTGATGTTGTTTTTCTGTTTATGCTCTGCGCCAAGCTTTGCCATTTTCATGGGACTCCACAGTGTGAGAGGGTCACTGTAGTAACTGTCTGTTGTGCCTGATGTTTTGCATTGCTTCTTGCTGATGTGGCAGTTTGCTTGCAATGATTGTTTCTGATTTGTCGTGAATCATTGGGATTTCAAACTTCATTGAACAGATTTCTCTGGGATTGTTTTGTACTATTCTACAAGTGTTCCAAGACAGTTTGCTGTTGTGGCATTTTCTGTACTATTCTGCTTGGTTGTATCATCTATGCACTACAGATCTGGTACTGGTGTACTTTTTTCTTCTTGCGTGTACCAGGATAATAAATGAATGTATTCAGCAAGACTTTTTTGAAAATTAGCATGTTTTAACAAGGCAAGACAAAATCAAAAGTAGTACAAAATTGGAAGTGAGGGCGAGATGAAGATGGAATGCGAAGGGACTGAGGGGGAAAGTCCTGCCTAATAGTGCTGACAGTATTTATTTAATATCACTTGGCACGAGACACAACAGACATGATAGAAATTTGAGGAAGCAGTCTGTTTTGGTGTAATTCTGTATAATGTCTGCATATAAAACTTCTGTGATATAATGTTGAACAATATCTGCATATTACACCATCTTTGTTAAATGCATGCAATTCTGTTTAAGTGTCATCAAAGGCACCTGGCTTTCAGTTTAAGAAAAATTGAAATACGGTTTGAAAACAATGACAGAAAATTTTTTTCTTAATAGAAAAGCAGCAATTTTATGGTGTTCAGTCTTTGTATTTTATCAGAAGCTGTTCATTTATAAATTCCTCCATTTCCTACTCTGAAAAAAAACAACCCCACATCATCCTGGCATTACGTTTAGTGTTCTAGTATTTATCCAAAGAAAACTCATTTGTGGATTGCCTTGAGTATATACTGTTTCAAATCTTGTTTTGATGTGATATTCACCATGGTGCTGAGCTAACTATTGGACTATACCATCTGTCATTTGAGTATTTCTGTAATGTTTCTCGTTTCTCTTCTTCAGCTGAAAATTTTTGTAACTTTTTTTTTTCGAACAGCTTATGTTTTGTTGTTGTATTTTTTTTTCAAACACAGCATATGGTTTTACAAACTATGATGCTTGTTTGAACAGACACAAATTTGGCCCTTTCAAATTTTGTCAGTCACTTTATTTCAAGTATGAAAAACATGTCAGTAGGACATGATAGTGTTTAAAGCACATATGGCCAGTTCTCACCAGTTAGAAGTCCAGTGGTCATTGACTTGTTGTTGACTTGCTGGCCAGTTTTAACTGTCTTTAACGTTTAATGATTAAGTCGGCCATCTGCTGCCAGCATTTTCAAGTGTTGTTGCAGCCATGTTTGCCCACTTCCAAAACATTTAGCATGAGACATGGAATGTAACTTCAAAGAACTTGACATTACCAGATTTGTCTGTATGATCTGGTTGATAAGTAACATACCATTGCACTGTAGTATAGTACCTAAATATTTGTACAAATTGTTATGAAGAAATGTTTTTATCATTTGCTTGCAAAATGGCTTTAATCAATGAAAATATGGACTTCCACTTCCTTTGAGGAAACAACCTTGTACATAATGTATAGTATACCTTGTCAGGTTTGCAAAATAGATCTGTCAGTATACCAAGGTATCTGTGACAAACCAATGTTTTTTTCCCCACAAACATTCCTTGGTGAAAAAAAAAGTGATCCAGATTGCAAACTTAAAAATGGCACTGATGATTTGACATTCAAGAAAAATGTTTGTTGTTAAATCACTGTGTACACTGACGGCAGATACAGACCTGGGAACTGTCCAAAGACTTGCATTTGAGACTGGCAAGGTTTCAGGGCCTTGGCTCTAATGGGCATTAATACTGAAAACGTAAAAGGCTAATTGTGTATGTGTGTCATCCCACACTCTCAGTGGCTATAGAATACATAATGATTTTTCACATGTCTAAACGCCTCTGTACCCAATCAACCATTTGTCACAGGATATATGATCACTGGAACTCATCTAGTTGTCTTTCAAAAAAGAAGAAAGTAAATGAATCATTTTTCTCATGTCCAAATGCCTCTATACCTAATCAACCATTTATCATGGGATATCGTATCACCACTGGAACTCGACTAGCTGTCTTCAAAACGGAAGAAAGTAGTTTCACAGCATGAAGGTCTTACAGTCCATCACACCACTGGCTCTGTCGGTTCTGGACTAACCTCTATAGTACTCCAAGGGTGTTTCAGGGCCATGAATGGTGGCCCGCATGCCCGACTGTCAGATTTCATCAATCAATCATAATTTTCCTATGCCTTTTAATTGCCATACGTGTATTGCTAACTTCACAAGAATGCACTTTTGAAACTACATCAAATGCTGTTATGGTGAGGATGCAATGTGTATGTATGCTCATTTGTGAAAAAGAAATGCAAAGCAGTTTGGCAAATGTTTATTTCTGCAAATTCTGTTGCTGCATTATGTATTTTCCTAATTTCATGCAAAAAAAATAAAAGTTTTAAATGGTATGTTTTGTCTCTTGCAATTATGTTGCCATGTCCTGCATTATGTTGCCATGTCCTCTCATCTGTCCTTTTCTCCTGAGCATGCATTCATGATGCAGACAAGTTTCCTGCAGCGCACAATACACTTTGTTTTGATCTGTTCTGCTTTGGATTTCCCTCTTTTTTAATAACCCCCCTCCCCCCCCTTCCCCTGTTATTTAAAAAGAAAAGAAAAGATTATCTCCTATCGACAAAAGAGAGGTGGATGTCTGTGACAAAAATGTGTAAACAAGATGTCCTTTGCTGTTTATGGATGTATCTTTAACAAATTTTGGTCAAAGCTTTCAACTATCGCTGACTCATAAAAGCAAAAGTTTGGAAAGTAAAGCTCTACCCAGTAGCTCGGTTGGTTTGAGCGTCGGATTCACATGTTAATGGCCTGATCACTGTCCCATTCTTAACATCATTGTTGTTCTGGTGGTGTCAGTATAGGATTAGATAAGTCCCCCTTCCTCCACTTCCATGGGATGGTTATCCCCGTCGGCCATATCACCTGAGGTGGGGGTGTCGATGTAAAAACTAAAAACCAAACCAAACCAAGGTAAAGCTCTAAAGTCAAGGTCACACTACCAAAACAGTGCCCCAAATGAACATTTGTCGAGGAAGGCATGTTGTCAACAGAATTTGTCTGGGACTTCTCATAATAATATGTAAAATCTTTTAGACAGATAGTCAAGGTTTTTCCCCCCTCTCTCAGAGGTCTCTGAGTGTGCAGACTTGCCAGTGCCTAAATCCCCTTCAAGTGCATATGCACGCAGACCTGTGTGCCCCCTCTGGCCTGCGCACACTAAAGATCCCATGGCAGTTGAATATTGTGAAGAGAAGGGCTTTCGTCCACCTGCCCTGGTATAAAACATTGGAGAAATAGTTTGATTTCCTAGGTCCCACTCCACAAGGCCAATTAGCCTTCCTGCCTTTCTAAAGTCTTGGTAAAAAAAATTTTTTTTTTTAAATGATGCTGCACCATGGTGACAAGCTCTCAAAGGAGGGAGCAGCCCCGAGTTTCACACTGTAAATCCAGTGTGATAAAAGAAATGAATATGAATACAAAATATGCACGGAAAAGAAATTGTAAGTCATGACAGTGCATGGCTGGTGGAAACATGAAAACAGCATAAACACCGACTAAGTCATGTCAATGCATGACTGGTGGAAACATGAAAACACAGCATACACACTGTAAGTCATGTCAATGCATGGCTGGTGGAAACATGAAAACACAGCATACACACTGGAAGTCATGTCAGTGCATGGCTGGTGGAAACATGAAAACACAGCATACACACTGGAAGTCATGTCAATGCATGGCTGGTGGAAACATGAAAACACAGCATACACACTGTAAGTCATGTCAATGCATGGCTGGTGGAAACATGAAAACACAGCATACACACTGTAAGTCATGTCAGTGCATGGCTGGTGGAAACATGAAAACACAGCATACACACTGGAAGTCATGTCAATGCATGACTGGTGGAAACATGAAAACAGCATAAACACCGACTAAGTCATGTCAATGCATGGCTGGTGGAAACATGAAAACACAGCATACACACTGGAAGTCATGTCAATGCATGACTGGTGGAAACATGAAAACACAGCATACACACTGTAAGTCATGTCAATGCATGACTGGTGGAAACATGAAAACAGCATACACACTGGAAGTCATGTCAATGCATGGCTGGTGGAAACATGAAACAGCATACACACTGTAAGTCATGTCAGTGCATGGCTGGTGGAAACATGAAAAACAGCATACACACTGGAAGTCATGTCAATGCATGGCTGGTGGAAACATGAAAACAGCATACACACTGTAAGTCATGTCAGTGCATGGCTGGTGGAAACATGAAAACACAGCATACACACTGGAAGTCATGTCAATGCATGACTGGTGGAAACATGAAAACACAGCATACACACTGGAAGTCATGTCAATGCATGACTGGTGGAAACATGAAAACACAGCATACACACTGGAAGTCATGTCAATGCATGACTGGTGGAAACATGAAAACACAGCATACACACTGGAAGTCATGTCAATGCATGGCTGGTGGAAACATGAAAACAACTTAAACACTGTGTCAGTGTATGGCTGGTGGAAACATGAAAATACAGCATATACTCTGTAAGTCATGTCAGTGCATGGCTGGTGGAAACATGAAAACAGCATACACACTGGAAGTCATGTCAATGCATGACTGGTGGAAACATGAAACAGCATACACACTGTAAGTCATGTCAGTGCATGGCTGGTGGAAACATGAAAACAGCATACACACTGGAAGTCATGTCAATGCATGACTGGTGGAAACATGAAAACACAGCATACACACTGGAAGTCATGTCAATGCATGACTGGTGGAAACATGAAAACACAGCATACACACTGGAAGTCATGTCAATGCATGACTGGTGGAAACATGAAAACACAGCATACACACTGGAAGTCATGTCAATGCATGGCTGGTGGAAACATGAAAACAACTTAAACACTGTGTCAGTGTATGGCTGGTGGAAACATGAAAATACAGCATATACTCTGTAAGTCATGTCAGTGCATGGCTGGTGGAAACATGAAAATACAGCATATACTCTGTAAGTCATGTCAGTGCATGGCTGGTGGAAACATGAAAACACAACAAGTATACTGACCAAAGACGGTATATACACTGTTTGGCACACACTGCAGATGCTGTTTTGCTGCACAGTCTGTATACTCTGGAGGAAATGCATGCTGAGTATTTTTGTGTTTTCACCAGCTATCTAATATAGACATGACTCACAGGATCTTAAACATGTGTTCAGAAGTTCGTTCACTCTCTTTCACACACACACACACACACAAACACACACACACACACACATACACACACACACACACACACACACACATTCACACAACCCACTGACACACAGAAAATCAGTCCAAAGTCCTTGAGGGGACCAACATCTTATGACGGTATAATAAAGCACAGACCTGTACAATGAAAAACAAGAACAACGACAATGGTATAACACACATGTATCTGTGGCAGTCTTCATGGCAAACAATGCTCAACAAACTCCTACACAAGAATAAGAACTGACCAGTCTTTTAAAAAATATTTTAAAAAAACCAACAACAAAAAAGCTGGACAATGCAGTACAGACGCTCATGATCAATCAAGGCATACAAATGTACCATACAAATCATCCTGAAAAAAGGCTGCATATATTTGTTACTCATTCTGTAGTCATTTTTAGATAAAATAATCATTAGATAAAATAATCATTAAATACGTCCTCTTCAAAAATTGGTAGAAAAGTATTACATCACAGAAATAGAAGAGGAAAAGAAAAAGAGGAAAATAACAAAATTTTGACATAAAAAAAAAAATCCAACAAGCAAAAAACAGAGTAATTATGACAAATGTCTAAAACAGGGCTGGAAGCAAAAACCACAGTTGTATCCAGGAAAAAAGAATAACTGATAAAGCTTTTAAACAGAAAAAAGTTTACAAACCAAAAACAGACCCAAGAACATAAATGTGAAAATATCAATCAAAGATCTGGTCATACTGGGAACTTGTATGAATTTAAATAAATAAAACTGAAGGTGGTGGGTGGGAAAGGTGTCAAAAATAAAAAAAATGAAACAAAGTGGACCAAACAGAACAAAACGCTCCTTTATTCACAAAAGAACCAAATCACTGGAGCTGCAGACACATGCATAAAAAAATGTTATCCATGCAATGGAATGAAATACACAGGAGAAAACTCGAGTGGTTGGTATATGTGAAAAACTACCTCCAAATTGGTAATGGAGTGATCATCCCAAATCCAGCAGGTCACAGGTGGCAGATGGCAAATAGCCTTCACATAGGTTTGCTGTGAAATATGCCAGACTTGCCTGGATAAGCAGTCCTGGACCAAATGGTTACTATATGCCACAGTTGAGTTGCACTTGGCAATGCTACACCTAAAAAAGTACCAACGTGTCCTAGGAAGTGGACCCACTGAGAGGATAAGAACTGTCTAAAAAGCTTCCTATCCCCTGTTTCACAGGGAGGGTTTTCTGGCCATGAGCTATAGGTGGTGTTGCCCCTACGGAAAACCTTAAGGGCTGATGTTTAGGGTTAACTAGGGCATGCATACGCTTTCTAACAAACCATGGTACCAAGTAGGAAAAATGGCTAATATGACACTAGTCATCATCATTGTCATGTGCCGTGCCACTGTGGCATTGGTGTATCACAGCCCTCTATAGAATTTATCTTTCATCACTGCAAGTACATCTCTTACCCTCTCTGTCCCCACCTGCAAAACTGTAACATTTTCTCCCTGGATCTACCTGGTGCTCTTTTTCCCTTTAGCTTTCCTGTTGTGACTAGGTGCTCTATTTCTTTTGTCTCATAAAATGTCATATGACTGCTGCTTGTCTTTTCCTAATCTTCTTCATTAATGTTCTTTTTATGTCTGCATTTTTCAAAACTGTCTTGTTTTTCTTTGCTGTCCATGGAACATTCTTCTCAGAAACCACCTTTCAGCTTCCTCAATACTGTTATGATTTTGCGTATTGATTGTCCAGGCTCCGTGTCCGCACAACAGTACTAATTCTATATAACACTGAATAATTCTCTTCCTGATTTTATTTGACTCTTGAATGTTGTTTTTCCTGGGCCAATTTTGCTGGATATTTCTATTGCATCTGTTGTCTGGAGAGATGACTGTTCCCAGATATTTAAGCTTATGAACTTGTCTCGTCTCATGTTGTGCCATTCTCTGTTGTTTTACATTAAGGGATTTCTTGTTTTTTTAATTGCTTACCACAATTTCAGTCTTCTTACTATTTAGCTCTAGCTCTTAATTTCTGCATTCTACTTCTATTACATTCACAAGATTTTGTAAATTTATTTATGCTTTTGATTTCTATTACATTCACAAGATTTTGTAGATCTTTTTCATTTTCTGCAATCAGAACAAAGTCATCTGCATAATGAAGACTGTTTACCATTCTTCCTCCGACCTTTATCGCAGAGCATTCTTCCAGCTTTCTCGTGATAGTTTCACTATGAAGTGAAAATAAATCCAGTGACAGAACACATCCCTGTCTAACCCTCTTTTGATATTTTGAAAAGTGCTTAAATCATTTTGTACTCTCGCTCTGCTGTTTGTTCCCAATACACATTCCTCATTATTCTTAGACCTTTTCTATCAATGCTGAGCTTTTCCACTTAGTTGATCAATTCTTCAGGTCTTATCTATCAAGTGCCTTGGTATAATCAACAAAACAAGAAGATAAATCCTTATTCAATTCAACTGATCTTCCTACAAAATTCTTAAGATGGATGTATATCTGGCATCAAACAATTTCCTTAATCTTAGTAGAGAGTTCTTAGGATGTACATGGCATTAACAGTTCCTTTCCTTTCAACAAATCTAGATTGCTCTTCTGCTATTTCTGGTTTAATTCTACTCCTCGTCATCATCATGATTATTCTCAATAGAATCTTTATCACATGACTCATCAAGCTGTTGGTACAATTGAGTTCACATTCCATAGACTCTGCTTTCTTTGGAGGTGCAGAGAAAATTGACTGACATAGCTTAACGGGATTTTTACAGTGTCATAAATTTCATTTACAAGGACTGTTTCTTTTTCAATACCAGATTCATCATTTCTATAACAATACCATCTGGTCCTGGGGCTTTTCCCCGTCATCCTTTACATTGCTGTTCTAATTTCATCTTTCATTATTGGTGGTCCTTCAATCTTTCTTATGATGTGTTCCTTCCTTCTGTCATCATCAAAAAGGTCTTTAATGTGTCCTCCCTGTCTAAAAAGGTCTTCAATGTGTTTCCCTGTCTATCTAATATTTTGTCTCTTTTCATAATAATCGTACCACCATTTAGATTTGAAGCAACCAGTTGATGTGCATGTCTTTTTCCAGAGAGCAATTTCTTCCATCTTCAAACTTTTGTTTCTAGCTAAGTTTCCTTAGTTGCACTGTACTTATTCCTGATTTCCTTATCTATCTTTTTGTATTATTTCTCTTTTCCCTTTACTTTCCTTCATTCATCCATAAATCCTAAAGTTTCTTTTACCATCCAGTTTTTTTTTTTTCTTTTTTTTTTTTCTCTTCTTCTTTCAACTTTGGGGATTTCTTCACAAGCTTCATTGATCAAGTTTTTTCAAATTTGTGCATTGTTCTTAACAATCCCCCCATGTCCTCCTCCAGAGTACTGAATTTGTTTTGAACATATATGCTAAATTTTGCATGAGCCGATTCATCTTGATGTTACTTTTGGTTTTCTTCTCTTTAGTTTGTCTCAATTTTCCCATGACACTACAGGTTGGTGCGAAATTTGCTAGTTACCACGGCTTCTCTGAAAATGTACATTAACCACACAAAGTCTAGGGGGAAAACGCACCTAGCTCAAAATGAAAAGAGAATGGCAAGAAAGTTTGTCACAGTTTTAATTTTTTCAGTTTATAGTTGAAAGGCATCAATCTAAAACTCCCCACATCAGCCAACACCGATGATAGAAGTTTTTGTGAGAGTTAAAGTGAAAGAGTGTGTGTGTGTGTGTGTGTGGTGTGTGTGTGTGTGTGTGTGTGTGTGTGTGTGTGTGTGTGTGTGTGTATGTATATATGTGTGTGTGTGTGTATATGTGTGTGTGTGTGTGTGTGTGTGTGTGTGTGTGTGTGTGTGTGTGTGTGTGTGTGTGTGTGGTGTGTGTGTGTATGTGTGTGTGTGTGTGTGTGTGTGTGTGTGTGTGAACATTTCCCAACACAATTTCAGATTGCAACACTACGACAATTAACCGTTTGTTCGTTTGGACTTCTGTTCTACTTAAGATCATGCCTTGTATTAAGCCCCCAAACAATTATTTTTAAAAAAAACCCAATACATTCATAGCTTTCTATTCGCAAAACAAAATGTCTTTTATTAATATACCCACATGAGCTGGACCTATGCCTTCTCAACAAATAAAATCATCATGCTGGTTTCTAAAGCTGTACCATATCAAAATGATCTGACACATCTGTAACACTGAACTGCAATAATTTCCTCTACACTGTTGCTGCCTTCCAGTTCCTGGATGTGAGCTTCTCTCTCTTGCTGCTTGCTTTTTGTGAACTCTAAAATGGTCAGACCCATAACTGCTGCAACCCTTTTAAAAATGTGTGCATGGATTTTTTTCTAGTGGGCTGGATGAAGGATCCAAAATACTGGAAAAACAAATGTGTACACTCACATACAGAATCTTGAAAGTTTAAGGTGGGATGCCCAACACTTAAGTTTTAAATTGACCTTTTTGATGTGCTGGTGTTCTAATCAGGAAAAAGTGCCAGTAGGAAAGTCCTCTCCTCATTCTATGGGACTGGTTTCTTGTCATGGGTCCTATCGTAATGAGGTGCGTAGCAGCATAAAATGTAAAATAACCACATAGATTTCTCTATTTACATGTAGATCTTTATCCAATTACAATCACAATGTAGGATGTAATGTAAATCTACAATTACGAACAGTAATAATTAGCACCCAGATTTTAGAAATGTGTGACACAAAGAGTTTTCAGATCTAGACTTGAATTTGAAACAATCTTTTCACATTACGTACCTGAATAACTACAACAATCTAAATGTCTCAATTCATGAATTTTGCATGAATAGTCAATGGATGTCGGGAAAAGGAACAATTCATTCAGTTCCTTAATGCTTGCATTTATACAACTCTTGGACATTTCAATGTGTTTATAATTTAAAATTATGATTAGAGAATGACTAGAGTACTGAAATTAATTTTTATTTAAAACCACTTGACATAATTTTTTAATGCTTGACTAATGTTTTCACAAAAAGTGTCTTTTAATTTTTTCTAAATTATGTATTTCGTTTTTAGCTTTTTGTTTCTTAGCCCTGAAAACAGATTTCCCAACCACTAGTATGTGCAGAAAAGAAGTCAGAGTAAGAGATGTCCAATTCATCAACAAATACGTGATTACCATGTCTCAATTGATATATGAACTTGTGACATGCCTAATGACAAAGTCATACAGAAAACTGCCAAGGGGAAAAACTGACAAACAACTGCCATGATAATAATGTAAATTGTATACTGCTTTTTAAAAAGACTATACAGTATAGAAAAAAGCAAAGGTCCACACTGTCTTAAGAGAAAAGGACGGGGGATAAAAATGAAAATAATAAAAACAAAAGAATGGAGGACAGTTGAGTTTAACCAGTGTTAACCCTCTTCACAGCCTAAGAAGCTGGTAAAAGCTGGTGGAAACACTAAGAAGTCAAAGGGTTTAAAACCATCTAATGTGTAACTAAACTGTTACTGGAAAAATCTGGGCATGTCATCTTATAGGGGGAAAAAACAAGATAAACAAAGCTCTAGAGAAAGATTTTAATCCCCAAAACAAAATGTGAAAAGAAAAAAAATCCAGGCTTCTCAGGAACCAAAACGTTCTTACAACAAACAGAAAATTCACATTCAAGGGCCAGATTTTATTTCGGGTATATATATTATCTAAGTGATACCATGATAAATTAAAAAAAACATTAAGAGACAGTCTGAAAGTGTGAGTGTTAAAACAGGAAACTGTAAGAGAAAGACAGTGCGAGAGACAAAAACAGAAAACTAAGAGAAAGACAGTGTCACCTGTTGGCATTACCAGGTTTGGTGTTGACCGCTGCACATTTTCTCACCACCATCTCACTCCAGGCCGGTCTGTCTTGATTTTTGTGGACAATTTCATGAATATTTAGGCCACTGATGTTGATTATGTTCTCGATGTATGTGATTGGAGGTCTGCCTTTCTTCCATTCTGCCTCTGTTCTTCCTTGAAAAATAGTTGCCATGAGGTCTATGTTCTTGCAGCGCAACACACGGCCAGTGCATTATAGTCTTCTCTTGTTGATGTCCGCTAATAGTTTTCTGGTAGTATCAAGTTCTTCCAGGACACTTTCATTAGTTCTGTTTGTCCATTTGACATGTAGTAGTCTTTGACAAAACCACAATTCTGCTGCCTCAATTCTTCTGCAATCAGTTTTTCTCAGAGTCCAGGCTTCCCAGCCATGATAAATCATGACTGGCCAGATCAAACATTTTAAAAGTCTAACTTTCAGGCCATTTGGTATCCTCTGTCAGACAATGTGAGAGATAAAAACAGAAAACTGTAGCGGAAAGACGGTGTAAGACATAAAAACAGAAAACTGTAAGAGAAAGACAGTGCGAGAGTAAAACAGAAACTGTAAGAGAAAGACAGTGCGAGAGTAAAAACAGAAAATTGTAAGAGAAGACAGTAAAAACAGAAAACTGTAGAGAAAGACAGTGCGAGAGTAAACAGAAATTGTAAGAGAAAGATAGTGTGAGAGTAAAAACAGAAAACTGTACGGTAAGAGAAAGACAGTGCGAGACATAAAAACAGAAAATTGTAAGAGAAGACAGTAAAACATAAACTACTAAAAAGGGGGTGAAACAACAACAACAAAAAAGTTTGACATGAACCTAAAAGTAGTAAAAGATATAATCAGTGTACAATTTAGCAACAACAGAAAATTGTACAGATGATCAGGAATAGAGTAAACATGTAAATGAGGACAAAGTGTCACCTGTTCACACAACATACAAATCAAAAATCTGTTGCAGCAGCCGAAGACACATCCCCCACAGGACAGGCACCCTGGACCTGACCTGCTGGAGTCATGAAAATGAACACAGGCTATATCCAACCAAATTCCACGTAAAACACCCAACAATACAAAACATTCTGACTACATGCATCACTATCATCTTCGGCATACTGCAACAACGCACACCATGTCAAGAAACAGGTACATGTCTGCATGCATAAGAACGCCCACACACTTCACAATGCCTATACACTATACATGTATACAGTAGACAATAATTATCTTTAAAAATTGCAACCATAAATACAGCAAGGCTAAATATCATGTTATCAAAAAAATTAATTAAAAAAATGGTTGGACATACTGACACATTAATACAATGTCCTATGAGATGCTACAAAACCATTACAGGTTTCTATTATTTGCAGACTAATGGAGGCTTCATGTTGTAGCTACAATAAAGAGGTATCATATCAATAAAAGAAAAAGCTCCCCAACCCCTCAAAAAAAAAGTATCGATACCCACATAAATAAAAGTGAATAAGTATAATGAAAATTGAAATAAAAAAAAAATTTTTAAAAAGAAACTGAAGTCCTTTTTACACACAATGTTCTTTCACTTCTGATTTTTTCCTTGCTTATTCACACAGCGATCATTTCTTCAATGTTAATGCATGTGTAAAGGGGAAAAACAACCACTGTCATGTGCGACCGTTTCCCACGATAAACCGCTTCATTAATTTAATGAATTCCTGTCAAGGACATCCATTTCCATTTTAGACTGGATTAGTGGCTGTGTATCTTTGGTGTTGTGAAAAGATGCCATATTAACAACAAATACATGAAGTGGGACACAGTACATGCTGTACTGCAGCTTAAAGAGACAGAGGGAAGGCTACTGTGCATGCACCTGACATACTATGACTGTAGGATAACGCCTTTAGCATCCTTAGCACAGCTTTTTACCTTTAAGTATTATAAGGCAGGAATAGCAAACAGCCACGAATTATTAGCACTCACAAGTAATGGTATAGCACATGTCATTAAGTTGTGAAAGTTTTACCTCCCCTTTTCTCTTCTGGCATCATTTCATGCCCTACACTCGGTAATAGTAGTAGGCCTCTGTCATTCAGTGTCAAGTTCAGTTGATGCCTCTGGAGCAGCCATTTTTTGGGGGTGGGTGGGGGAGGGGGTGTGGCTAGTAAGGCCAGTGCAGGAAAGGTCTCTGCGACACTTAATGCAGGTATGGATGCTGGCCATGGGACTGCCCTCACAGGAGCTTGCCTTTCCAGATGGTGCCAATATTAAGATCGAGGATGTCCCCATGACACTTTGCATTGAGGCTTCATCAGGAATTAAGAGCTGGTCACGAAGATGCCATGACAGGAATAAAGCTCCAGGAGGCATTGCTCCTTTTCACTGATCTTGCAATTCCAAAATGTCCAAGGCAGGAAGGCCAAGAGTCGTGATCGCCTCGACTCTGGCGTTGAAGTAATCAATGCAACAGAACTCCACTCAGAAAAACTCTTCCAAGTTATAGACTATTTTCTACACTACTCTTTGTAACCATCAACCCCAACATAATAAACAAAATGTAATACTGATTATAATTACAACTGTTTCTGAGACTGTCTAAAGCAGAATTTTAATCTGCGGTTCTACATTTTTCAAAAGGTTTAGTTGTAAAGACCTTGTGTACAACACAATTAATAAGAAAAGAAAGAACAAGGACTCCTTCACCCCAACCCCTAAAACTAGTGAAAGGCATTCCAGACCAATTTCAGCTGCATTATCTTTCTGATCATCGTTAATTTCCCCATCCCCCATGAAATTTACACTCTAGTATTACAATTTGAAAATTCAAAAAGTGCACTGAAAATAGTTATCTCCATTTATTGAAATATATACTGCCAATTTTTCTGAGTTCTGGTATACATTTTGTGGTTCCTTTAAGTAAAAACATTGCCTACTTTTTCACCCCTGTATCAAACATTTGTAAACTAAATTCAGTACCTGGTTACAACTAAATTCACTATCTGGTTATTCCTGAATTCAGTACCTGGTTACTACAAGTCTTCATACTTATACTGGACTGATGCAGCAAAGTAACATCAAAAAGAACATCTTTTCTGTGGCAAAGATACAGTCTGTTTAACATAATCTCTATTATAACAGTTTTCTTTTGATATTTAAATAATAAAGCACGGTATAATGCTACACAATGAACAAATAGCAAGTGTGATAGTGAGCAAAGTGGATGTTCAGTATGTGTGCAACTGTGGTCTCCTGTAAGACCAAATTTTACTCTGTGATGTAAATAAAATTACTTGGTAAATGTCAGATCTCTGTGTGTTATTTTCAGATTAACCCTTTCCCATTTTATTCCGCCGCAGCCCGCCGACCGGGGAAACCCCGCTTTTTATTTACACCCGCCGCCTGTCACTTAGGCCTGGTGGGGAATTTCCATCATGCTCTAAGCACGAAGGGTTACACACACCTCATGAATGAAGTTTCCCGCGAAAGTCAGGATTAACCAATGAAAGAATGATACTGAGTTTGGTACCACACATCGCCTCATTTACAAGATTTCGGTCAGCATCTGACCTTTTCATTCACACGCTTTCGGAAGAGTTTCTGAGCAGAATCTGCAAATGGGTAAGGGTTCAAGAAAAAAAAAGTAGCTGAAACTGTTAGTGAATAAACAAAACAAATGTTTCCGTGTCAGTTATTAACTTTGATTTAGTGGACGTTTCACACATACCTTGCCGACATAAGACAGTATACTCGACTCTGTAAGTACATTTCTTTATATTAGTAAACATGTTAGATCACTATTGCATACATGAACCAGCTATAATTGTGAGCTAGGCTTGTTCATCTTCTTTTTGCTCATAAACTTGTATTTCCTATCATTTAGCCAACTTGTTCATCTTCTTTTTGCTCATAAACTTGTATTTCCTATCATTTATTAAAGAGAACAAACTCCCAAGAAGGTGCAGGATCAACTATAAATACTGCTGCAATGCCTAGATGTCAATACTCGTGAGTACAATTATTTCCCAAGCATTTCTTATTCTAAAATGTATGGAAGAGGAGAAGGAAAGATCTTTTGCACGTATGTACATTTCTCTTGTAAGTTTTTTACTGATACAAGTATCAAACATTCATTCACGTATGAATCTTCAAGCCCTCTCGCCAACTGATCCCATTCTTTACAATCATTTTGGTATGTAAGCGAGAATGTGTGTATGTGTGTATGTGTGTGTGTGTGTGTGTGTGTGTGTGTGCTTGTGTGTGTGTGTGCGTGGCGCGCGCGCGTTTTGTGCAGGTGTACGTACATATGAGCGCATGCATATTTTCGTCTGTTTTGTTTGTTAGTACGTTATAGTGCATGCACATATTTTTGCTTGTTTTATTAGCCAACTTTTCTCATATATATATTTTTATCTTCCTTTTTGTTTTTGGTTATTTATAAATTTGTCTGTTTTCGCTTTGCTAGATTCCTGTTTTTAGTTCGCTTCTTCTTCCCCTATATTTTTATCTTCCTTTTTGTTTTTGGTTATTTTCAAATTTGTCTCTCCGTTTTCGCTTTGCTAGATTCCCGTTTTTAGTTCGCTTCTTCTTCCCCTATATTTTTATCTTCCTTTTTGTTTTTGGTTATTTACAAATTTGTCTCCCTGATTTCGCTTTGCTAGATCCCTGTTTTTAGTTCGCTTCTTTTTCCCCCTTCTTACATATCCCTCCAAAGATGATCAGCTAAACTTGGACTGGAGACAACTTTTGTTTGATGCATATTTCATACTGTGCAGTAGTGTACATATTACAGCACACTGCTATACATAGCCATGCACTTACCAGTCCCTAGATTTCAATTCAAAGACGCTTTTCAACCATGCCTACCTTTGTTCACAACTCATTCATACAACACGCAAAAGGATATTTGTTCCTCTTTCACACACACACACACACACACACACACACACACACACACACACACACACACACACACACACACACACACACACACACACACACATCACTCTCTCTCATAGGCAATCAAAGACCATGTCTCAAGTACAGCAGGCCTTGACAGACACACACAGAACTCAGGACATACTAAACTAGAATACTAACGTATAGGTTTACAGACTGACTGACCCCCACCCCTATCCCTCAATGTACAAAGTAGCTGACACTCATGAGCATGACTGAAAACATTCCCATGCTTATCAATATAATATTACATGGACATGTAAACACATATGCAACAGAACACACATGAACACAGAATAAACATTCAAGGAACTTTTTTTTAAATACATATATACATTTGAACACACTGTTACGCACACACCACGCAGAATGATGTTCAGGCATGCAACACCCAGACTTCATATGTAGGCAGCTGATACACTCTGGACACTGATAAGAATGTACACATTCACAAACACCAAATCAACACACGTATTATAAAAATTCCACACCAACACAATGAATCGCAATCAAAGCACCAGCTTCTGACGATGACAAAAAAGAAGAGGAGAGTGCTGTGTGTTTTGTGTCCATGGCTCTGCGACCCACACACTGGGGGGTACTTCCCGCCTTCCACAGCAGCACCAATGTTTCTCTCCCTTTCAGGATGGAACGGACACAAACTCGTTCTTCATCCCGGTTGCACTGCACTGTAGCAGTTTTTTTTTCACATGGTTAAACCCGCTGCGTTCACATTTGATTACCATCTCCGACTTCTCCTTCAAGCCACTGGCATAACGGTTTTGCAACTGCATGTCATGCATTTGAACCATAAGCTGTCCCATTACTGAAAGGATGGATACTTGCAAGTTTCACTTCTTAAGTCTGCACCACATCCTGAAAGTATGCACATACTTCTGATGCTATCTAGGACATTTCCATCGCTACAGAAGAGTGCGTTGCACAATGTAAAGTTCATGACAGTTGCTACTGGAATCTTTCTGGTCCTGGCTGGTAACACAAAAGTCCTGCTGCATGCACCTCACTTAATCAATTGCATCAAAGTTCTGTATGTGAATAAAACCGGCTTGGTGTTAATGTACACAGCTGATCTTTCGGTAAATCAAATGCTAAAATATTCACATGGTTTTAAGCATGACACTTCAAATCTACACGTCTGCATTCAATCAGAACTCATACCACAATGCTTCTCCTGTGGCCATACTACCTATTGTGATAAATGGTTTCTTGCTAATAAATATTGGATTATCACATTGCTTGTGTGCAACAATAAAATTACTTCAAATCACCGCTTTCCCTCCCTACTCCCATCCCAATCCACACACACATATACATATTTACCATACATTTCTTGATGTCTGATGCAACCAAAAAGCAGGCCAGAAAGCCCACCTTTTGCCATCTTTTTGCGTACTGAGCAAAATGAATTTCTTTCATTGAGAAATACACGGAAGCCGAGTATACAACAGCGTTCCTGTTGACGCAGCAAATGTGTAAGCAGGGCATCTATGTCCTCTCTCAAATCTAAACCATCCGACCATCTGGCCCGATGACACTCCACTACTTGTAAACTTCAATGCTCATCACAATGGGACCAAGAAACAACAGCAGATCTCATCCTGTGCACTAGACTGACCATCTGACCAGATTTGCAAAAGAAAACAGGAACCTTCAACCACACTGATGGACACATGCAAGCCTTGCTGGCTAATGATCAACCTCCATTTTCAATCCATGATGTGTTTAAAAATCTAACTGTGGGCTGATCAATAGCTTGTAGGTTACATGTCACTGGTCCTACACCTCCACTGAAAACTTCTTCCAATATGTTGATATATACAATACACAAGATACAATAGATCAGAATCTAATCTGTTCTCAAGCTCAAGTCTCCCATACAAAGTCTGTAAACTACCTACTACTGCATGTTTCACTGTTCTATCACAGTTAACAAAGAACTTGTGAACCCAAAGCTTACACTGTCACGAAAACCAGCCAACTGCTGAAAGCTGTACTGTATCCATTCAGCATCATGATCTAATATCAGGGACACCGAACTCAAACATACGGAAAGAAATATTCACACACAAAAAGGTTAAAGGGAGCAAGGAGGGAGAGAGGTTGGAATAAGGATGGAAGTATCATTTCTGCCCTGACTCTGTTTATGGAATTGGTGGTTTCAGCATTTTACAGCCAACAGAAACATGGGATTGATCTTTCCTTCTACCACACAGTTCTGAACCCCCCCCCCCCTCCACCCTCCCTGCACACCATCCTCTTTCAGTCAATCACAAACCAATTCACATAAAACCACTGCATGTCACATGCACTTTAAACCCAGTGTTTGTCCGAAAGGGTCTTTTTTTCCAACATCTTCACATTTTTTCCTACTAGACAGCCAACATGGTGAAGAACTGCTGATCATGGCATGTATGCGTGGTATTGCCTCATTTGTTGCACCACTGAACACAAGGTTAATTTCTTTAATGAACTGAATGACAAAGCAAACATTACAGCCCCCCCCCCCCCCCCCCCCATCCCCATCTCTGAAATGTCACGTAAATCTCAAGATTCAAGCAATGCCACACAACATTCTCACTGTCCAGCTCTCACATGTTCCCTCCTAGTAAAATTGCTTTGGTTGAAAATCTCCAAACCGAATCTTGCAAAACACTCACCATAAAAGACATTCTGTTCTAGCCGTTTCTCTTCCAAAATAGATGAATATTAGCCAAAGAGTGGTCTGCTTTACCTCTCACTCGCTATTTTTTTTTCCTTCTCAGGAGCGATTTGTGTTCTACCCCCTACACAGGCGATGCGTCACACAGCCATACCACCCTCTACTTTCTCTCCATGCTGACAGCACAAAGTCAGCTAGCCAGAAAGTCACACTGCTGTTCAGCATGCTGGTCACATGGACAGCTTCTTCAAGCAGGCTGGTAGTGGTAGCAGCAGGCGTAGTGTCCACACTACACCAGCAACACAACCAGCAACACAGCACATTGAAGTCTGCAGTGCCTCAGCATCCAACGTACACACATGCACACACAAGCCCAGAATGTTGATGATGGCTAAAGGAAGGGACAGCAGTTACTGGCAGTACGGCCCTTGAAGCTTGAGGTACTGAAACAACACACGCAAAAATACATTTGTACACGGTCTGATCGGTTCCTAAAGTTTCAATACCATTTTGCATTCACATATTTGCAATGTGTGTCATTTTGTTTACTAGAGTGGATGGTTCTGCTGTTGTTGCAAATGTTCCTGTACTATTATGAGATCTTTTGTAAGCACATTCAAACTACTTTTCTCATACTATTATGAGATTTTTTTGTAAGCACATTCAAACCACTTTTCTCAAGATGATACTACTGCCATGGTTCTGAGTCATCTATCTTTCTCCCCCTGAAAACTAAACAAATCAAATATATTCATATGCAGGTTTTAGTCATACAACTTCTTCGCACACATTAAGATCTTTCACAAGAGTGCATACAAACGAGCAAGGTACTTCATTTCTGACAACCCATCGCTATTTACTGTTATGTCACTGCTGGACCTATAAAAGACAACATGCCGTGTATGATGATGATACTGTGTATAGTTGTGGAAGTAATGCAATACAATCATAACAAAGCTGACTGATCCCTCTAACAAAAATCCAGTCATTAACTTGAAGTCCACAGCATCAGCTTGAAGTTCATCACAGACATGTATTAGGCTATTGAAATGGCTTTGTCTGATTATACCATTCCTTTGCTTTAAAAAGTGTTCAGGAAGCAAATCTTCAGCAGAATGACTAAGATCACTTTTGCAATATTGTTTTTTCTTTTTTTGTTGTTGTTTTGTTTTGTTTTTGGTAACAAGCAGAGACAGAAAGAGTGAAAAAGTTACCATTGCTGATGCCATTACTTTCTTCACTTTTTATGTAACACCCCCCCACCCCCCCCACCCACCCACACACACAGCTATTCATTCACAAGAAATGAAGGATGTCGTCTGCAATATAATGCCCGCAAAGTGTCATCATACCACTAACAAAAATTACATCATCCAAGGTTTAGATCTAGTACAAAACCTAACTAAACATAGATTTTATGTTGAAATTACAACAAATAAAAAAACAACTTATTTTATTAAAACAAAACAAAATTTTTGGAGGAAAACTGGGAAATAAGATCTTCAATGAGTCCAGTGTAAAATATTTCTGTCTGGTGTCACACCATTCCCTGCACTCCAATAACTGATACTTGATATGGAGAAGCTCCTCGCAAGGCAGACACAAGAACTTTTTCTCATTTTAATAATGAGTGAGGAAGTTGTGACCTGTATACAAATTACTTCTTCCTTTCCTTTTGCCATGAAACCAGATCTTCTGACTTTCTGCGTACAGATGTCCAAGTCAGCGTGCAAATACTTGTAAGAGTCTGCCTCTGATAGCAGTTCTGGCCAGTTGGTCAATGATCTCATTACCTTGAATGCCAGCATGATCGAGAATCAAGTTAAAATGATACTGTAACCCTCTTTTCTCAAAGTGTTGTACAGTTCACTGAATTTCAGAAACAAGGGGGGACTGATGTTACAAACAGAAATAACCCCTACTGATGACAGCGAGCCTGAGAAAGTCAGGAATTTTCTGTTGCTAAACTCAAGAGACTAGCATGCATACAGACACCTGAGACAAAACTGCTCAGAAAATAGGAGTAACAGCAAACCAACTTCCCCATCCACAGCTTGCATCAACCACTAAACAAAGGCTTTGTTTTTGTTTTTTATGTTCAGACCAATGTTTTTTACATATATACAGTACTGTCGGCCAACACTGTGTGGGCATCGTGTTGCTGCAAAGTCCGCATACTCAGCTTTTGCGGGTGTGCATGCTGGGTATTTTTGTGTGTCTACAAACCACAGAATGCCAACATGGCTAGTAGGGCCTTTAACTTGAGTATCTGATGTTTTAGGGCCTTTAACTTGATTATCTGCATAAGCAGGTCTGCATGCATATTGACAAGGAGATCAGACAAATCTTCACCCTGTACCCAGACAGTCCAGTTCCTGATCATCCAACTGGAAGTCTTATTTTCCAACCACTTGGCTATCATATTGTCATTCACCCCTTTAATAAACGAACACAATTTTTGCAAATGAAAATCTCATTTCTGACAGACAGAAAGTCTTACCTGTATGACAAGAGAAGGTCCCCGGGCCACAATCTCAGCAGGGATCTGAGAGAGGGGGCAGTTCTCAATACTCATTATCTGCAGGTTGGCACAGTAGGCCAGCTCATAGGGCAGACTGTGCAGCTCAGGGTTGTCATTGATGTACAGAGATTCCAAGTTCTCCAATGACCCTGTCCAACACAAAACAAACAGGTAAAAAATATAATCTTAATTGCCAGCAGAAACCAAAAATTCATGAAAAGAAGCACGCTGAATGTTGAGTGTCAGTAAACATTTCCCCCTTTCCAAAGTAAAAGACTGTTCACTTCCTTCACAATCAAGGAATCATACAATAATGTATCAGATGACATACTAAGATCATGTGCATAAATACATGAGAAAAGTGTTACCTTTAGCTTGACTGAATCAAGAGAACACTTTAACTTGCTCTGTGGCCTGTCAGCTCATGATTAAAGCACCAAGCTCATAATGCAGGGGCCATGGGTTTACACTTGGGTGGTGGCCTGGGCAGTGGCACATTAGCTCAATGATTAGAGTATCATGCTGGGAAAGCTAGGCTGTGGGCTTGTACCTCTGACAGGCCACAGCTAATGGAAGCACAGTAATGTAGTGAAAGCGTACTGGACCTGCAATCAAGGTCCATGGATCTATACCACACACAGTTAGTCCATAGTCCTGTCTCTCCTGCCTTCCATTTTGAGACCATGTTACTGCACACAGTTTCTGCACAGGCTCATGGAGTCTGCCAGGTAACAGATGGTACAGAGGGTGTAATTTCCAATGTTAACCCCTGACTCATGGAGTCTGCCAGGTAACAGATGGTACAGAGGGTGTAATTTCCACATGTACCCCTGACTCATGGAGTCTGCCAGGTAACAGATGGTACAGAGGGTTAATTTCCAATGTACCCCTGACTCATGGAGTCTGCCAGGTAACAGATGGTACAGAGGGTGTAATTTCCAATGTACCCCTGACTCATGGAGTCTGCCAGGTAACAGATGGTACAGAGGGTGTAATTTCAATGTACCCCTGACTCATGGAGTCTGCCAGGTAACAGATGGTACAGAGGGTGTAATTTCTATGTGCTATGTACCCCTGGCTCATGGAGTCTGCCAGGTAACAGATGGTACAGAGGGTTAATTTCTATGTGCTATGTACCCCTGGCTCATGGAGTCTGCCAGATAAGAAAAGGCACAGTGGATGTAATTTCCATGTGCTATGTACCCCTCTCATAAAAACTTGAAGATATAAACTCTAAAGATGTTCTGTTACTTCTGTCCTTAAGCTGATGATATTATGCCTTCACTTTTTTTCATATGCATTTTATAAAAGTTAGTTAGCTGAACATTTGTCGCCGTCTCATTTAGCAATAAAATATGTGTTCTTATTCTGTTATCTCATTAAAAAAACTAAATGAACAAATAAATCAATGAAATCAAATTACCCCAACCAGGAAAAGTCCTAATATCTGACATCACATAAAAGAACAGACACAAGAAAGATAAAAACATGGACTTGTATCTGAGAGGCATAAACACATGCAATATTTAAACTTTCTCACACATGCAATATTTACACTTTCTCAAATATATTAAATCAACTTTAAAAAATACCATTTCTGCTGTTTTTGCAAGCCTAAGGGGAAAAAGATTTTTGTGCAGGAATTACTTTTTAACAGCAGTATTTTCATTCAACACATATTTGGCTACATACTATGTTGAAATGTAAGCATATGGCACCAGTAGCTCATCCTGTCTGGATTGATTTTAGCAGTTTTTAGAGAGCCAAAAATTAGTTGCATACAATTTGAGAAAAAAAAAAAAAAAAGAAACAAACTAAAATGCAGCATCGAGATATTTTATTCTTAACGATCTCACAAACACAATGGCGACTGAAACTCCCTAAAGGGACATAATTCTTGGTTCCTGATCACTAAAACAACAAAGGGAAAATAACCCTTAGATCACAGGAAGTCACCGCATTACACCCCCCAGCAGCAAAGTTGATTTCTCTGCTTATCATGTTTTTTTTTATTTGTTTTGTTTCGAGTTTTTTTGTTTGTTTTGTTTATGTTAGAGCAGAAACATCCACAAGCTTTGGAAACCTGTGCATCTTTTACAGTTTTTTTTAAAACAACAAAAAAAAGGTGTCACGCCATCAGATATTTTGCGGATTAATCACACAAAAATAACTGACAAAAATGGAATTGGCAATCTCGCAAACCAACGAATCAATCTACTATGGTAATGATCTTCACACAGACAGAAAGATAATGACTCAAAATTTACAAGACTGAAGACTCACCTATTTCTGGTGGAATGGATGTCAAATTGTTCTCTCCTGACCCCAGATACTGCAAGTTCTTCAGTAACCTGTCAACAGGGGTACAACATCTATCATCATCAGGCAGTTAGGAGACCGGTCCTTCGAACAGGCAGGTCTGGGTTTAAACCTCTTTGTGTACCATCTGGTGGGTAAAGGATGGAAAATTACCCCCCCCCCCTTCCCCTATCCCACCCCCAATAACCCAGGAAAACATGTGCAGACCTGCTAGCGCCAGAACCCCTTTTTGTGTGTCTATGCAAAAGGTGAAATGAAGCTATGGGAAGCATGGCTGGAAACAAAGTGCAAAGAAACAGATGACAGAAACAAAACAGATCTTAAGTTTATGTACAGAAACACTGAAGAAACTGCTCACAGGAAAAAAGATGTGCACATCAACTGGTTGCTTAAAAAATCTAAAGATGGTATGATTATTACAAAAAAAAAAGACAAACTATTAGATAGAAAAGGACAGTACGTTAAAGAACTTTTTTGATGATGACAGAAAGAAAACACATCATAAGAAAGAACACTGAAGGACCACCAATAATGAAAGATGAAGTTAGAGACCAATAATGAAAGATGAAGTTAGAGCAACGTTGAAAAAGATGAAACTGGGAAAAGCCCAAGGACCAGACAATATTAAGTACAACAGAAATGATTGAAGCTCTAGATGAATTTGGTATTGAAAAAAATAAGTCCTCTTAAATAAAATTCATGACAATGGTAAAATCCCTAAGATATGTCAAAATCAATATTCTTTGCATTTCCAAAGAAGGCAGGGGCTACAGAATGTGAACTCTATCGTACAATCAGCTTGATGAGTCATGTGACAAAGATTGTAATAAGAATAATCATAATGAGAACAAGGAACAGAATCAAAAGAGAAACAGCAGAAGAACAATGTGGATCTGCTGAAGGGAAAGGAACTATGAATGCCATATACATCCTAAGAACTCTCATAAAATATCAATTGATTTAAACAAGGATTTATACTTATGTTTTGTTGATCATAACAAGGCTTTTGATTGGGTTAGATACGAACAATTCATCAATCAACTTGAAAGGCTCAATGTTGATAGAAAGGATCTAAGAATAATAAGGAACCTGCATAGAGAACAAACGGCAGCCTTGACGATAGAAAATGATATAAGCTCTTTCCAAAATATCAAAAACGGGATTAGGCAGAGATGCATTCTGTCACAAGATCTGTTTTCATTATACAGTGAATCCATCAAGAGAAACCTCGAAGAATGCCCTGGGATCAAGGCTGGAAGAAAAATGTTTTAAAAAAATCTTCATTACACAGATGATACTATTCTAATGTAGAAAATGAAAAAGACCAACAAAATCTTGTGAATATAGTAGAAATAATAAACAGAAATAAAGGGCTAAAACTAAACAGCAAGAAGACTGAAGTCATGATAATCAATAACAAGAAAACCCCTCATGCAAAATAACAGCAAATGACAAAACATCCAGACAAGCTGATAAGTTTAAATATGTGGGAATAGTAATCTCACCAGATGGCAGATATGCATTAGAAATATCCAGCAGAATTGGCCCAGCTAAAAGAGCATTCAAAAAAATGAAAAGCGTGCTTTCCAACAAATGCCTATCAATCAACATCAGGAAGAGGGTTCTTCAGTGTTATATAGAACCAATACTGTTGTACCAATGTGTGTGCCATAAAACCAAACAACAATGACAACAACAATAACAAAATGTACATAAACTTACATGCAGAACTAACACAGATTTAACAGATTGTCAATCAACCATTCAGCCAATGAAAACTAACAAACAAGGAAACATTACCCAATTGTGCGTGGAAGGTTAGTAAGCTGGTTGGACTGCACCACCAATCGTTGAAGCTCTCGCAGTGCTCCTAGAAACACAATCATAGCAGGTCAACAGCACAGGTAGGTTAACATTTCTAACACAATCATAATAGATCAAAAGCACAGGTAGATTAATATGTCTAAACTTTAACTGATGACTGACTACAAATCTCCATGTTTGAATCACACCTACATTTTGCTCAAGAATTTTTACAAATTTATTTTCATTGATTTTTAGCAAAATACAAAGGCAAAAAGAATTAGCAAGGCAAAACCAACTTCACAGAATACTGTAAATTCAACATATATACAAACAACTTCTACACCTCCATCAAAGAATCTACACTTGCGCATGATAGTCATTAATACGCTGCTGTTCACTGCTGTACACTTAGTTCATGCAATCCTCTCTGTGACCTGACCCCCACCTCTGCCTATGAGGAGGGGCTCACCTGTTTATAACATACAGCAGCAAAAACAGGCAGGAACACCGTTGGAAGAGTTTACATAAAGCAAACAGTACGTGTGCTCTTTCACCCAACTCTCTCCTAACCTTGATGTGCTTCCATCCACAGCTGTTCACTGTCTTGCTGTACACAGTGTGCTAGCTGCCGGCCAGAAAATCATATGCTTCACATTTTCGATATTTTCTTTCTTTTAACTTTGCTTGAATTTATGCGACATATGCAGAAATGACAAGAGATGAAATTTCTGAGCAAAACAGGATCAAACATGCCATCTACAAAGTTACATGCTTTGCAAGGAGATTGTGTTGAATGCAAATGTGTCCAGAGAAATACTTATCATGGAACATGCACAATTTGAAAATATGTGAAGTTTTAAATCTTCCTTTTCATTTTAAATCTTCCTTTTCAGAGTGTTTGGATTTTCCATGCACATACTCTGGCACACAGTCATACATGAGCATGTCTGCATGTGGTATCGCTCACTCAAGAGGGGGATTCTTTCCCATGGCGCCCAGCATGATAGTGTTAATTACTTTACCGATGGCACTGCTGCAGACAGTGCCTCACTTGTGTGAGATTCTGGTTTATGATTTGAGTAAATATTGGAATTTAAATACATTCGTACACTGAAGATTTCTCAAAGTTGTCTACAGTTTGTCAATTATTTTTGGTAAGAAATATAGTCACTGTACCAATTTCCTGAGGCAAACTCTCCAGTCGGTTCTCTTCCAGGTCTAAAACCCTCAGTCTGCTTAGCTCTCCAATCGTTGAAGGCAATTTCTGCAAAGAAAACAAATATTCTCCATACTGGTGACATACAAATGCACACACACACATGCATATGTGCATAGGTACACAAATTTACAGACACGTAAATAAAAAAAAAAAAAAGCAAATTTCTACAAGGAAAACAGACAAATATATCAGTTCACAACAAATCAAACATATTAACCAACCAGTGAATTGCAGAGTAATTTCAAGTCAAGTCTAGACAAGCAGATTTATTTATTTCTCAGTGAGAGCTTACACAGTGGTCATCATAACACTGACAAAGAAAGAAAGAAAATCATTTTTTTTTTTAATTACTATTGTTTAAAGCCCAGGCCACTGCACTATGCCCATCACAAAACCACACCCGTTTATCTCAGAAAGTTCAAGTAGGAATGTCAATCATATTGCTCAGGAATTCTGACATCTGTCAGGAATCACTCAGAAGAAACTGGTGACCAATATGAAATCCAAGTTTACGGAGTAAAATTGAAATAAACATCATCATCATCATGTGCTCTGCCGCATGGCGTTGGCAATCATGGCCCTCCATATGCATCTAGCATCTATCCCTTGTCGCTGCAAGTACATCTTCCACCCTCTCTGTCCTCAGCCACCCCGCAAGTCCGTCCAATATTTTCTCCCTGGGTCTACCTGGTGTTCTCTTGCCCTCCAGCTTTCCTGTTATGACCAGGTGCTCCAATTCCTCTAAATCAACAAATTAACCATGCACACAAAATATGCTTTTCAAATGTTTGTTAACAAAGATCAATACTGCTTTTCAATTTTGGTGTGGTCTAAAAACAATATATAAGGTCTTGCCAATATTTGCACTCTCTTTGGGAATACTTAATTGTGAGCACTACAGTTTACAGTTATGTTAAATTATGGCAAGTGATAAACAAACAGTTGATGGTCTGATTCGTTTATGTTGTGTGAAGTCCATGTGGCACTGACAGTCATTTTTCACCCATGCGAACATGAAAAATCCGGTTCACACAATAAACTAGTATTTGTCTTTTAGCGATGCAAAAAAGCAGTCATTTTTCACTGTAGTCATTCTACATGTCTATACTGCTGCAGAATTTTCATATTAATTGGACATCAAGGATCACTTTCAACCTTACGTACTCATGACCAAAAACAAAAAACACAATAAAAAAAAAACAACACACACAAAAAGCCACAATCGTGGCTTTACTGTCCAAACACAATAAGCACGATATCATGGCTCCGTTCATATCTCCCATTATAATAATGTGAAAGAGTCATAGATTATTGTGAATGTCCAGGCACAGTGGTCAGCCTGCACCTGGTCGTTCATAATAATCTATGACCACTTTCACAATATGTCAAGAGGGGTCATATTTCCTTTCGTTTCAGTGGACGCGCGCGCGTGTTGCGTGCGTGCCTGCGTGCGTGTGTGTGTGAATATCAACCACATACAGAAGAGTGACATGTAGACACATACATACCACTCTACAATTTTTTTAATATTTACTGTACAAATACGCACACAGACAATCACACACAAAGAACATAAACTCTCTCACACACACACAAACACAGAGAAAACATAAACTCTCACCCTGAGGGCATTATTGGAGAGGATCAAGACTTCCAGTTTGTGGAGTGATTTGATGTCATCGGGGATCTTGGTCAGCTGGTTGGTGCCCAGTGACAGCTCCACCATGTTGACCCAGGATCCCATGTCCAGGGGCAGGGCTGTCAGCTGGTTGTCCTTCATGTTTAGCTTGGTCAGGGATGTTGCCCGCGAGAAGATGCCCAACGGGATGTTGTTGATCTGGTTGTGTTCCATGTTTATGGACTGTGGACAGTTGAAACAAAGAGTAATGTTACCGACCAGTCAATGCTATAAAGTATTTAGCGCAACGGGACTACTGATTGGGTAGTCATAGGTCTGAACCCCCATTAAGTGAAAAAAAAAAAAAAGGAAAAAAAAAAGAGCCCACCAGTCGCCATGGTGTAGTGGTTAACGCAACAGACTAACAACTGGAAGGTTGTGGGTTCGAATCCCCATCAGTCCCTTCAAAAATATATCATTGTGGGATTTTACAGCTCTAACCGACTTCTACTCAGAGTTGGGCGTGCTATGGGCTCACTGGGAAGACTGGGACCACACACTCGAGTCTCACTCACGTCACGGATCTGTCTTTGAGGGTGTTGCTCAAATCTTCTGACCAGCACCACAGGTGTCTGCATCTCTTGTCCTGGTTGATGCCAGGATATATTATGATGGTAAGCATAGAGTACACAGTACTGTCACCCAGTTTCAATCCTAGACGGGACTCCACAGCGTCATGATTATCATCCTCAACGACATCACCATCTTTTGCTAGAGAAAAAAAAAAAGAAAAAGAAAAAGGAAAAAAAGAAAAGAAAAAAGAACCCTGCTATGGGATTTTTTTGGCGCCATCCAGGTCTACCCAAAGTTCAGTGTACTATGGACTCTTTTGGAAGACTGCGACCACAGGGATGTAGTGACACAAGAGAAGCATAAAGGATAATGCAGACTAAAATTAATATAGAATATGGACTAATAGTACAAGAATCATTCGTTTACATACTCCCTTCTCATACCAATACTGTCACCATCTATCCAAAACATGTACAACAACTGCACAAAGAAACAGTTGGAGGTTTCAACAAATGTGCCAAAACCTCATGGAAAACAGCTCCAAAAGGTGAATACAATATTCTTTTCTAATCTTGTCATGTATGAAAATGAAATATTATGAACTGATTTATCAAGAATAGATATGCACGATATGTGCAAGGACCTAGTTGAAAAAAAAACCCCAGTAATCATAAATCCTTTCAGTTCTACAGTACAAGGACATACAGGAATTTCCTTCTAATATTAGGCTGATACAATGTTTCACTAACCAATCTGAAAATAGCTTTTAACATATGTCCAAGCAGAGACAGTAAAAAAGAAAGTTATCAGCTGACATCCTGAAGGCACTGAACATTCAAAAGTAAAATACTTTATACTAACACCATTTGGCATAAGACCACTGAAAAACACTTTCATAAAAACCAGCAAGACGCGCATTTGGCTGCAGCAGAGGGTCGGCTACAACTGCAGGAACAATGGTGATTTTAACTGCATGACCGCAAGAAGGGATATTTCCACACCTCCAGCTGTGGACTACCTGTGGCTGAAGCTGGTGTGCAGCTTACCTGCATGCCTTGTTTTGTTTATTGTTTTGTTGTTCTGTTTTTGTTTTATTGCTCCATGCAGCTTTCTGACCAACCGCAATCCAGTCCACCACCTATTTCGTGGACATTTCTGATTTCCTTCATTTTTCTCATGACGTTTGGAGGCATGTATTACATCTTCTACTATTCAGGTGAAAGCATGGCCTGAATTTATCACCATCAAGCTGCAGTTCTTAAACTAAAAGATGAAACGTCCCATGTGAGTGCCATGCACCCACCAACAATGTCATCTCTTTTGTCGTTTTGTGAATTGGTGATATGCTGCTTATATCAGAATCAGCTGTTCTTTGTGATCAAACACTGCGCTGAGGAAATGAAACCATCCTGGAGCCATGCCACATAATGTGAAAACAAACAATAGGCAGATGCCATCAACGTCTTAAAGGAACACAACGTACTACAGCTGCACAAAACTAACAGCAAGTGTGGAAACATATGCTCCTGATGAATGGGAGAGGAGAAAAAGATTCAAGAAAAGAAGGAAGATTTGAAAGACTGTGAATGGTAGAGACAGAAAAAGACAACCTGGGACACTGAAAGACCGATTTTGGAGGCAGAATGAACTTCAGAAAAGACAAGAGATATGAAAAACCTAAAAAAAATGTTTTTTAATACTGCTGCCTATTTTCCAGACAGTTACATAGACTGATGTAAATGTTACTCACATAGACTGATGTGAATTGTGAAGGACCACCAGTGGGGTATTTCTCAAACTTGTTGCGAGACAATGTGATGCTCGTCAAGTTTGACAGGCTGGACAGCAGACCCTCCTGAAACATAATACAAGATAAAGATTATCCCATAAACCTGACCTCATAGAGGGAGGGAGGGAGCAGACGCTTCAAATTTCGCTGGGCCAGTATCATGGGAGTGGCCCTCATCTCCATGCTCTCATCTTCCCAATCCCTGTCACCTTCCCAAACACTAAATTCTCTCTCTCTCTCTCTCTCTCCCTCTCTCTCTCTCACATACACACACACGCACATACAAATTGACGCACGCATGCACATGCATTCGCGCGCACACACACACACACACACACACACACACAGAATAATATCCCTTACAGTGAAAAGATCTTACAGAATGAACACGCACGCACACTCATATACACACACACACGCACATACATGTATGCTCGCTCACATGCACGCTCGCACTCTCACTCACATTCTCTCTCTCTCTTGATCTATTACAAACTTACAGGCAGCTGTGATATGTTGTTGCCTTCGACATTAAACTCCTCCATGTTCTCACAATTGGCTAGTGATCGAGGTATGCTGGCCAAGCGATTATATCTGCACATAAATAAAAAAAATTCAGGGTGATGAACAAAGAATCTTATGCGTTCTCAATTTTGACACCCTGAAGACTCATACGTAGTGGTATTGGGGACTCCGCAAAAAATTCAAATCAGTACTCAATTCCAAAGCCCTGGCAAAACACTAACTGTAAGCGTGCAGGTCAAAGGAATTATGCTGACTGTTTGAGGTGTTCACTGAAAGTCCCTATGGTCACGTAAATTTGTGCTGTGTCTATTCTTACAGTGGTCACTCTTACCAATCTGTACACTGTGGTCATTTGGAAGTATGTAGTGAATAAACAATCCCTATGGAGGTCATGGTACATTGTTCCGATATTGTAAAATCACTCACCACTTCCAGAAAGTAGTATTACAAGTGGTATGGGGAGGACTAGGATGATGGCGGCAGGGTGGTGTGGGGGGGCATGGTGGCAGAGCGACATGACTAGATCCAACTACTTTGTGCACTAGCAGGCTGCTCCTCTTTGAACCTTGTCAGCTATCAGTAATCTGTCAGTAGGTGGTCATCCACAATCTGAACACTTTCAGATTTTGTCAGGAGGCCATATCTCCTATTTTTTTCCTTTGTTTTTTTTTATTCTATGGTGAGAGGTTATGAGTTTTTTGTGGAAAATGTTTTTTAAACTACAAATATGTAGTAATTTCAAGAAATCACTACATAAATCGTCTGAAAATACATTTTGTCATGCTTAATGCATCATTCTGTTCTGTGTAATTTCATGCATTGATTCCCACAAATATGGAAGCAACGGTGTTTCAGTGTACATAGTAGTGATGCAATGGTTTTCCTCAGCATATGGAAATCACTGGCCATCAAAAAACGTCAGCAGTCAAGGGGTTAAAATGCCCCAAACTGAGCATCCTCAGGCAATTTCTGTGCTGTGGCTGCGGTGTTAAATGTTATCAGTGAACAATGAGGATCATGTGGGTGAGTGTTGATACTGCTAAGTAAACATTCCCCATTCTTAAGAGAATAGTGCGTACCTGAGGCCCAGTCGGTTCAGAGCACGGAGGTTGCCAATGCTTTCTGGGATGTCCAACAACTCATTATGTTGGAGGTCCAGGGAATTCAAGTTCACACAGTTACCAATATCTGAAACATGAAAAACATACATTAACAACTAAGAAAAACACAACTACAACATCTCAAATACAATGAATACTAAAACAAAGAAACCATACAGATACAAGTGTTAGAAGATCATTCTAACATTTCATGAAAAATTAAATATCAGAAACATATCAGCATTTTCCCCCTCCCCATTTCATGGACACAATTTCACTCTGCTTCTCCCTTACAAACTAACCTGACATTCTCTCTCTCACACATACACAAATAAACCACATATACACACAGAGATTACAGTCAAGCTTTTCTTCACATTCAAAATAATGTTCAGGTCATTTTTAAATCTAGCTCATTTTCGGTGAAGATATGTACAAAATAACTAGTAGCAATCAGCAGTTACTACAAAGAACACACCAAGTAGTGACTCACCTTCAGGCAAGTGTTCCAAGTGATTGTGAGAAATGTCAAAGGTCAACAGGTTCACTAGCTGTCCAATCCCTCGAGGTAATTCACGGATCTTGTTTTCTCGTAAGCTGAACTTTGTCAAATTCTGCAAAACGATAGGATATTTTCCTATAAACCAAAAAGCAACACTCTCTCTCAGTAAATGCAAATATGCACACATGTGCGCACTTCTGCTTTCAACATAAAGGACAATAGTTAATAAAGGATAAACAAAACCATCTTTTTCCTTCACAGAAGTATATGGATGCATGTCAATCTGTGCAATGATATATACATGCATGTTACCGCTGCTATTTTATCCATCTTTAATTCTTAAATATATGCTGCAAGTGTTTTCCTCCTTCTACTTGCCCTCAGTTGTGATGAAGCCTTCTCTACATAACTGTTTTGGCATTTTTCTATTTTCCTATGTAATGTAGGGGTGAATAGTTTTGAATAAAAAAAATTTAAAAAACACCCCAAACAACAAAAAACAAATAAAGAAAAAAACCAAGGACTTCAAGTCAGGAACACTAAAACAATCATCCAACAATCAGATTCCTAAACATGTCAAACAAAACTACACGGCGACAAATATGCCCCAAAATGTACACAATTTCTAATGAGTCAAACAATTATACTGTTCCATAACGCAAAACTAATTTAAAAAAAAAAAAGTCCAAAAAGAAAGAAACAGACCTCCAATGCACAAGTATGGACTACAGCAGAATCTCTGTCTCTTTCCTCATGTAGATCAAGAAAAAAAATTACTGATACTGATACTACAACAAGGAGAGTAGTTTCTGCTTTGAGCACATGTACAGCCAATTTATGCATTTGTTTCAAAACCGGAGCATGGTTCTTTTTTCAAGTGCAAAATGTGCATGTATACTGTCTGCATATTGTCAAATATAGGGCTAGAACTGTAACTAAAAAAAAAATCATAATATGCATTCACAAAAGACTATTTCATTTATATCAGCAAGGTAGAATTTCCTGAAATCAGAACACACTCATTTGTGTGAGCTGAAGCAAGCAGAGCTCTGTACTAGTGCACAGAAGCAACGCTGACACCAGAGTGTCATACCACACACGAGTGCACAACACTCCACAGGAAAAAGAGTTTAAAAAAAAAAGACCTAGCAATTCAAAGCCATAGAAAATAATTCCATTTGTATAGTGCAAAGAGTACATTTCAGAGAATGCTCATCGCACTTAACAAACAGCATCAACACTGCAATGTTAATACAGTAATGCAGTACAACAGATAATCACCAGTAATGCAGTACAACAATAGACAATCACATACATGAGAATACAAGGACACATAAACACACATACACATGGACATATATATAATACACACACACCCTGCACACACACACATCCTGCACAAGCACACGCGCACGCGCACCGCGCACGCGCGCGCCGCACCACACACCACACACACCACACACACACACACACAACACACACGACAAACTGCAACACCACTGGACTTAGAAGAGCCACAAGCATTAATTTATGATTTTTGAGGATACTTCTGAAAGAGATGTGTCTTGAGGGGCTCTCTGAAAGTAAGCAGATAACTGCCATGTCTTAATACTGGGAGTGAGTTCTATGTTAATACAGTAATGCAGTACAACAACAGACAATCACCAGTAATGCAGTACAACAATAGACAATCACATACAGAGAAAGACTTCTTTCCACAACTTGATAGTGAGAATTGAGGTACATTTAAAAGAGAAGTTTCTTGAAACCCGAAAGCTTTGAAGATTTGTATGGCAGGTCTGATAGTTACGATCGCAATTTCTTTGAACTCAGACACTGAAGGCAGACTGGCAGTTTTATACTCAGTTCTCGCTTTGACTGGTAGCCAGTGCAATTTTCGCAAGTGCGCTTTTGTACAATTCCATTTGCTCTGCCATACGACAAGTCAAGCCGCAGTTTTGGATTCATTGGAGTTTGGATACTTATCATCAGAAGTCCAGAAAAGAGAAAGTTATCTATCTAGTCTATTCTGGATAGAATGAAAAATACACACATTTAATTCCAGACTTCCGGTCAATAACTGCTTTGCTCACTTTCCCATTCAACTGCAGGTTCCAAAAGACATTCTAAAAGTTGAACAGAAGAACCATCCACATGCATTTCGTTCCTCTCCAGCAAATTCCCATTTTCAAATTGAAGTTTCTTCACATCTGAATGCCACTATTTAAAATTTTATAGTGAAGATTTCAATGCTTACCCATTACTTGATATTTCATAGCCAAAGATTTCCCTGCTCATAAGTAAAACAAACACCAATCAGTTCATACTTACTACAAGATTCCTAATGTCATCCTCTACTATTCGTATTCGGTTGAAACGTAGAAAAAGTGTTGTCAAAGACCTAAGCTGGTACACAACTTTTGGAATCTGAAACAAGGAAGAAGTAACAGCACACAAATAAAATTGATTGATTATTTTTGTATTAAAGCATAAACATAATGAAATAAAGGAGAACGTAGAATGAGACCCAACCATGTTTTGTATTCAGAATCGAAGTAATTCACTTGGAGTTGCGTTTGTTTAGGAGTTGATACCAACTTATCTAGAGGAGATCGAAATGTCGCCTCCCTTGCATAACCTGCTAATTCAGTGATTTACTTTCTTTTACAGTTAATGAAGTAGAATCAAGCTCATGCAATTGTGTGTGTGTGTGTGTGTGTGTGTGTGTGTGTGTGTGGTGTGTGTGTGTGTGTGTGTGTGTGTGTGTGTGTGTGTGTGTGTGTGTGTGTGTGTGTGTGTTGTGTGGTGTGTGTGTGTGGTGTGTGTGTGTGTGTGTGTGTGTGTGGTGTGTGTGTGGTGTGTGTGTGTGTGTGGTCTGTGTGTCTGTGTGTCTGTGTGTCTGTGTGTGTCGTGTGTGTGGTCGTGTGTCGAGTGCGCGGTGAGGCTGCGCACAAGTACAAATGTGCATGTGTAGGTGCGTGTGGGTGTGACTCAATAAAATGTCAGATAACTAAGCCTGTCTATTGTTTTTTTCCATGTAGTTTTGTGAATTTATTCTTTGTTGTCTTCTCTTTATGCTTGACAAAGTTGGCCAAAATTTGTGTCTATCTTGTCTTGTCTTGCGCCTGTCTTGACTTGTTATATCCAATACATGTTCCAATTCTATTTTATGTATTTCTGATTTCAATTTTCTCGAGCGCTGACAGTCACTCTGATTTAGGTTTCTGATTACTTTAATGACTGATTCCATTTGTATTGCCTCGTTTTGGTATTGTGTCAATTTTTTTATTACCTTGTTTTCGAATAACATCATGTTTCATATCAAATCTTTATTTTTGTCTTGTGTCTGGCTCAGTGAAACATCACATACACAAAGTTATCTACTGTTTTTTCCCCCCATTAAGCTTTGTTAATTCGTTCTTTGCCATCTTTTATATGCACATCAAAGGCCAGCTGGCTGAAAATTTGTGCATATCTTCATCTTCTCTTGCTTTGTTACATCCAATACATGTTCTGACTCTGTTTTGTGTATTTTTGGTTCTAAGTTGTTGGAACATCGGCAGCCATTTTGATTTTTGATTTCCAGTTACTTTAACGGCTGCATTATATTCATATTACGTTATTTTGGTGGTGTTTTATTTTTGCATTATGTCATTTCATATGATGTCATGTTTCATATCAAAGTCTTTATTTTCATCTTGCGTCAGGCTCAAGAAATGCCAGATAATGTAAGTTGTCTACTGTTCTTTTTCCCACTAAGTTTTGTACATCTGCCCTTTTTGTCCTTTGTGTATGCTTCACAAAGGCCAGTTGGCCAAAAATGCACACCTTTGTCTTGAGTCGTTTTGTTATATTAAACATGCAATTTGAATCAAAATGGTTGCCAGCATTCAAGCAAATAGCAACCGAAAAAACACAAAAATGAATCAGAACACGTATTTCATATAACCAGACAAAACAAGAGAAGATGAGACAAGCGCAGAATTCCAGTCAACTGACCCTTGTCAAGCACACACAAAAGATAACAAAAAATAAATTTTAAAAAAACTTAATAGAAAAGAAAAACAGTACTTGCATGACCTTCTGTCCAGTACGCACAAGGGTGAAAATTAAGATTTGACATAAAATGATTCATATTTGCGTATTTGTGGTTCCCATCTTCCTGAATGCTGGTAGTCACTCTGATTTAGATTTCTGATTATTACATCATATTTGTATTGAGTTCTTTAACGTATTTTCATATGACACCTACAAACGTTTTATATCTTCATTTTCGTCTTGTGTTTTCATTTCAGTTCTGCTCAACACATCATGAAAATTGAGTAGAATTGGTGTGTGTTTGTTTGTTTTTTTTTCTATCAAGTTTCCTGCATTTATTCTTTACTATCTTCTTTGACAAAGCTGTCTACCACCACCACCCCAACCCCACCCCTCAGATTTGTGCATTCATTCTTTCCTGTCGTTTGCACATGCTTCATAAAGGCCAGTTGACCAAAAATTGTCATGCAGCTGTCTTGTCTCGTTTTGTTATATGAAATACAATCTGATCCTATTTTATGTATTTCCTGTTTTCCAGTTTGTGTGAAGGTTGACAGGTCCCTTTGATTCAGATTTCAAAAACTTTACTGACTCTCACAGCAAACAAACTTTTAAACAAGTCAAAACATTGATCTAACATGTTCAAAGAAAGTAGCCTAAAAATATGTCGGTTAGCAAATACAGATTCATATCATGCATGTCTAATACATCTGTCTTATCAATCACACAGAATGCAAGTTTAACAGTCATCTGATGCTACATATTTAACCCTTTGACTCCCACACCCTGTCCACCATCATCCTGCATATTTCAACCATGCCAGCAAAGCGAAAATTTAGCCCTTTGACTCCCTCACCCTATCCACCAGCTTTCTGTAGGAAACTGGTGGATAGGATGAGGGAGTCAAAGGGTTAAGTTTTTGCAGTTGGTCAATAGGGTGCAGGGGTCGAAGGGTTAAGCGACAATTTATCAGTTGAGTTATACAATCAATATGTTTATATCATGTAAAGAAACTGAAGCATGTCATCTAATCTAATTCTTCTTTTGTTTGCAAAAAACAGACAACTCTTGGATTTAAAGTCTGATACTGTCCGAACTGAGGTAACCCGCAGTGTCAGCTAATCAATCATACACACTGAGACACTAACGCCACATTTTGATACCAATTTTACAATTCCTCTTGGCATGCTGGATGCTATGCTATGGTAGTGTGTGTGTGTGGTGCGTGTGTGCGTGGTGTGCGCGCGAATTTAATAACCATTTATTGTCAGATTATGTTGTACAGATTTCTGATACAGAGAGTGTGCATTTCAAGCAAATCATGAAACAGTCTGGTTCAATACTTACAAATTCTACAGTTACAAAAAGAATCTTTATTCCTTTGTGATTCATCATATATAATGTACTTGCTCGCCAACATCCTGAATTCTCAATGCTCATTGTTTGCTTTTCTCGAAATTTTCTCAACATACACTGTAACCAAAATCATTAGCAGCAAAAGGTTAAGGTAATGGTTTTTTCCATAACTTGAGCGGCCACTGTACAGCAAGGTGTAAAGACACTTTCTCTCAGGGCCAGCATCATGAGGGTGATGACTATCTTCTGTCCATTGCTGACCATCACAAAAGAAGAACAGGTTTAAGCATTCACAGGTGGTTGGACTGTTGCAGTGTGTTTGAACCATGACACAAACCTGGTCACCCATCCACTGAGCAACCATGTTCAATCCAGTGACATGACAACTGATGACAGTCTTAAGTTAAAATGTACCTCAAAACATAAGACCTCATATACTTATGTTGGACAGACAAAAGAGTTTCTCACACTGCCCACATCATCATCATCATCAAGTGCCCTGCCACATGGCATTGGTGATCATGGCCCTCCAAATGCATCTATCCCTTGTTGCCGCAAGCACATCTTCCACCCTCTCTGTTCTCAACCACTCTGCAATTTCATCCAATATTTTTTACCTGAGTCTACCTGGTGCTCTCTTTCCCTCCAGCTTTCCCCTTGTGACCGGGAGCTCCAATTCCCCTTTCCTCATAAAATGGCCTATAAATGTTGCCTGTCTTTTCCTAATCTTCCCTATGAATGATTTCTCTTGTGTCTGCATCCATCAAGACTGTCTCGTTTGTTTTCTTTGCTGTCCATGGAACTCTCAACATTCTTCTTAGAAACCACATCTCAGCTGCTTCAATCTTGTTCTGGCTTTGCTTGTTGACTGTCCACACCTCACAACCGTATAACATTATCGGTTCTGTATAACATTCAAGAACTCATAAGGTTAATTGTGAAAAAGTTCAAATCAGCCACTCACTTCCTGCAGCTTATTATGCCTTAGGTCCAGGACATGCAGTTTGGTGAGCGCAGACAAGGAGTCAGGCAGGGAGGAGATGGAGTTTTCACTGAGAGCCAGTGTCTGCAGGGATACCAGGGAACCCATCTCTGTTGGCAAAGTGCAAAGCCTGTTGCCGTACAGGTACAGTTCTGCCAACTGGTTCAGCTGTTGTGGCACACATCACACATACAAAGTAGTTATAAAATTTTGTTAAGAAAAATTATGGACAGCGATATAAACATACAAACAATTGATAAGTAAAAGATTGCGTGTTATTTTTTGGCCCCAACCAGCTCCAACCCAAAGTTTAGCCCACTACGGGCTCACTGGAAAGACTGAACCACTAAACCGAGTGTCATCCATTTCTTAACTGCTGTCAGCGAGGGTGTTGTTCAAATTTTCTGGCCAACAACGCAAGTGTCTATATCTCTAAAGTCTGGTTGATGCCATGATATATAATGAAAGTAAGTGCAACCCTTTGACTCCCTCACCCTATCCACCAGCATCCTGCACTGTCAGCCATGACAGCAAAGCAAAAACTTAACCCTTTCACTCCTTCACCTTGTCCACCAGCTTCCTGCAGCTCATGGATAGGGTGAGGGAGTGAACCAGTTATGTTTTTGAAGCAGGCGGTGGGGTGTGGGAGTGAAAGGGATAAAGCACAGCGCTGTCATGCAGTCTCAATCAAATGGAACATCACAACACTATTATTATCATCCCATTCTCATCAACACAGAATTACAACATCAACAAAAAAGCTCCAGAATCTGTGGTCTTTCACGACCTGATTTCAGGGTGATCTCAAATTCAATAGGGTTGGAAGTGGTTGGAGAGCCCAAAAAAGCTGTTGTTGTTCTTCTTCTTGTTTAAAGCCCAGCCAACTGCATAGAGCCATATCAGGATTATAACCATTTCAAAACACACAGAATACTTCAATAGGAAAAAAGAAAAGAAAATTAAGTACACACATCAATGCATTCGCGCACATAATCTAAGGAAATGCCCCTGGCGTTGACCACTCCGTCCAATTTATCGCACATAGGCATTTAAAAAAATAAACCTGAACACAAATTTAAACATAAATTAGGACACAAAAACATATATAAAAAGCAGGCCTAAATTACCTAAAATTGCTTTCGCATATCTCATTTCCCTAGAGCCAAAAATGCACTTGAGACATGTAGGCCTACCCAATTATCAATCCTAAGAGAAAGTACACACGACTTTATCAAAGACATACAGGTGAATGGACCAACAAGGGCCCAAATAAATAGTGTAGGGCTAGTGACACAAAAGTGGTGCAGAAGATGAGGCAGCAAAACAACAACACCAACAAAGAAACAAAGATTCGTTTCAAAGATCAAACTAACAACAAATGAAAAGCACAAACATGAACAAATATCAACCAACCGCCAAGCCGATTACATCATTTGTTTTTAACACTCTGATGCCTTTTTAGCGTAGCAGTCAATTAGTAATCATTCCGGCGGTATCAGCTTGGTATCTGACACCCATTTTAAAGCATTCTACAAAGGCACTGGCACATTTCAGTGGAACTATTTTGAAGCTTAGTGCAATAAATGCTCCCTAAACAAATAACACTTCAAATTACTAACATTCTATTTCTCTTGCTAAATGCTAATCCTGAAAATGGTGTTAGCCAATTCAAACGCATTATTTACAGATCTATCCACAAACAGCCAAGAACACAAATGTTAATTCAACATTGTGGGTCAATGACAAACTTAAAATCTGACCCAGAACCATCCAGCATACTCCTCAAAGCACTTTTGTAAGTTCTCTGTTACACACACACACACACAAAACAAAACAAAACAAAACAACAACAAAACAAAATCAAAAGTGTGTGCATGCACCAATACATTTTTCTTATGAAACAAATATTCCTCTATACAACAGGTACCCTACAAATCCAACATTCAAAAAATATTTTATCATATCTGCATCTCCATTTCTCCATAATTCAACACACTAACCATGCAATGTGTCTTACCTCTTTAACAGTGTTAGGAAGAGTAGAAATCTGTAACAGAGAACAAAGAATTTGTTGACAAAAACTGAGAATTAAAAAAATTTGACAATGTTTAACATACTGGGGTCAAACCTGGAGATTAAAATTTTTTTTTAAAAATGCGGCAGGGGTCCAGGGGATGCCCAGACCTTGGTGGTGTATACAGGCACCACCCCTATTGGAAGGTGAGGGGGCATGCTTTATTCACAGGTAACTGTACAATTGATTCCATTTCCTAAATTGAAATAAAATCCTGCAACCCCCCCCCCCCCCCCTTTGTCGCTTTACAATCAACATAAACTTACAGAAGGGGTTGGGGGGGGGGGATGGATAGAAAGGTCATCAAAAGCAACACTGAGAAGATTTTTCTCCAATTCAGTACCAGACAGACTGCTAAATGATTTCAGGTCCACTGAGAAACTGGCACATCACTGCCAAATCTGCTCCATTTGCTTCCAGGCACTATAAAACAGATAATGTGAAAATGTCGCTGCTTTGGAACACTTGGGTGTCTTGAGTACATTTTGTGTGTAGAGATGTTGACACACACAGTTGCTGTTATCTGGTACAAGTCATGGGATACATAAAGATGTCTTAAGGATGCTAGTGATAACATGATTGCCATGTGCTGATGCAACAACACGTATCTCTTAACCTGAATCTGGATTCTTGAAATCAATGCTACCTGTCCCATGATGACCAGAATACATGGCATACTGCGGGTCAATCTATATCACTAGTGTTGGGTCAATTTACATAACCGACCTGAGTTTCTCAATTTAGTAATACTAATCTCACATGCCGAATGAAAACAGAGAAGTCTTGAAGATACTAAAATACATGGACTGATGAACCACCTGATTCCAATGTGTTACAGATCAACAATGATTTTTGAGCTTTTTCATCCTAAACAGTAGATACAATACACGGTCAATTGTAACTGCTTTGCTCCAGATAGTAGTTACAATACACAATCACAAAACACAGACATTGTTATTTAAGTACTGACATGTTTCATACTGAAATCTTGCAAAAGATGCATTTTGTACAAGCGTTTAACACTGCACAGCACAAGTTTACTTTTCTTCAATTCCAGAAGAGCCTTGCCCTGCTTTTTTGGTGAAAATGATCTCAAGGCCTGACTAAATGCAAGTCTTTTTCTTGAAACTGAGCTTGTGTGTGTAAATGGTAGCTCTGGAGAAGACCCTTAAATGCCTGGATTGCCTGAAGAAAGAGAAGACACTTGCTCAGACCCATTGCCCTGTGAACTGGCAGGCAGGCCATAAAATGATTAAGGGTTCATTGAGAATCTGGCACCTCTCTCCTCAGTCTGCTGCACATGATGCCAGGTACTGAAGGAAGATAACGATGAGTTTTCATGCTCTGAAACACTGTGCCTTTTAATATGTAAAACATTTTGTGCAGATGTTGCACAATGTTACTGTTACGGGGTACAAGCTGAGGGTATACAGGAAACAGGGGAGCCTTACAAATGCTAGCAGCCGTATGAATTTGCCATATACCCATGTATCCACCTGGGACAATGCAACTGTGCATTTGTTCTCTGTACAGATGTTTGAATCTGGGCATTTCAGATCAATATCACAATTCCCATAGTGACCACAATACTGTTGGGTCAAGTCTTCCAACCAAGCAGCAGCAAAGGCTGCATGATGTGGATCCTGCAGATTTTTGTCAAGAAGGTTAAGTCTTTACTGGCTCTGCAACAATCCTCACTGTCATTTCCACAAGTAGCCTCTCTATTTCATAAGCGAGCAGTCACATATCAAGACAAACAACTGCCATCATCACATATCTGCACAAAAACAAGTAGACGCACTGATAAGATAGCAATGGGACGCCTCTTCATCAGGGAGGCAGTAGTACTTGGAATGTAATTCTGAAGAGTAGGAAACTGTGAAAGTCTCCATCTCTAGTTACACCTTCCTCATCAAACACAACCAAGATGTGAGGAGAGAAGAAAAAAAAAGACCTTTCTGCCCTTAAGTCTCTTTTTCACATATGAAGGCTGTTGGTTGGTAATGGTTAATGAAGGAGCAGAATTTTGCAGATCACTAGCAGTTCCTGGAATTGAAGTAGAAGACTCACAAAGAGCAGCTGTTAAAACATGTCTTCCTCTGCATACTGTCTTCTGCAAAGTTTCACTTTTTGGACACACCTGATCAATGGCAAACAAAAACTTGTTTCTTGCACAGAAATATGCACTTTCCCCCTTCTAAAATGGATTTCCATCTAGACCAATACACACAACAACAACAACAACAACAACAACAACAACAAAAAATATGGGTTTACACACAAAACAAGTTTAACCCTTGAATGTTTTGAAAAGCAACAAAAACATGATGGGTCACTGATTGTCTTTGTGGTCCTATGTCATAAGTTACCTCATTCCTACACTCAATTTTCAAAGCACATCTCACTTTTACAGAAAAATGCAATACACAGGGGTGGGGGGGGGGGGGGGGGGCATACATCTTACACAAAGTATGAATATACATGTGGGCATGCGCACACCCATATACTACATGTGTTGATTAGAACTGAATCACGCTAAGCTCGCTACAATCGATTTTAACCAGCAGAAAAAAGACTGTATTAGTCACATCAGTACGCCATTGTGATTAAATCCTGCGACACCAGTCCAAAATTGAAACAAAATGACATCACACACTGCCTGTCTTTTGTCGATAAATTCATCTCCAAGTGTTGGACACATTAACTACACAGTTAAACCCAACAAAATAGCTTCACTTTCTCTAAATGCAATAATGTAGCATTAATCAAGCATTGTATACCTTTACCAGGCAAGAGGCCTAATTACTAACAAGTGGCACATTGGTATACTACATATGTCCTTAACTTGACATTTTATCTTACCTGAGATTTGCTCAGGTCCAGCCTCTTGGCTCCTTCTTCTTTGCATTTTTTTTAATTCTTTTGTTACATCCTGCAATGGAAAACAACATAAACATCAGATTCAACAACGAAAAAGCTTTGTTGTTATTGTTTTGTTGCATTTCTGGCCGGTTTATTTCAATTCATAAAGGTAAAAATAACCACAAGTTTCATCCAATGCATATTATATGACTCAATCGAAACGACATGACCTGTGGGTAGTGGATTGTGTGTGTGTGGTGTGTGTGTGTGTGTGTGTGTGTGTGTGTGTGTGTTGTGTGTATTTGTACATTACATATACATATAGTATGTGTTATGTGTATACAAAAACAAATGGAAACACACATGAAAAGGTGAACACATAACAAGAATCAGACTTACTAAAAGTTACTTTCAGGACTCATACTATTCACAGAGACAGCATGCACGTTACAAAACCAAACCAAACACACCTGAAGTATGTGAATGTTTCAATTTTTCTTTAACACGCGCAGATTTTACTGCAACTTGTCACTGCATTTCATACAACATACACCAGTAATTAGTTACTCTAATAAATCAAGAACTATTCATTATGTCTAAACCATTCGGCAATGGTGCAGATCATATCTCTATTAGATTTTGGCTACAGTCATGATATAATCGGTCCTAATCCCAGCACCAACCTAACCCCAACCCCTGACCCTCGGGAATAGATTGCCAATTCAATGTGTTGCGTTGTGCTGCGTTTCTGTTACAACAGATTGATTTTCCTATGAGAAAGTTTCGCTACTTTTCATGAGAGTTATGACTAGCCAACGTTGATGGATACTGAGTATCAATTTTTCGTTGTCTGTTTCCCCAAAATAGTTTTGTTTGAATTTAAAAGTGGATTTTTCTGACAAATCTGGCAAGGGGAAGAATTTGCCGCTGCCGCTGCCCCTGCTGCTGCTGCTGTTATTGGCGGTGGTATTTTGAATTGTGTTTTTATGGAGCAAAGTGCACACAGCATAAGAAATTTTGATTCATTATCTGAACAAATGGCTTTCTTTTCCTGACACAGACAGAGTTAGCATACTACATCTTATAAAACTAGGGTGGGAGGCAGGATGGAGAGAGGACACTGGGGGAGAGGGGTAACAATGAGAGAAAAAGGACCCTGAGGATGGGGGCATAGCAGGGAGTAGGGGGAGGGCATGCATGTGTGTGGAAGAAAAAAGTCAGGGAAGGGGGGGGGGGGGGCTTAAGGGCATGGAGGGGGAAATAAAAAGTGTAAGGCAGGAGAAACATGGGGAAGGGGGAGGTGAAGAGAAAAAGGGGCATGGGGAGGAGAGAGAGAAAAAAAGGGAAGGGTAAATTACTAAATCCATGTCTGACTGAGGAATTGACCTTTCGTGACAAAAGCATGCATTCCACCCTTTAATAGTTTAAATCACCACTGCACCATAATTGTTTTCTCAGTAAAATGTACCACTCTATCATAATCATTTTCTCAGTAAATACAGTTTTGCATAGGTTCAGGAAGTCTGTCTGAAAACAGATAGCAGACTGGGTGGAGTGCGTATGGTACTGTCCAAGTGTGATGCATCACTCCTGAACAAACTCCAAACTCAGTAAAATGTTCCAGTGGTCCCAAGAACAGAGGCCACTTGTGCTGATTGTACATGAAGACAAGCATTTTGATCCCATGATTTGAGCAAATCCACTGTTATAATCCCGTGAATACTACTTGTAAACATTTTTGCCTAGAGGCCCCTAGGATGTTCCCACAGGCCATAAGAATCTCAATTTCTTTGAATTTAACTAAGGTACTACACTGGAGGGAGAGAGAGAGGGGGGGAGAGAGAGAGAGGAGATGGTGGTGTGTGTGTGTGTGTGTGTGTGTGTGTGTGTGTGTGTGTGTGTGTGTGTGTGTGTGTGTGTGTGTCTGTCTGTGAGTGTATTAAGCTACAACACTGGGGGGGGGGGGGGAGACAGACAGACAGACAGACAGAGACAGAGAGAGTGTGTGTGTGTGTGTTAAGCTACAACACTAAAGGGGGGGGGGAGAGTGTGGGCACATGTGAGTATGTGGGTGAATGACTGGGATGGGATGAATGATATAGTCTGATAGAACACTGTATGAGCGTGGTGTGTGTGTGTGTGTGTGTGTGTGTGTGTTGTGTGTGTGTGTGTGATGTGTGTGTGTGTGTTGTGTGGTGTATGTTGTGTGTGTGTGTGTGTGTGTGTGTGTGTGTGTGTGTGTGTGTGTGTGTTGTGTGTGTGTGTGTGTGTGTGTGTCTGTGTGTCTATGTCTGTGCATATGTAAATGTATGCAAGCATGCAGGCACTGATTTGCTCAGTGCAACCACACTGGTTATTCGTACTTCTTAATTGAAAATGATAGAGTAGATGTGTATGTGGGTGAAGGACTGGGATGGGGTATGAACGATATAGTCCTATAGAACACTGTATGAGCGTGGGGTGTGTGTGTGTGTGTGTCTATGTGTGTGTGTGTCTGTGTGTATTAAGCTACAACATTGGGGGAGGGGGGGGGAGAGACAGAGACAGAGAGAGTGTGTGTATGTGTGTGTGTTAAGCTACAACACTAAAGGGGGGGGTGGGGGAAGAGAAAAAGAGTGCGCGCACATGCGTGTGTAGTAAGCTACAAAACTAAGCAGGGGGGGGGGGGGGGGGGGGTGTATGTGTGAATGTGTGTGTCTATGTGTCTATGTCTGTGCATATGTAAATGTATGCAAGCATGCAGGCACTGATTTGTTCAGTACAACCTCACTAGTTATTCGTACTTCCTTGTTTCAATGATGGTTTCTTAACTGAAAATGATGGAGTACATGTGTATGTGGGTGAAGGACTGGGATGGGGATGAATGATATAGTCTGATAGAACACTGTTGTGTGTGTGTGTGTGTGTGTGTGTGTGTGTGTGTGGTGTGTGTGTGTGTGTGTGTGTGTGTGTGTGTGTGTGTGTGTGTGTGTGTGTCTGTCTGTCTGTGTGTGTGTCTGTGTGTGCATGTGCGTGTGTGTGTGTGTGTGTGTGTGTGAGTGTATTAAGCTACAACACTAGGGGGGGGGGGGGGGAGAGACAGAGCAGAGAGTGTGTGTGTGTGTGTTAAGCTACAACACTAAAAGGGGGAGGGGGGGAGAGAGTGTGCGCACATGCGAGTATGTGGGTGAAGGACTGGGATGGGGATGAATGATATAGTCTGATAGAACACTGTATGAGCGTGGTGTGTGTGTGTGTGTGTGTGTGTGTGTGTGTGTGTGTGTGTGTGTGTGTGTGTGTGTGTGTGTGTGTGTGTGTGGTGTGTGTGTGTGTGTGTGTGTGTGTAGTGACTGAGTGAATTAAGCTACAACACTAGGAGGGGGAGAGAGAGAGAGAGAGAGAGAGTGTGTGGTGTTGTGTTGAGTGTGTGTTTGAGTGTGTGTTTGAGTGTGTGTGTGTGTGTGTGTGTGTGTGTGTGTGTGTGTGTGTGTGTGTGTGTGTGTGTGTGTGGTGTGGTGTGTGTGTGTGTGTGGTGTTGTGTGTGTAGTGTGTAGTGTCACTGGTGAGTGAAAAGTAAACACAGAGAGGGAGGAGAGAGAGAGAGAGTGTTAGAGTGGAAGAGTGATGTAGTGATGTGTTGTGTGTGTGTTGGTGTGTGTGTGTGTGTGTGTGTGTGAGTTGTGTGTGTGGTGTGAGTTGTGTGTGTGTGTGGTGGTGTGTGTTGAGTGGTGATTCTTATGTGATGTTTGGCTGAGAGATGGTGTGTGTGTGTGTGTGTGTGTGTGTGTGTGTGTGTGTGTGTGTGTGTGTGTGGTTGTTGTAGTGATGTGTGTGTGTGTGAGTGTGTGAGTGATTAAGCTACAACACTAGGAGGGGGGAGAGAGAGAGAGAGTGTTGTGTTGTTGTTGTGTTTGTGTTGTGATGTTGTGTGTTTTGTCTGTGGAGGTGTGTGTGTGTGGTGAGTGTGTGTGTGTGTGTTGTGATGTGGGGTGTGTAGTGAAGTGTGTTGTGTGTGGTGCATGTGTGCTAAGTTTGTGCATGTAATGATGCAAGATGAGACTGATTTGTTCATACACTATAGTATCGATCTGTAATGAGGTTTATGAAAAGAGATACATGGAGTGGGGAGGACGGATGGAGAGAAGAATAGTGAGACATGTGGGTGTGTGAGTGGTGTGTGTGGTGTGTGTGTGTGTGTGTGTGTGTGGTGTGTGTGTGTGTGTGTGTGTGTGTGTGTGTGTGTGTGTGTGTGGCATGCTGTGTGTGTGTTGGTGTGCAGTGTGCGTGTGTGTGTTGTGTGTGTGTTGTGTGAGTGATTAAGCTACAACACTAGAGGGGAGAAGGGGGTGGTGGGTGAGAGACAGAGAGAGGGGAGGTGTGATGTGTGTGAGTGTGTAGTGTGTGTTAGTAAATCATGTCTGTGGGTTGAGGGTGGTGTGAGAAGAGGAGTGTGCGTACTTGGTAGTTGTTGTGTGTGTTGAAGTGTATGGGATGGTGTGAATAATGTACACTATCAGAACAGAATGTTTGGAGTGTGTGTGTGTGTGTGTGTGTGTGTGTGTGTGTGTGTGTGTGTGTGTGTGTGTGTGTGTGTGTGGTGTGGTGTGTGAGTGATGAGTGAATTAAGCTACAACCACTAGGAGGGGGAGAGAGAGTAGGAGAGAGAGAGGGTGCTGTGTTGTGTATATGACTGATGCATTGTGATTTGCATTTGAGTCACTGTGTTGTATGTGTTATTGTACTTTTGTTGTCTAGAGGTGGTTGTTGTTGTGAATGAATTAAGCTTCAACTGATAGGACTGGGTGGGATGGTGAGGAGAAGGAGGGAGGGGGAGAGAGAGAGAGAGGGTGTGTGTGTGTGGTGTGTGGTGTGTGTGTGTGTGTGTGTGTGTGTGTGTGTGTGTGTGTGTGTGTGTGTCTGTCTGAAGGTGTTGTAAGCTACAACCTGGGTGGGGTGTGGGGGATGTAAGCAGTGGTGTGTGTGTGATGTGGTGTTAAGCTACAACACTAAGGAGGGGGGGAGAGGGAGAGAGATGGTGGTGACATGTGAGTATGTGGTGTGATGATGGTGATGGGGATGATGATATAGTTGATGAACATGTGTATGACGTTTGGAGGTGTGTGTGTGTGTGTGTGTGTGTGTGTGTGTGGTGTGTGTGTGTGTGTGTGTGTGTGGTGTGTGTGTAGTGTAGTGTGATGTGTGTGTTGTTGTGTGTGTGTGTTGTTGTTTGTGTGTTGTTGTGTGTGTGTGTGTGTGTGTGTGTGTGTTGTGTGTGTGTTGTGTGTGTGTGTGTTGTGTGTGTGTTGAAATTAAGCTACAACACTAGGAGGGGGAGAGAGAAGAGAGAGAGTGTGTGTGTGTGTGTGGTGTATGTGTGTGTGAGTGTGTGTGTGTGTGTTTGTGTGTGTTGTGTGTGTGCAGTGTGTGTGGTGGTGTGTGTGTGTGTTGTGTGTGATTAAGCTACACACTAAGGGGGGGGGGGAGAGAGAGAGAGAGAGGATGGTGTGTGTGTGCAGTGGGGGCTATTGGTGATTGTGCTATGTCTATGTCTGTGCATATGTAAATGTATGCAAGCATGCAGGCACTGATTTGTTCAGTACAACCTCACTAGTTATTCGTACTTCCTTGTTTCAATGATGGTTTCTTAAATTGAAAATGACGGAGTACATGTGTATGTGGGTGAAGGACTGGGATGGGGATGAATGATATAGTCTGATAGAACACTGTGTGTGTGTGTGTGTGTGTGTGTGTGTGTGTGTGTGTGTGTGTGTGTGTGTGTATGTGTGTGTGTGTGTGTGTCTGTGTGTCTGTGTGCATGTCTTTGTGTGTGTGAGTGTATTAAGCTACAACACTAGGGGGGGAGGGAGGGAGACAGTGGTGTGTGTGTGTGTGTGTGTGTGTGTGTGTGTGTGTGTGTGTGTGTGTGTGTGTGTGTGTGTGTGTCGTATGTGTGTGTGTGTGTGTGTGTGTGTGTGTGTGTGTGTGTGTGTGTGTGTGTGTGGTGTGTGTGTGTGTGTGTGTGTGTGTGTGTGTCTGTGTCTGTGTGTCTGTCTGTCTGTGTCTGTTTGTCTGTCTATGTCTGTGCATATGTAAATGTATGCAAGCATGCAGGCATTGATTTGCTCAGTGCAACCTCACTAGTTATTCGTACTTCCTTGTTTCAATGATGGTTTCTTAACTGAAAATGATGGGAGTACATGTGCATGTGGGTGAAGGACTGGGATGGGGATGAATGATATAGTCTGATAGAACACTATGAGCAGTGTGAGCGCGCGTGTGTGCACGCGCGCATCTGTGCGTGCATGTGCCCGCATGTCAGTGAATGTGAATGCACATGAGTGGGCACATGTGCAGATGTGTATGGCTGTAATACTATAGGATCTCCTTACTCACTGCCAAATATTAAAGACTATTCAACTGAAGGTTCTCATGCTGTTTAATTTTACGAGAAGTTTACAGCCCTGTAACTACATTGATTCCACACACATGCTGATCATACTCAGACAACTGGTACAAATGTAAGGAGATGGGATGATGAACAAAAAAACAAAAAAAACAAAGCAAAACAAAACAAAACAAAAGCATTTGTCGAAAATCTTAGAAAATATTTTGATGATAACAATGAATTATTGTGCAAGATAGAAGTGATTTCAACTGATACTCTTAATCATTTTATGCATGGCTTACTCTGTAGCACTCACGTAACTAAAGTAGTAAAGGATCAAGTAAGAAGTTTTTATTCAGGATTTAAAGAAAAAAGAAATGAAGCATAGTCTGACAAGATCCATAAACTGAAAAGAGGCCTGTGTGTCACTAGAAAGACACAGTAGAATGACACATTACATAATCAGGAGAGACTGAAGGTCACAAGATAAAGATGCTTTGTGTAAATTGGAAAGAAAATTACACAGAAAATGCTGCACAAATTTAATATAATCAGTCTACAGAAGAACAATCCATCAAAAGGAAGAAAAATATGTGTTGCATTTCCATCAGTGAATTGTATGAACATTTCAAGAAACTCGACGCATTAGGTAATGATACTGATAACAATATTCACTTCAGTAATGTTTCTTATTAACACCAATATTTTAAATTACTTATCTATGAAGAAGAATATGTGATAAAATGCCTTTAAAATGGAAAATCAACAGAAATTACCACATATGAAACGAATACACATAACCTGGCTTTCCTGTATTATGAGATGTTTACAGCAATTTCAACAAGAGTATAAGAATTTGGCATGTTACCACAGAAGTGAGTGACAAAGCTTAACTCGCTCTGTCCAGAAATGCTCAGTTTACGTTTTGTACGTGCGTCCCCTATAGGGGATTTGGCCTGTTTCAAATTTTTGAAGTCCCACCGAGATGATTATTACAAGACTTTATATGAGAGTACTTTCCAGTAGAATGAGACCAACGAACTTATACGTCAAAGACTCACCGGCAAAAAAATTATTCATTTCATCTGTTCAAAATATTCACCTCCTGCTGCCACACACTTCTGCATTCGCTCAATCCACTGTAGAAATGCCGCTCTAAAGGCTTCTCTGGGTATATGTGACAGACACTGGAAAACCGCCATTCCCAAGGCTGCTCGGCTCTTGAAACTTCTTCCTGCCAGTGATTTCTTCAGATGTGGAAACAGGTAAAAGTCACAGGGTGCAAGGTCTGAGGAGTAAGCAGGGTGTGGCAAAGTATGGATGTTCTCGGTTGCAAGGTATTCTGGTATGAGCCTTGACTTGTACTTTTTTTTTGTGAGCAGGTGTGTTATCATGAAGAATCTTGATTCCTCTCATGCCTGCGGTTGGTTGGGAAGTTGCATAAAACTTTTTGATGTCAGTCAGTACTGAGTCTCTGTAGAACTTTCCGGTGATGGTCTCTCCTTGTTTGCATGGTTTCTGTAGCACGATCCCCTTTGTGTTGAAAAAGATGGTGTATAACACTCTTTTGCGAACGTTGACGACGAGCGATTTGAGGAGGAATCCCACCTTTAGGAATCCTGGCCTTGTTCTGTGACTTTCTCCGAGGTTCATACATGTACACCCAGGTTTCGTCACCTGTCACAATTTCATCCAGCCGCTTAGGGTCGCAGTTCTTGTAAATTTTCAGCATATCTTGGCAGGAAAGTAACCTACCCTCCTTTCATTCTGGCATCAAAATATGACGGATCCATCTTGATGATGCCTTCCTGTAGCCAAGCTGATTTTTTACGATCCTTGATGCAGTTGACAAATGAATGTCGAGACAATCAGCGATCTCTTCAAGGCTGACTCTTGACTAGCCACTAACTTTTCATCGCACTTTTTGCTTTTTCGCATTTTCCCCCTGTTGTCTTCAGTGCTGGCCTGGCCACTTGCAAAATGTTTTACCCATCTGAACACAGTTGCTTTTGAAAGAGCAGAAGGTTGTCCCAAAGCTCTCATGTCCGCAAGTATTTCGGATGCATTCTTTCCGAGGGCCTTGATATAGCTGCGATATCCGCTGTTGAAAACGCCATTTTCTTTCCCATTTTTCAAATCAGTGTCTGACAGGGCCTTGACATACACTGTCAGAATCGTAAGACAGATCAAAGATGAATAATGAAATTTGGCACAGAATTACATCATAGACTGACGTTTTCTGTGACTTATTTTTCCATTTTCTGTAATTTTATGCGTTTTCAAGATATACAGACGTGGTCTCATTCTAATGGAAATTACCCTCGTAGGTTACAAATAGCTTCACTGGCCTTTCCACCAGCCAAAGTAGCCAATCGGTAGGCCTACAGATTTTATTTGACCATGTGTGTGTGACCTTGTTTTGTTTGACCTGTCGTCATTGCTGTTTCAAGCGGCTGGGAGTGTGACAAGACAAAGATTATGGTTCAGAGAGGAAAACAAATCCAAAGAACCATGCACATGACATAAGTCTTTATCAATGTTATGCTCAGTGATAAAACCACAAAGAACTTGCAATAACACGTTCTCGGCTGCTGATATGTTCTAAGCAGTAGTTTACATGTGTAAACGAAAAAGACTCAACATATCTGATCATCACGATTTTTCACCTCACAGGCAGTCCAGAATAGAAAGAAAAAAGAACATCTAGATAGCGCGCAAAGACTGATAGAATGGTTTGACCTTTCTTTTTCTTTCTTTCTTTCTTTATTTCTCTCTCTTTACTTTAAAAATTTTTTTTCAATTAAATGATAGTGATTTTGACAAAAACGTAAGTCCCTAGAAAACTAAAAGGACCAGCCTGACAAAGTCAGAAATGTGTGTAACAGGGGAGCAGAAGTGTTATCAACATACACGAAACCTAATACTATAACAAATGCCACTGTTGCACCCACTTCAACCAATGTCTACATGTCCATACCACATGTAAACATAACCTGGGTCACCTTAACTCTTTTGAGGTCAAGAACTTTGCTACCAGTAATCTATGTATCTGTATCTCAACAAGCAGTAAATGGAGCACTATATATCACATGGTGTGATGATGTAACCCTGACATCACATGGTGAAACAGAGACTTGTACAACATGTGGTAGTACAAACCATATTTAAATCAGTAACTTCGACAATTAAATCTAATGGACAGAGGAGGCAATGCTGCAAACACACTTAAGAGCCCTCCCAAAGTAAAAATATCAACATTAAATTAATCTTTCAAAGATAATTTAGCCAGTACACACACGCATGCACGCACGCACGCACACACACACAGAGTGAGAGAGAGAAGGCAGGGGCAGCATTCAAGAGAGATGGTTTTACAGAGAACAAACAAAAATCTTGATTTGTTTATTAAGAAGACAGAGAGATTGAGAGAGCTACAGCAAATGGGGAATGGATGGGAGATTTGGAGAGAGAAGAAAATATAAAATTTTAATAAGACAGGGAGGGAGAATAGATGGTCAGACAACAATCAGACTGAGAGAGCTACTGACAAATGTAGTTTTCTGTTTCAGTTTGCTCACGACTGTTCAATTACTCATACAGCTTCATATGTAGCCATAGCTACAGATGCCATAAGACATAAAGGATCTTAATTATTTATGGCAAATTCCAGTGGCCTTCTGAGATTCCATGATTTTCTTTTCAGTATACTAAAATTTTCATTTTCCTTTACTTGTTTTTGTTGTTGTTATCGTTTCTTTTTTCTTTTTCTTTTTTTTTTTTTGCAGCCAGAAATGATTAAATTATATGCAGTGACAGGAATAGACAGACCAGCAAAAATACATTAAAAAAACACTCCTCACATTATATACAAACCACAACAGACACTGCAATGAAAGGAATGGGACACAGACAAGCAAAAAGACATTACATAAAATCTTGCTTAAATTACATAACATACAGACCACACTAAACACTGCAAGGAAAGGAATGGACAGACACAGACAGGATTCCCTCATTTTGAATGAACATATACATATATACTAGAAGAACAGAAACAGACATATACCACAAAACACTGCCTCACTTTCAAAATACACATATATATGCACACACTCATGGCACATGTATGCACACACGCATATACCCACTCTCTTTCTCACAGTACGATATACAGTCACAGAAACCCACTCACCAAATCTGCCTTGACAGTAGGACGGCCACTGACAGTAGGCTTGGGTTTATTCTGGCCAGGCACAGTGACGGACACCTGACGTTTCGTGCTGGGATCCATCACCACTGATCCCACACTGCTCTTCTTGTCTTGGGACTGGAAACAAGTACCACTACATCACCACTATTGTCTTTGTCAGTATCTTCATCACTTTAAACACTTTCATGTTGATAATCTTTTTCACTGTTATCACACACACACACAAAAAGTTAGTCAGTGCGTACCATGTATGCCAGCATCTTAACAATTCTGATCAACTCCATCATGATCATCATTTTGACATCATCATGAAAGAGTCGATCTCTATATACAAACATGTATTTTTGTACTGCGTACTTTTTAATTGTTTATACTATGGGAGTTTGAAAATCTTTTTCATCATCATCAAAAACAGCACTGACCAGTGTGCCACATATGTCAGCATCTTAACAATTTTAATCAGGTCTATCTTGATCATCTTTTTGACATTATAATGACAAGAATCAGTTTTATAGAATGTACTTTAGTATCACATACTTTAAAAACAATTTATACTATGTCTTTCACATGGAACAGTCTGCTTATATGAAATACTTTCAATATCCTCAAGAGTCATAAACCCTTTCTTCACTCCAAAAAAATCTTGGTAGCAATTTATGTTTTCATCTATTTCAATTTTTATCTGTTTTGAGTCAACAGTCACAAAAAATAATCCGTTTTTAACTGTAATTAAGTAACTGGTTACATTTCAGAAGACAGCTGTTGGGTTTCCTGAGAAGGAACTCAGTAAATACACCAAAGAAAAGAAAATCTAGTGTATAACTCAAACAACAATAAATACAAAAAAAGACAGCTGTTACACTATCCCTAAATCAACTAAAAATATCCACAATAATTTTGAACATAAAACATCAAGCCAATTGTCACTCGCACAGTTTTATAAATCCTGGCTTTAAAAAATTTAAACAAAATCCACTGCTGTTTTGCAATACTTTTAAAATGCATCTTATTCAATTCCACTTTCGAAACAGATGGCCTATCATGTCTGGCACACATTTTTAACTATGCTCATGCTAACAAATGATACAAAGAACAGAAAAGTGTGGCCATGCCATGCTACTAATACCAGTTAAAGTTTTTTTCAGTTCATAAAACTGACCTTGAGATCTGAACACTCTAAATCAAACTTAATAGTCACAACTCGCAGCCAGTTCTGCCATCATCATCATCATCACGTGCCCTGCCGTGTGGCGTTGGTGATCATGGCCCTCCCTATAAACCTATCTCTGTCACTGCAATTAATCTCCCACCCTCTCTGTCCTCAGCCACCCTGCAAGTCTGGCATAAATCATATAAACTCACAACAGAGAAATCTGTACAGATGTATTTTATCTCTTTCACTACCACCATGAACCAAGTAAAGTTCCTTGTCAGGCCAGACCTTTGACACAAATTTGGTGATGTTTCATCAAAAAAAAAAAATCTGAGAATGTTGGATAAACTTTTTAGCGCGTGCGCGCACGCACGCACCCACCCCCACCCACACACCCCCACACCCACACACACACACACTTACTTGGTGATGTTTCATCCTCCCAAAAATTCTGAGAATGTTGGATAAACTTTTTCACGCACGCACACGCGCACACACACACACACAGAGTTTGCTCCAGCCAATCAGTCTCCTCCCCTTTTTCAAACTGAAGTAACTTTATAAAAGACACAGAGTAAACAGATGTTTTGTCTATATCCCACAATCGTAAGTGTCATAAGATTTACAAAACTGTAACAATACCATTGAAGACGATACAACAAAACCTTCACCATGAACTATAATTTATATGGCATCATACTACTTCTCTATTCATACAATCTTTGTTCACCAACATACCTGCTTGCAGATTTACTTGGGACATAAAGAAATCACTGTTTACAAACAAACCACTTCCTTTACACTCCTACCATATCAAGCCTATCTTTTCACTGTTACCAGCTAGACCCATGGACAAGAACAGAAACTTTGGATCTGATAACCCTGATAAATCTACTACTGCCCCACTTCGCAACAGCTCATTCACATGATTATCATTATCTCACTCACAACATTTCTTGTCTCTGTGAATTACCTGGCTGTCCTGTATTTTGTCACACAACAACATTACTCAACAAGGAAAACTTACTATGACACAGTGGTCAGTGCAACAGACTACTGACTGAAGTGAAAGGTTGGAGATTTAAAACCCTTTGACTCCCACGCCCTGTCCGTCAACATTCTGCACTGTCAACCACGCTATCAAAGCAAAAACATGACGTTTGACTCCCTCACCCTATCCACCAGAAACTGGTGCGGGAATCAAATGGTTAAGTCCCATCCATGCAAAATTACTGTGGGATTTTTTTTTTAACTCTTTGACTATCTACCTACTGCAAAAACTTAACACTTTGACTCCCGCACCCTATCCACCTACTGCAAAAACTTAACACTTTGACTCCCGCACCCTATCCACCTACTGCAAAAACTTAACACTTTGACTCCCTCACCCTATCCATCAGCTTCCTGCAGAAAGCTGGTGGATAGGCACTATGCTTTGATGTTTTGTGGTCTAGGGGATCTAGGAAATCACCCACAGATGTCTCAATCGTGTGATATGGAGAAGACCTGCAACGTCAAGTGAAGCCAATCCTGGCGAAGGAGAAAGGTGATAGTAAAGCAGATACATAAAGCTGCCGTAAGGATAACTTGAATAGGGAGGACCACTGAAGCAATAACAAGTATGCTCTGAAGGTCAACCTTATCAACTTTAGCAACACTAAAGCAGATACATAAAGCTGCGGTAAGGATAACTTGAATAGGGAGGACCACTGAAGCAATAACAAGTATGCTCTGAAGGTCAACCTTATCAACTTTAGCAACACTAAAGCAGATACATAAAGCTGCGGTAAGGATAACTTGAATAGGGAGGACCACTGAAGCAATAATAAGTATGCTCTGAAGGTCAACCTTATCAACTGTAGCAACACTACCACCAACTGAGAAGACCTGGCCCACAACAGAGTATGCTGGCAACAGCAGTGCACACAGAGCACAACCATATCTGACAGCACAAAAGAGCTGTTATTCAACAAAAGATAAACCGGTGGAAGTAGAACCCACGGCTGCAGGACTCCTTTCCACACAGCACCTCAGGAAGAACATGTCCCTTCAAGATCAATCTTGTATCCCACATGAAGACCCACATCAGTCAATGACCAGTATGCCTATTCATTTGTCAGGTCGACAGGAGATTCTATCGTAACAGTGTACAGAGATGTAGACTAATATAGGAAATTGTGCTTGAAAGAAGACAATGTACACACTACTATCATTATCATACTATCAAACTAGATTTTCACATTACAGTTGTAAAGTATGCGTATACACGTAATATAATCTTGATATCATTTCAAGCCATGCAAGATCTTATCAAACACGAGAGATAATTTGTCAGTTCCTCAAGGCATACTACATGCATGCAGCAGCAAACATTTATAAGAACAGAGTCAAAATTTCAACTTCTGAAGTGGAGGAGGGAGCATTTATAAGAATAGAGGAGCATTTATAAGAATAGAGAGAAAATTCAGTTCCTGAAGCTAAGGAGGGGGAATGCTCCTTTTGCCTTACTCAAGCATTAATAGCTGCAGATAGTATGTGACAATGGTTAAGTATTGCAACATGAAATTCATTTAAAAAAAAAATTTTAATTTAAAAAAAGACACTACAGATGATGCACAATAAAACTGATAAATGAACGTAAAACTAAAAGATTGTAATTATCAAACAAATCTAAACAGTGATGTTTTTCTTCTAAACCCATAGCTAACATAATTGTGGGGAGGGCTGATGGGACAGAGCAGCAAACAGAATCTCTGGGGTAAAGCAACAAGCAGTTCAGGCATATTGAGATTAGTTCAGTCTTTGAGTGTGATACTGCAATCCATCTCTTCTTCTGTAGATCTCCACAACAATCTCCTAAGATAACCTCAAGGCAGGTAAAGTGATCAAATATACAGTCTGCCTTATTTCACAGCATGGGTGATGATCTTGTTCCATGCATACTCACTGGTCTTATGTTTGAGATAAGATATGTGAAACAGTTTCTTTTATGTAAGAACAAGAGTCACAAAACCTGTAACTAGTTTAATTCTGAGAAGGTGTTCAGTTTTATCTCTGACCCATTTTGGAGGTGCATGTGCACTCTGTGACCCCATGAGCTAAGAGTATTCATCAGTCACATAGTACTACTTGTGTGTACTGTTATGTAATGTACCACTGTACTGATGAATACTTCTTGCTAAAACTGACATTTCATACCCAATGCTTAACTTGAAGAATGGGTCTTCTTGCACAATTTCCAAAGCTTCTCTCATTTTCCTTCTGGTCAGGAGGTGTTTTGCAAATTGCCATGAGACTGTGTCCAGTGCCATTACACTGCTTCACTGCTGTCATTTAGCAGGCTATGTTTTTCCTACTACATAAAGCAGCGGGAAGTTTTGCTATTTTACTACTAATTTTTTTACGTTTATGTCTGACAAAGGCCATCTGCTCTGGTTGTATTGCTCTGGTTGTATTAATTAAGTGTCCTGATTCATTTTAATGTTTTTCTGGTTCCTCTTTGCTTGAACATGGGCGATTGCACTTTTTTTGGATTCACATTTTAGTATGTAGTTGAAAAATGTCTAAGTTGTATTCTTCTAATGTTTTTTGACATTGCATTAAAATAATGCGTTTATGAATGTGATGTCAATGACTATATTTGTAAACAAGCAAGACAAATCATGTACATTCTAATTACAGCACAGAAACAATAGGAATTTGATCATCACAGTATTTCTACCATTTTATTAACAATTATAGGCCCATCTTTATTATCAGGGAAAAACACATGTTCCTCGTCAAGGAAACTGAAACTGAAACGGTCAAGCGCCTCCAACATGATTCCTCACTTTTAAGATTCTTCATTCATTTATGCATTATTAGTATTATCGTTTTCAATGACATTTCAGAATTTCTGAGTAAGAGCCCACCTTCAAATGTAAGCAGATCAGATATGAAGTTTTAAGTATTCCAAAGAGATTTAGAGGTGTTTACATGAGGTGTCTGTTGTGATCGATTGTCATAATGTTCAATCCGCTGGTTCAAGAACAGCATTGTCTTCATTGCAGCTGTCACTCTGATCACTGACCACTGATTCATCTTTTCATAGCTGTTATCACCCACTCGCGAACTTGTTGGATCACTTCTTCTACGCTATTAAGTGGTGCACGTTCAGCCGTATTCAAAGATCAATTATTTTCAAACAACACTGTGCAGGAACCCAAATTGCCATGCTGCAACTTTGCCAACCATTTGTAGACACGCCTGAACCATCAGAGTATTCAAAGCAAAGTAATCATTGTAATAATCCAAACGAGAGCTTGCCAAGCAGAAACAGTGAATGTTACAAGTATACATGCAAACGGTCAGATGTGGTGGTTCAAGATTTATGTATATACTTTTCAAATGGGTAGAATAAGTTGAGTATATATATTTATTATGCTTGTGCCCTTGCAACCTCAATATAAGATCAAAAGTGTTTCATGTTATGGGGGGGGGGGGGGGGGGGGGAGTACCACAAAATGCACAGCAAATAAAGATAAGACAGACAGACAGTTTTAGAATATTTCCAAAGTCTCATATCCTTCCTTTCATTCCATGTGCCAATGTATACACTGGTAGAACTCAACCTAAATGCAGGATGCCCAGCCCACATCCAAATAATCATGACTCAAATGTTTTGGGCAACACCGGCACTAAAGTCAATGTGTCTGTTGGGTTCAATATACAGAAGTGACTTGGAAAGACAATAAGGTTAGGCACAGGCAGGCATTCTGATGCCCAGCAAATACTAATACAACTAGAAAGCAAGAAATAATACTGACAGTTCTGGCTTCCTTTTCATCCTTGAGAGAGGCACTGTCCAGGGAAGCGCCCAGTTCTTCCATATTCCCATCTCCTCCGCGCATGGCTTCAACGTCTGGGGATTCAGCTCCACCAATTGAGTATGGTGAGAAGGCGTCAGGGGGGTTCTGCCAGTTCGCAAGTCTACCTGCTGCCTCCGAGTTTGAATTATCTCGAGACCGGCTTCTGCGTGTTGACATTGCGGCGTGGTCCCAAGATCAGAAGAAAAAAGGTCAATCCGCCGCAAGGGCAGCTCCTGGACGGGGAAAAAAAAGAGAAATAAAACAATCATAAATGCAGTAAAAAAAAAAAACAGGCAACCCACAAGATACGGATTTTGCTGCAGAATCAGTAAAAAAAAACAAAAAAAACCAACAATAAACAAACAAACAAAAACTTACATCACAAGATGCACTCTGCAGCTGGAAAATACAGGGAACATGATCATTATAATTTATGTGCACTAAAATACTTCAACAGTCTACAAAATACTGTAATATGAATATTTTGAATTATAAAATCTGAAATTAAGCAAACACTCAACTTTAAGATTTAAGATCATGACAGAAACAGAAAAAAGTATTATACATATCGTCATATCTTTACCCCATCTCCATGGGATAAATACACAGTGGAGTTTCCCCCTTGCCTACAATGAATTTCCAGCAATAACACTTTTATTTACCTCAACCCACTTCCTTCTCTTTCATTTTTGTAAAATACTGTCTATAATGAACAAAACTGACCACCATATATAATGAATTTCTCTTTGTACGAACAAGCTGTTGTTTCCCAATGGCCAAGCTTGCTCTGTTTCATCTTGCCCTGTCTTTTTACCAGGTCACCCACCTCACAGGCTGTAGTAAACCCTGCTGGCAACATTTCACTGTTTTGTGTTGTTCTATTGATTGTGATGTGAATGTAAAAGACATGCAATTCCCTGAAATTTCAACTGGTGGTACAACTTCAATTGGTAGTCCTGTGCTACTCCATCTGACAGAATGGCTCTATTTGTTATTTTTCTGTGCATCTACCAACTCACCAGCTTCAACTGTCCGCCATTAACAAACTGCCATTCATGTTTACAACATATTAATGCTTGTGTCTTCAAACCAGCACACCACTGTTCAAGACCCATCATGCCTCAGGCATTTCTTGAGCAAGGAAACGTTTATTCCACAACCACAAACCCAGCATGTATGAATTCGTGCATCGCAATGAAATTATCACCACTACTTCCACGTACCAAAGTGACAGGTTTACGGCATGTTGTTATACTCCAGAGAGGAGCTCCTCAACATCAAACTATCACGCTTATCTCACAATACAGTCTCTTGCCTGAGTGAACTCAAAATTCAATACTTGTTATGGTGGCAGAAGAAAACAAAAACAAATGCTGGTCATCACATCAACTAGAAATAGCCAGTCAACTGCCATCACTTGTGCCCCTACATCAGATCAAAGAAAGAATCTCTCCAAATGTTGCTATTCGAACTTGGGAACAGTGAACACCAGTTACAACATACAAGATAAATCAAGATTTTTCAAAATAATGTGTTTTGATATCCAGTCCTGCTGAAATAAAACATGTGACATTTCTGACCTTGCCACAAAAGGCAACTTCAACCAGGTTTTCTTGTAAGAAACATGGTTTAGATCTGCTGGTGACCAAAGCTGCTACAAAACCCGCTGGCTTCTTCTTTACTCCAATGCCTAAATCTGGCATTGGTGATGGTCTTGCTGTAATATTTAGAGAGAGCCTCGATTCTTATATCAGAATACCCATCAAAAATTTTGACTTTAAATCTTTCGAAATCAGTGAAGTTTGTTTTCAGTGGAAAAATCATTTGTTTGTCTTTCTGTCCATCAACCACCCATCACCTAGCAGAACAAATAAGCTTACAGACAGAATTTTTATGGAAGAGTTTCCTCATTTACTAGAGTCAAATATTGCATGTGATAATCTTTTTACCTTTGGTGATGTTAATTCTCATTTTGACTCTTGTTCTAACACATGTCACCACACTTAAAAACCCGATAGACAGTCACAGCCTGAACCAACTTATAACTGTGCCTACCCACCGTCTGCCATACTCTCGATTAGCTTATTACAAACTGTCAGACTGACATCACCAACCTTTTGGTTACTGACAAGCTCATCTCTGACCACTTTACGGTATCATTACTTATAAATCACAAAAAGCAATAAGAAATCAAATCACATAATGTAAGAAGTTTACATACCTCTACTTTCAAGGCCGACCTTGTCTCAGCCCTTGCAAATGCACGATCAGATTCTTCAGATATTGCTGACCATTACAACTCTCAGCCCAGTTATCCACTTGACATCCATGCTCCTTTAGTTACACGTAAGATTATGAATCATACCCCAGCACCATGGATGTCCGTTGAAACCAAACAAGCCAAACAAAAGCAGTGTCAAGCCGAACAATTCTGGCACAAAACTGGTTAGACAATCCACAGACAAATACATGCCCAAAACAGAAACTTGGAAATAGACTGATTTTTAAGGCCAAACAGCAATACACTGGCAAAATCACACCACTAACTCAAAATCTACCAAGGAACTTTTCCAACTGACCTGCCATATAATGAGTACAACAACTAAAATTATCCTTCCAAACAATGTTCCATCCAAATGCATGCTTGACAAATTCAGGGACTTCTTCAAAGAGAAAACATTACAAAATTTAATAGAAAGAAATTTCAGCTCCAGTTCTGATTCCTCAGTTCCTCCCCTTTTTGCTGGCATCCCATTTAGATTCCAGTCAATCTAGATCAAGAGAAAAAAATTGTCCTTGCAATGCCTAAAAAATCATGCAATCCTGACCCCATCCCTGCTTCTCTTCTTTCTGACTGTAATGTAAAAAATTCACCAGTCATGAATATTTCTTTGAACACAGGTGTCACGCCACAGAGCTTTAAACATGCCCTAGTCAAACCACAGCCAAAAGACCCCAATCTCTATCCCAACAATCTAAAGAAAACTATTGGCCTGTTTCCAATCTTCCATTCTTGTCCAAACTCTTTGAGTACATTGTCTTCTCACAGCTGATGAATCAGCTAGAAGCAAATCATCTGGCCGAACCATTTCAGTCAGCCTATCGTAAAGCCCACAGTACAAAAACAGCTTTGTTAGAAGTTGTTGATGATCTCCAGGTTTCTGAAAACGGAAAAGTGTCCATTCTGTCACTGTTATTTTCTGACTCTACCAACCATGAATCATGATCTCAAGACTGTCATTCAGATTGTGCTGTGTTGAAACCGTTCCAGAGTGCTTAGAGTCATAGCTTTCTAGTCAAACTCAGTCTGTTGGCACCAATGACATTAGGTCTGCTTCATTTCTGCTAAAGTATGGTGGCCCACAAGGTTCTGTTCTGGGTCCTGTTCTCTTCACTATGTACTTACAGCCACTTCGCTCTGTTATCAAATTTTATTAAAACAATCAGGAGCACTCTACCATTTCTTTGCTGATGACTCACAACTGTACCACTCTGCTTTTCCGAAGACATCTCCAGCACAGCTAGACAAATAAAAAACACAACTGAAAACTTAGCTGCCTGGATGAAAGTGAATAAAAATGAATGAATGAAGGAAAAACAAAAACAACTAGTGTACACTGATACAAAAATCAACTAAAATAAGTAACCTCAAAGACCATAGTTATCTCAGACTGTACTACTACTATACCCTTCAGCAAATCTGAATGCAATCTTGGCGTTTTTCTCCATTAATCCCTATCCATGAAAGCTTATCATATGTTAACGACCTGAGCAAAACCTGGTATCTCCCAACTATGCAGAATAAGCAAAACCTGCACATTTCTCTCTGCTGATGCCACAAACAGGCTGTGCGTATCTTTCATTCTATCTAGACTAGACCGCTGTAACTCTCATTCAACTGAACTTTCTGATGATAAGCTATCCAAATCCAAGAATCCAAAACAGTGCAGCTCGACTTTTCCTAAGGGACAGCAAATGGAGCAACACAAAAGCACTCTGGCAAAAATTACTCTGGCTACCAGTCAAAGCAAGAACCGAGTATAAAATTGCCACACTCTGCCTTCAGTGTCTGAGTTCGAAAACAATGCCGATGTATCTATCAGAATCCTCTTGTCAAACAAACCTTCTAAAGCTCTCAGGTCTCAAAAAACTTCTGTCTTCATTGTACCTTGATTCTCACTATCAACTTGCAGAAAGAAACTTTCTCTGTTTTTGACCCAACAACATGGAACTCACTCCCAGTCCCAGTATCTTTAAGACAAAGTAGTTGTCTGCTTACTCAAAAAAATAACAACTTCAAAACATATCTCTTTCATAGTTTCAGAAATATCCCAAATCATAAATTAATGTTTGGATCTTCTAAGTCCAGTCAGAGTGTGTGTGGACATGATGTGCTGAATGTGTGTAATACATGTGTGTGATTGTCTCTGATAAATTAAAAGTATATTTTTGTTATTTTGATAAACCATGTCTATGTTGCATTCGATTTACTGGTGTATACATGAATCCCACATGTTTGTACTGCATTATGATGTACTGGCAATGAAATATTTATGTTGCATTGACATATTAGTGTATGTATCCTATTGTTGTAGTGCATTTCTGTTTTATTCTTAACACTGCAATGTTTATGTTGTGTGTAAAGTGCAACAGGCACTCTCTGGTATGTATGTTTGCCCTTACATAAATATAACTATTAATTCATTATCATTACAACAAACAAGCACTCAAGTCTGCATATCATGCCAGATTTCTTCGAGCACTGATGAAAATTGTGCCAGTCACTTTTGCCACTCAAATGACATATTGCCAATAGCAAGCGTGATGAATGTCATAATGATAATTATATATGAAACTGGGAATTTGTGAATAACTATGAACTCCACCAGCAAGACAACAATCAATCTGCCCAGTGTACAATCACTTGATTTTTATTACTGCAGCTACTATGAACTACTGCTATAATGAACACATCCATCTCCCTTGAATTTCATTGTAGGGGAACTCCACTTCCAGTGTAATATGTTCCCTGACACTAAATGGGATGGGACAAAATAAAAATAAAAAAGGAGACAAAGTCAGTGAGTCATACCTGTCAGCTTGAGTTTCTTGAACATTCTGTACCATTTGGTGGTTTGAAGACACCTGTCACTCATTAACTGTAAATGACTGCTGATTTTTTTCTAAACCAGCAATTCATTGTTTCTATGTCTTCTCTTAAAATTCAACGCAATACTTAACAGATTGAGTAAGTTTACTCATTCATCATCTTTTATCCTATCACAATACATCAGAAGGAAACCCCTAACTGCAGGCACAATTCCAATTATTCAAACACTGTTTTGACTCAAGTGTGACCTCAATCATCAATGGAGAAATATGTGACCTCAATCATAAATAGGAAAATATTCAATAAGAAAATTCTGCTACATTCAACATTTGTTTCTCTGCAGCTGGTTTCACTTACTTTTGAACGGTGTATCTTGAATCGAGCAAATGCCAGTGTCACATTCTTTTTCAACTGTACATTGTACAGACTTGATTCTTCACAGGTAATGTAATAAACCTGGGAACTGTTTCCTGCTCATATCAGATTTATACACATCAGTGGACCTAAACATCAGTCTTCAAATCATCATTATGTGCCCTGCCGCATGGCGTTGGCAATCATGTCCCTCCATATAAATCTATCCATTGTCACTGCAAGTTCTTCTCCCACCCTCTCTGGCTCCATCCACCTTGCAAGTCCATCCAATATTGTCTCTCTGGGTTACCTGGTGCTCTTTTTTCCCTCCAGCTTTCCTGCTGTGACCAGGAGCTCTAATTTCTCTTGCCTCATAAAATGTTCTATGAATGTTTTGTCTTTTCCTAATCTTTTTCTTTAATGTTCTTTTCGTCTTTGTTTCCTTCACGACTGTCTCGTCTCTTTTCTTTGCTGTCCATCGATCTCTTAACGTTCTTCTTAGAAACCACATTTCAGCTGCCTTTGCGTGTTGACTGTCTGCACTTCATATCAGTATAACAGTATCGGTTATTCTCTTGATGCTAACTGATAGGCATATGTCGGTAAGAACACCTTTCATTTTCTTGAATGCTGTTTTAGCCTGCTCGATTCTGTTGGCTATTTTTAATGTTCATCTGCCATCTTGTGAGATGACTGTTCCCAGATATTTAAACTTATCAACTTGTCTCAGTGGTGCCACTGGCTGTTATTTTGCATGACTGGATTTCTTGTTTTTTACTGATGACCATTACTTCAGTCTTCTTCCTATTTAGCTCCAGCCCTTTATTTCTGCTATTTCTATTATATTCACAAGACTTTGTAGATCTTTTTCATTTTCTGCGATTAGTACAATGTAATTTGAGTAACGAAGGTCATTTATCATTTTTCCTCCTGGGGCATTCTTCTAGGTTTTTCATGATGGTTTCGTTGTAAAGAGAAAACAAATCTGACAAAAATTACCATCACTTCAGTCTTCATCCCAGTTAGCTCCAGCCCTTTATTTCTCCTGTCTATTTCTGTTACATTCACAAGGTTTTGTAGGTCTTTTTTCATTTTCTGCAATTAGAATGGTGTCATCTGAGTAACGAAGATTGTCTATCATTTTTCTTCCTGGGGCATTCTGCTAGATTTTTCATGATGGTTTCACTATAAAGAGAAAGCAAATCTGGTGACAGAATGTATCTCTGCCTAACCCTTATTTTGATATTTTGGAAAAAGCTTGTATCATTTTCTACTCTCACTGTTTCTGTTTGTTCTCAATACATATTCTTTATCAATCTCAGATCCTTTTCATCAACACTGAGCCTTTCTATTTGGTCAATTAATTCTTCATGTCTTACCTGATCAAAAGCCTTGGTACAATCAACAAAACATAAATCCTTATTAAACTCCAGTGATCTTTCTGTGAGAGTTCTTCGGATATTATATGGCATAAACAGCTCCCTTCCTTTCAACAAATCACATTGTTTTTCTGTTATTTCTGTTTCGATTCTGTTCCGGTCCCTTATCATGATTATTCTTAATAGAACCTTTGTCACATGACTCACCAAGCATTCTAAAGACCCTGCTTTCTTCGGAAGTGCAATGAAAATTGAGTTTGACATATTTTTGAGGAATTTTTCCGGTGTCATAAATTTCATTTAGAGGGACTGTTATTTTTTTCAATACCAAATTCTTCTAGAGTCTTGTGTAGTAATACTGTTTGGTACTGGGGCTTCTCTTCGTTTGATCTTTTTCATCGCTGCTCTAACTTCACCTTTCATTACTGCTTGTCCTTCAATGATCTTTTGTATGACTATGATGTGTTCTTCCTTTCTGTCAGTATCATCGTCAAAAAGTTCTGTTATGTACTCTCCCCATTTATCTAATATTTTGTCTTTTTCCATAATAAACATGCCATCTTTAGATTTTTTAAGCAACCAGTTGATGTGCACATCTTTTTCCTGTGGACAATTTCTTCCATGTTTCTGTACATAAACTTAGGATCTGTTTTGTGTCGGTCTTTTATTTCTTTGCATTTCCTTTCCAGCCAAGCTTCCTTAGCTTTATCGCACCTATTCCCGATTTCCTTATGTATCTTTTTGCAGTCTTCCCCTTTCCATTTTGCCCTCTTCCGTTCTTCCATCAAGCCTAAAATTTCTTTTGTCATCCACTTCTTTTCCGCTTTTCTTTCAACTCTAAGGATTTTTTCACAAGCTACATTTTTTCAAGTTTCTCACCTTGTTCATTGTTCCTCACTGTCACCAATGTCCTCCTGAGCATTGAATATATTTTGAACAGACACATTAAATTTTGCAAGAGTCAATTCATCCCTCTTTTGAGAGTCCAAGATTTAGTTTGATGTTACTTTTGATCTGTTTTCTTTTCATCCAATCTGACTAAAAAAATTTGGTCTGATATAGCATAGTATCCATTGGTAGACTTTGACCTGTCACTGTCTGTTATGATGCCTATCCTTCTTCATGTGTCTCCACCAGAATATACGATTTTATGCTTGCCTGAGATTATCATGCCTGCTCCTTTCCCCTCACCTCCCCTAATCATAAAATACTGATGTTAAGCCTTTTCACCTCTTATCTTTCGACATTTTCTAAATTTCCTTTTTTGCAGTACTTAATGTTCTTACATTCCAACTTGCAATTTTTATATTTTTGAAACTGATTACAGCAGCTTGACAATGACCGGGTGTCACCTGCACAGTATGATATTCCCTACCAGACGAAGGTGCTGTTTAAGAGCACCTATTTACGTCGTTTGGTTTTTCCTTTCTTTCGTCTGGCCATGAATATTGTGGGGATATACTATGGTGGTTTCCTATTGCCTTCTGTCGATTTTCGTACGGACTCTCTGCTAGCCTTTGTCATTCCGACAACTACCCACAAGGCAATGGGGGTGGTTTTCTGTCAGGGTTTGCTCCCTTAGCCTTAGTCTCTCCCAAGGCAAGCACAAAGCAGTGGTGATTTTCTATCAGGGTTTACTCTCTTAGCCTTGGTCTCTCTTGCGTACTATCATCATGAAAAGGCAAGGGAGATGGACTGGACACATCATCCAAAGACAGCAAGAATACATCATCCAAACTGTTCTTCACTGGACACCAGAAGGGAGATGCAGGAGAGGAAGACTCAATAACACCTAACAATAAACAACAGAAAAAGGCCTCAACTAGGCTGAACTCTTCCTGTACGTTAAGGGTTTTCAGACTGGATGCAGGGTTCATCTGCAACCTATCTTGGAACAGGAGGTATGGTCAGTAAAACACTTGAAGATACGTTTGTATTCAACATAGAACAAAAAAGTTGGTATTGAGTTGTGCAGAATTTAATTTTAAACAACATACAGGTAATAACATCATGATAATTTTGATTATATAAAACTTGACTTGTGAGTTTTGCATGCATACTATTTGATGCAGATAATTTTTCAAGTATACAGTTAGTATTCACTAAGCTCCAGCCGACCAAGTAATCCATATAGCTCCAAAGTCAAAGAAGAAAAAATATTCCTCAACATCCATTACATGAACACAGCACCAAAAAAAGTTCATTTTTCATACAATATGAAGTTACACAACACTGATCATTGTCAGGTCACGCGCCTAAAACAACGCAAAACTGCTATCATTACACCACTGTCGATCCTGGGCTTGCACTGGTGTTAGGCCTACTTTGAGCAGGCCTACCTCTATCCTTGTCACTCTCCCCCCTACAACCCACATCACCACTGTCATGTCACCAGGAGAATCAACCGATCTGCCTTGTTTCTGCCCCAATGTGTCTGTAAATGATGTAAAAGAAACAGAACGGGAGAGGCGTGGTCTCTTTGCAGAACAAGAAGGCCCTTCATGATCGTCAACACTCGCTTCCTCTGACTCTGCACTTGATGCACTCTCAACAAAGCTATCATCATTGTCACTGACAGCTATTTCATCATCACTTTTGTCAAAAATTTCTGAAAAAGTGTGACAGCCTGAGCAGCAGTGAGCGTAACAGGACGCCGACTGCCTGACGCCATGGCAACTCAACTTATGAAACTGAAAACATATCAACAAACGAGGCGCATACACACAAAAAACACGTGGAAAAAATGACTGAAAAGGAAGAGGAAGTATCCGACTGTTGTTATCTGCTGTCATGTGGTTGTATGTCGTTAAATGGGGAAGTACGGAAAGTAGAAAGTGACAAACCGTGACGAGCCGCTGTGATCAGCTCGGCGGCCATTTTGAAAGTCAGCCGAGCCAATCACGGCGGCTCGTCGTACAGGAAGAGTTAAGGCCCTGAATACAATCTGAGTAGTACTGTACAGAGGCTGGCCCAGAATAAATCGAGAACCCTCACTGCTATCCTACGTGCCAGTGACATAAAAGCTGGTAAGTAACTGGTCCTGTCATTTCACCCATAAAATTTGCTCTAGTATAAAGCTACTATTTTGTATGCTGATGACTTTGCACAGTGTAAACTATATACTGTTGTAGGATAAGTCAGTGAATGTCAACAAAACTTACCCTTGATAATAACATCAACAACAACAAAAAACAAGCAAACAAACAAAGCTCAGCTTTGGTTTGGAGATGAAGTTCTTCTCCCCCCCCCCCCTCCTCCCTCTTTCCGGTGGGCTGGTGATGATGATTAATTTTGAATAATTTAGTGGGTAACTGATCTCAAATTACATGATTTCTGCACATGCGTGCACGTATTGTGTGTGTGTGTGTGTGTGTGTGTGTGTGTGTGTGTGTGTGTGTGTGTGTGTGTGTGTGTGTGTGTGTGTGTGTGTGTGTGTGTGTGTGACTGTAAGAGAGAGACAGAGATGAGGGGAGAGAAAGAGAGAGATACAAAGACGAGGAGAGAGAGAGAGAGAGAGATAGTGTGTGTGTGTGTGTGTGTGTGTGTGTGTGTGTGTGTGTGTGTGTGTGTGTGTGTGTGTGTGTGTGTGTGTGTGTGTGCATGTGTACATGTGAGAGAGAGCGAGACATGGGGAAAGAAAGATGAGTCACAAGATATTATGGGGGGGAATGTGCCTTTGATGGTTCTTAATATGCACAAAAATTCTATAGCCAACAATATATCACCTAGTGTCTTTAGTTTCAATGTGACTATCACAATTATTATGTGTGGTCTACAAGTTTAGAACAAACTCTTAACACATCTTCATCCTCTAACCAAGTCAACAAAGAAGCATATGTAATGTTTTTTTCAGTCCTGTCATGAAGGGATCAATACTCTGATTATTTTTTGTAAACTTCATAAGCGCTTTTCTCATTTGCTCAATGCTATTTTTTGGTTGTTAATCATACTTTATGCAAATGTGTATCCTTATAAACAAGTTAATCTTTTTTTGCATATATATGTAAAATCTAACTTTTACAATTACACTGTAACTGCTGCTGTGCTTTGCTGTTATCACCTTGCAAAAGTTTATCTTTCTCAGTTTCTGTTGTATTTTCTTATTCAGTCTCTGTCTAAAAGTAAACGCATTAAAAACAAGTCTAATAATAGAAAAGAAATTGCTTTTTGCTGATCTGTCAAACGGGCCTACCGGCTGTGCTTTTTTTTTTTTTTAACCGTCAACATTATTACAATTTCCCTTGAGGATTTAAAATTCAAGGATCCCAATCCTACAGACTCTCCATATTTTCAGGGATCAAAGTGATTCCCGAGACAGTCTCAAAAGAAATACAGCAATGCAAAATCACATATGGGATGTTCTCTGGAGATGTGTAGTGGCTAGGGTGACCTACTTTTTTTAGCCTATAGGCCCTACTTCAAAATAGATAAATCCTACACTCTTTTGCCTGTTTGCCATTTAATGTATATACATCAAATAAATATATTCTTTAAAAAAACGTGATGTTTGTTGATTGTGTTGTTAGCTTATTTCATGTTGGTGTTGTGTGGTATATATAGGGCTTTGTATGCAATGTGTGAAAAATAATGATCATGCAGTATTGTGTGAGTGATTTTGCGACCAAAAAAGTGTAAGGGTTGCATCGCTTTGTTACTCTGGATCATGCAGAAATAGATTTGGTATCCCCGAACATGTGTCAACAATGTGTTTGGAACTACTTACACTGGAGTATTCTCAGGCATTTCGAGTTCCTACGAAGCATATCATTTTTACAATTGCAGACTTGCAAACATGACTTATTCGTTATTTCAAAATCTTACCCATCATCGTTTCAAATTTTGAACATAGCGACCGAACACATTTTCAAAACCCCTGCTGAAGTTGACACAGAAGCCATTGGAACTTTATTTTTGACCTACTTCTATTTTTCGATGGCAGAAAGAAAATAGTGTGATTAAGTTCCTATTTCCTGTCTGATGCTGTGTGACGATTCACATGGAAGTCATCGTCTCACCACGTGTGTGAAATGTAGCGACCGTGCATTGATTCCTTCACTGAGCACATTTCGACTGGTCAAGGTAAGATATACTGACCTCTCCACTCCTTCCAAAGTAGACAAAATTATAAACAATGCTCATAAATATTAAATCTGTGTAGAAATGGTTAGTTTTTAAGTCGTTGGAGGATAGCATTGACAATTTTCTGAGACGCCGATTTTCTGCGCCTGTCGCGAGCATTCAGTGGTTATGTCACACTTTCATTTCACTGTATGTTTTCAGATAATGACCCATATATAAAAGCCATAAACAAATAAAGCAGTAAATAAAAATAAAGTAATAGATATTATGTGAACCAAATAAATATGTTACTAACCCCTTCACTGCCCCAGCCCTGAAAATTTCAAGGCCAGAAGTGCATTCTAGATATGCTTATAACCCAGAAATTTTGGGGGTTGATGAGTGATGAAATATGATGATAAATATTTTGAGAATGCTTGGAAGCAATCTTCAATGTCTATCAAGTCTGCAGGCAAAATATCAAGGTTATATATACCAAGTAGTTTCTGAGATACAGTGAACACAGGAAGTAAAATATTGCCTGATATAATAAAGGGTACACTTACTTTCAGCAGTAATAGGGTTAAATGTTATCATTAACAAAACAATAACAATAATCTCATGTTTCCTCAGCAGAAGCGAACAGTTTATAGTAGAACATCCTTTCTCTTAAATTTGTTTTAATTTCATAAGCAAATTACTGTGCATATGAAACAATACATGTGGGGTCTACACAATGACATAACAAACACACACACAACGACACACACACATACAATGATACATCTGTACATGTACTCAGACAATGCAATGGATTTTTTTTAACCATGAGTACATCCACACAGTATGTACACAACTCTAGATAAATAATGTCACTGCAATCAGTACTAGTCTACTACACAAAGCATACATCCTTTAACTACTCGTCATTAAAGTACTGACTGCACAATATCATGATAAAGCTTACCATAACATTAACAACTACTGATCATACACTGTACAGCTGAAGACAAAAGTGAAATACCCTCTATTTACACAATATCTAGCTGACATTTAAACTAGGTTTTGCTTTTGTTTTTCTTGTGACAGCTTTACCATGCAAGAAAAACTTATGCAATAAACTGCATATGCCAAGATCAAAAACAACCATGCCAAATGCTACAATACTACCTTACTCTAGTATAATGCAAAAATGTAAGACAATAAAAATGACCTCAGATGTAGGCAATGAATCAGCTTGACAACAGCATAACTTCCCAGGAACAGACAGGCTTTTTTGCAGCTAAATCTACTTGGCAAAAACAGACCATCCTCTAGACAACTTAAATATGTTTTCCTACAGAAATAATGTGTTCAAGTTTCCTTAAGGTTCCCTACACAATGGTGAGATCTTAAATTTCTACCTCTGCACACTACCATCATTTTTGCACACTACCATCATTTTCCACCCACTTCTGAAGATACATCATCAAACAACACAATCCTGCATCTGAGTCCCTTCTCCTATCAACTAACCCATCCATTTCATGATCGTAACTAATGCAGATGTAAATAGTATTAGTAATGAGTAATCCCACAGTTATAAATTTAGTATCTGTCTCACACAGGCCAAATGATGTAGGCCTACTGTGCATTATAAAATGTGACTAGGAAATGTGATGTAAACACTTTGGAATGTGCTCACATTTTCTAGCATTAAATTTTTTTCTTATACTATAGTATGTGTGAACACACATTTTTCAAATCTCTAATCAACAGCTGTCATATTAACTGACAGAATCACAAAGTGCAGGAATGTTATCAAGTGCTCCAGTAAATTGCAAAAATGTAAAGCAATAACACTTGACTAAAGATGCAGACAATGAATCAGCATCACAACAGCATCACTTGTCTGGAATGGGCAGGGCTTTTTGCAATCAAGTCTACTTGGCAAAAACAAATCATCCTCTAGATAACGTAAATATATGTTCTGCTATACAAATAATGGGTTCAAGTTTCCTTAAGTATGATTATTTCTTTAAAATGCTGGTAGTAGACCCATAATTGTAGTCTGCTCTTCTTTCACATGCCAGAGCTTCCAGTTCCAGGTGACCAAATTACCAAGCTCATTCGAGTGTGACGGTACCTTGGCTGAGAGACGTCCCCGCCTACTTGGGAACAAGCACTTCAATAGTTTTATCCAATCATGCGTAGTTATTCGTTATTTTACTAAACATTCAATATGTGTCACAAAACCGTGACATTTTCCTCATATCAAGATACTTCTGTCGGCAAGGTTGTCTCTGCTAAAACGAGGCAAATGACACACTTTTCGAGTCTGCCGATGTTCCTGGAGCAAAAAAGAAAACAACGCACACCAGTGCATGCTTCGGACGTGATTTAGTTCTGCTTAATAAAATAGTAAGAAGTCTAGCAATCAGTCCACTCACCTTATTCTGCACAAGTCCCACAAACGTCCTGTCGATGCAGACTAAATGCAACAATTATGCGAATATTTTGGATGGAGATTGGTCTCTTCATAGATGCGCGAATTAGCATGCGCAGGAACTCAAAGGAAGTGACGTCAATATAAGGTCATCGGTTCAACCGAGGACAACTGTCGGGGTGACTGAACGGCGAGGCGCGTATACACGAGTCTAAAGGAAAGGACAGAATAAATACATTTGCATGTCTTGTATGGAAATTCCAGTGGTTCTTCACAAAGCACGGTGTATTCAAAACTGTGTGTGTTTGAAGATCATGCCATCATTAATTTGAAGTATCCATTTACTACGCATGTAATAATCTTAGCCTACCGCCCAAGATAACGTAGACTATTTTTCTTGAGCCTTGGGTCGGGGTAGAGGGAAATAGGTTTGTCGTGGACGTGAAAAGAACATCTTTGTTGTTCAAGAATACTTCGGGATTTTCCTCCTTGGCGTGCAAATCATGATTCGGGAAGTGCCAAAGAGGTTCCAAACTGATAATAAAACCGACTTTAGGTCAGAGATTCAGATTCAGTTTCTCAATATGATGTCTTCACGCTCGGACTAAATTCTATATACGCACTGACGTTACTGGTGCCATATGATCGGGAAGATCCAAAATGATCATGGCACAAGCCTCATACCTGCACATAAACCCATGTGCTGGCCAGGTCCCGAGGTCCCGCAACATATCTTTTAAGACAGGTCTGAGGATTCAGCTTAGCCTATTGGTTTTGTATCCTATATTAATATTTCTATCAGTCTACTATTGGAACAATCTACCCTACATTGTAATTACATGTATAACTGTTACTTTGGTATGTGATATCAGTTTTGCTGTCGGGATCCATTCTTTGAAGGACGCCCATTTTTCCAGTACACTGGCGGCATATTTATCAAGCAGAAGGGTCACACGTCCCCAATATATTCCATCTTGGTGACCTGAGAAGAGCATGGTTTTGTTCTCAGACATGAAAACAAAATATTATAAAGCTCTGAAGTGTATCTGTAGTGAGCCGTTCATACTGTAAAAAAATGCATTCCTTTTTACTGGGAAAAAAAAGTTCCAGAAAAACACAAAAATAAATCTGAACGTGACGCATATTTAATTTAACAAAACAAGACAGATGTGTTTTTTTTTCTAATGTGTCGTTGAGCAGGGAAGTTGTCCACAGTTGTTTCATTAAGTGTTGTGCATGTATTCTTTGTAGTCTTTTGTATTCGCTTCACGAAAGCCAAATGGCCGAAAATGTGCGACAGTCGAATTTATCATATCAAATATGCATTCTGATTCTATTTTTGTTTTCTGGCTCCTGTACACTGGCGGTCACTTAGATCTAGATTTGAAAAAAAGTTCTCATAAAAAATACTATCCCGAAACGCATTTTAAATAAAGTAACATCAGTTCACGTTCGTATCCTGCTTGTATATTACATTGATGACATAACGTTTATGTTTTAGTGAAAAAAAATTACCTTTGCACTTACTTTGAAGTGTCCATCTACCAACCGATGTATCTTCTAAACGTATGCTTTCTGGAATGCTCAACAATCCACAACTTTGACCAAAAATTGGAAAAGATCCGCTCGTAGATAGCTGAAAAAATTTGTTCTGACACTTTCTTCACAGAGAAATACATTTATACACAGAAACACACGTATCTTTCTGCGGTCGATATGAAATAATCTCCCTTTAAAATGGGGGGGGGGGGGGGAGAGACGGCATGGGGTGATGGTATGAGATTTAAAAAAAAAGATGGAATAGAAGAAAACCTTGAGAATGGGGAGACCAGTACTGTGATGTAAGGACAAAACAAGCCATAAAAGATTCCGATAAATATTATGTTATAGCCTCTTAAAAGTTGAAATCTAGCCTCTCATAACCCTGGGTTATGTGTGTGTGTGTGTGTGTGTGTGTGTGTGTGTGTGTGTGTGTGTGTGTGGGGTGTGCGTGCGTGCGCGCATGTGTGTGTGTGCGCGCGTGCATGCGTGCGTGCGTGCGCGCGCGCACGTGTGTGTGTGTGTGTGTGTTTGCACTGGCCAATTCCAACCCTTACACTGACTTGATCATTGTTGTTGTCAATGTGTAAAATCAGGACATGTGTGCAGCATAGACAATTTTCAGACGATACATGTATTAACAAGACTGAATATGGAGATGTCATATAGCTTCCACCGCCTTCCTTTTTTCTTTCTTGTTTTATTGACAATTTTCAGACGATACATGTATAAGCAAGACTGAATATAGAGAAGTCCTATAGCCTCCACCCCCTTCCTTTTTTTTTATTTTTTTAATATTTTTTTTTATATGGGGCCTGATATAACGCATTGCCCAAAGGGAAAGGAAACAAATTCTCACATACTTTGTACATCATATTATCATTAGAAATCGTTCCTGCATAGTGCTTATCTTCAAACTAAGCTAGATTCATCGTGCATTAGGCCTTAGGCCAGCATACAATCGAACTTTTCAGTACAGCATAGAGAACTTAAACTGTTAGGCGAACTGACCATACTCTACTGTATTCTTGCAGTCTGCATCCTTGGTGGGTGTGCATGATAGGTGTTTTCATGTTTCCATGAGTCAGCCATTGATATGACTTACAGGATCTCTAGCGTGTATAGCTGATATTCTGCATGCGAATACACACGAAAGGGGCTTAAGCGCTGGCAGGTCTGTAGACATGTGAACCGGAGACTGGAAAAAATCTCCGCCCTTTTCCCACCAGGCAGAAGTGCATCAAACCTAGAACCTCCCAACTGGAAGTCCAGTGTTTATCCACGAACACATCAACATTAACAAGAAACTGAATCCTTTTATTAACACTTATACAACACTCAAAAACTGTTGTTGATAAAAACAAACAACAAACAAAAAACATCATGTTGTGATCGTGTTGTGCCCCAGAAACACTAGACATCACAAGAATCTGGACATCAGGGATTTCTGACTGGTAAAGTCTTCGATGTTGTTATAGGTGACTATCGCATCCTACAAACCGCTACTGTTTCGCTGAATATCAGCCAGCCTTCATAAATCCCTTTTACTGATTGGGCAACATGATCATCGTGCCAAAGAAAACAGAATGCGTGGACTAGGGACTTTGTCAGCATGTAGGTAATACAATTACAGATTATGTTTCCAGGAAACTGACTTTTGTTTTGGTGTAGACTGTGAGAATTTTCATGATGGTTTTGACGGTTTTCATAGGCACTATAAGTTTACATAGCTGAAATTTGTTTCCATAAAAGATGGAGAATAGCTCTATACAGGAACGATCTGTCTGTCTGTCTGTCTGTCTGTGTCTCCCCCCTCTCTCTGTCTGTCTGTCTCTGTCCCCCCTCTCTCTTTATGCTTAAAAATAAGAATCAGAATGACAGCAAAAAATGGTCCAACTCAACAACCCCTGGAAAGACAGAGGCATACCAAATGGCCTGTAAATTAGACTTTTAAATATTTGATCTGGCCAGTCATGATTTATGGCTGAGAAGCCTGAATTCCGAGAAAAACTGATTGCAGAAGAACTGAGACAAATTAAAGACGTACAAGAACCAGAAAAACATAAAAATAGAATCAGAACGTGTATTTAATACAACCAGACAACTCGACAGGCACACATTTTCGTCTAACTGGCCTTTGTCAAGCATAAACGCAATATCACAAAAGAACAAACAACAGAAACAAAAATTAGGAGGAAAAGATTTAAAACTTAATTTTAGTCCTTTTCTCCCACTGGATGAAGCAGCAGGGAAGTTTCAGTCTTTTTCTCCAAATTTTTGGATTTGTTGTTTTTTCTTTTGTGATCTTACGTTTGCGCTTGACAAGAGCCAGTTGGCCGAAAATTTGTGCCTGTCTTGTCTGGTTGCATTAAATACACATTCTGATTTTGTATGTGTGTTGTGTGTGTGTGTGTGTGTGTGTGTGTGTGTGTGTGTGTGTGTGTGTGTGGTGTTGTGTGTGTGTGTTTTGTGTGTGTGTGTTGTTTGGTTCCTGTTTGCTTGAACGTGGGCGGTTGCACTTGTGTTGGATTAAAGACATACAGACAAATTTCAAGGTTGCGCTTGTGTTGGATTAAAGACATATAAATTTCAACAAACAGATCACAGGCGCACACATAAACAGTGTGACAACCTTCCACATTCTCCAGCTGTCTTTTCCTTTCTTCACATTTCCTTTTCTGTTTCAGGACAAGCCTAAACACTTTCCACTCCACACTGTAGTAGTCTGCAAAGTTTTACTTTTCAGATGGTACCAGTGTTTGTCGGATTGATGATGGCTCTCGTTTTCCCTTTCATAGTAGATTTTCGGCCACTTATTTAGGGTATTGTACAGAGTACTGCGCAGGCTCAGTAAGTCTGCCAGTTGAGTGTTGGCAGATTTGGATGAAGCGCATATAGAATTGTCAGAGTGCGTATGCCATGAATCACTATTAGTCTTGAACAAGCCCCAAACAACTGTGCGTCATGTTTTTAGTACTAGAAACAAAGCAAAATAAACAGCACAGTCATTGGAAACTATTAGTATTATGTAGTATTTTGTTGTTGCTGTTCAGTTGGTGACATTTACATTTTTCTCCTGAAAGGGTGAAACACACACACACCACACACAAAACAACAACAACCAACCCCCCCCCCCCCCCCAAACAAACGAAGGTTAATTGATGGAAATGTAAATTTAAACAACAGAAAGGCAGCGGCTGTAAGCATTGCAGTTCCTGATTAATATTTTCCTTGCGAGTTGGCCTTTGCGACTTGAAAATGGGCTTTGACCGTTCAGTCTTTACACACACACACCGCACACACACACACACACACACACACACACGCGCGCGCGCGCGCGTAATACAATTTTATCTCGCATCTTCTGACACATTCAACTATCAGAACAGTAGAAACACAATTACCTTTCCTTGAAATTGCTAGTGGTCTACCCTGATTTACTTAGGCCTAGCTCTTCCTTTTCCGGTTTCTGTGATCAATCGAAGCAGGTGAGTGTTGAAATTTTCAATTCAATCGGAACAATCATTAGCTATATACGGGAATAAATCTGAAATAAAATATAGATTGTCTGTAAATGATGTAAATTCTTGTTTCTCAGTTGTATTCTTGTAAGTTACTTTGTTTAACTCGATAAAATGATGTTAGCTGTGAGCATATGAAGTCGTGGCTTGTAATTTGTATACGGTCATTCCATTTCCTTGCGATCGCGTCAGTGGGGATGGGAATTCTTTATTTTGTTTTATAAACCTCCAGTTTTTGAAAAAGTTTCTCTCAGGGGAAAAAGGGTGAACATTTTCTGACGAAAAGAAATTTTATGCGTACAAATATTTGTTGAATTAACTCCAAACATGACAACAAACTTTCCATGGTACTCGGGAGCATGCCACCGGATCCCCGATTTTCCTTTTGTCCATTTTCACCAGTTCCCACCTTTTCGCTGTAACAAACGTCAAGAAGTTGCCAGAGGTAGGCTAATTTCATTCCTTTTTATCAGATCTGCAAAATCTGTGCGTTTGCGTATAGGCCTATACTAGTATAAGCCTATAGCCAGTATAGGCTGTAGGCCGCTATGTGGATGTCAATGTCATACTCGGAAAATGTTTCCTAGCTCTTTACTCAGGCCCCAGAATACTCCAGAACGCATTTTCATGTAGGTTTAAAAAAAATTATAGGAGAGCTTGCAACCTTATCACCCTATCCACTCCCCCCCCCCCCCCCATTTTCACTATTTGTCACCCTTTTTTTCTGTGTGGAGCAATGCAGTTGTGTTCTCCCAATTGCACAGGTGTTCACTTAGGCTGTAGCTTGGCAACTCATTTGCTGTGTCAGTAATTTAATGCCCAAGAAAATAATTACTGATGTGTAACTGTAATACTGTATTGTACATGAGACGTTATCATTCTTTGGACCTTTATCCAACCATGGCAGTATGCTTTTCAATATTCTGCTTTTTAGACATTAGATAAAACCTTACACATACCTTAAACACTAGCCATATTGTCACATAGGCCCTATGTGACTGCACAAAGTTGTGATCATGTCACTTTCATGTGCCCAGCAGCATTTGAATACAAGCTTTTTTGTTTTGTTACTGTGTTTTTGGGAAAGCAGGTTATTTTTGTTGTTAAACTTTAGTCTCCTGTATTGTAGTTGACCTCATAAGAATACACAGCTGAATTCAGACACAATTTTGCTGCATGTTTAATCTCACAGTTGGGGCTAGATTTAATGGGCCTGTTGTTAGGTTAAATTCTCACCAGATAGACCCAGGGTGAAAATTTTGGATAGACTTGTAGGTTGTAGGATGGCTGAGGACAGACAGGGGATAGATGCATATGGAGGGCCATGATCGCCAATGCCATGTAACAGGGCACATGATGATGAGGCTAAATTGAATTATGTAGGACATGCAAAAATCAGCTAAAAGTACAAACAAATCAAAACGGGGCATGTCGACAGGCGGAATGGCCTATACTTCTCATGTCCCTATTTACTGTACTAGAAGTAAAACTAGACTTACAGTATTACTGTGAACACAAAGGCTAGCTAACTCCAACCCTGGCCAATTCCATACCCTAGCCCTTGTGATTAGCATTCCATTTGATTTTGAGTGAATAAACTAACCCCAAGGATCCAGGGTAGATTTAGGGTTAGGATTAGGATAGATAGTCATACCCAACAGATTATACAAGATGACAGGAGAGACTTTAACTAGGCTACACTCCTTTAGTGTGATTTGATATCATACTGCCCTGAACTCCAGTGCATCGAATGGGAATTCAATCATCAATGTGTCAGAGATGTACATTTGCGATGTAATAATTATCACTGGTTTGGTTGATTCATAAAAGTTAAAACTTCGATCCTTACCTATTGCCAATTCTTGCTGGGAAATTAACTACACAGACAGAGGAAAAGTTGCAAAAGTTTGAAGATCATCATGATCATGTGTGCTCAACTAAACACACCACTTTGGTGAAGCTTCGCAGAGAAAATTTAGTGCTTGAAAGTGTTTTCTTGTTGTTCATGAATATGAGTGCAGGAGTATGATGTGAAGCAAAGAGAACAAGAAGTGACAATTCATAAATTGTAGTAATGGAATTAGGCCTACAGAAATATGCGTGTTTGTTTGCCTCACAATACACCAGATTGCAAGATTTTCAGTTGAAAAAATTTAAAGTTTACACACAAAATGTCTGGGGGAGAATGCCACTGGGCCCCTCTAGATGCCCCCTTTCTTTCAGTTTGCTCAGTCCCATTCCCGAGTAGGCCTATTATTAACCTAATGCTGTGAGTTCACATTGTATGTTTTTTTAATGTTTATGAATGGAAAAAGTTCTGCTATAAATAACAATTTTTATGACTCATTACTATATTTTTTTTCATGTAACATTTATGTAAATGAAAGATCCCATTTTTGTAACTCTGGCATAGTCCCATGCTTTATGTTGTATATGATAATGCTAATGATAACTGATATTGATAATAACAATGGTAATGATGATAAAAATGATGACAACTTGTACATTGCCTCACAAGAGCTCCATCACAACAAAATTGTGAGACAAAAGCAGGCACATGTAAACTAAGTAAGCCTACATGTGAACCGTTATGGCTGCAATGAAAACAGATGAACTTAAGTAGGGCCTACTACAGTCGTAGAAAAGCTGTAGAAATTTAGTACAATCAAATATCCACATCATATGTTGACTGGTCGTTAAGAAAACTGCCACCACCCTCACTTCTTTAAATACACAGATTCATTTTCATAATCATGCACCCCACACAACACACACACACACACACACACACACACACACACACACAACACACACACACACACACACACACACCACCACCCCACACACACCACACACAGTCTCTCACACATCCACACCCATTCACTCTTATTATATTATATCAATGGTGTCATTTGTTGGGCATACAGTTACTAGTATACTTTGGTTCACTTTGATTAGTTTTTTCATGTCTTCCATAATTTGAGTAGTTTTCACTTTCTAAATTTTCAATGTTATTCAATAATTCATGCTTTCATTTTTTTGATTTTCAGATCACGATCATGGCTCTCCGACCACTTGTCAAACCTAACATTGTCAAAAAAAGGACAAAAAGGTTTATCCGTCACCAGTCAGATCGATACCTTCGGGTCAAGGTCAGTATACAATGATGAAAGTTGAAATACATTGTCAAGGCTAAGATAAAAGTTATCCATCTCCAGTCAGACACTGTAGATACCTTTGGGTCAAGGTCAGTACTTAATGATGAAAATTGAAATACTTCATGTTTAGTTTCTTACGTTCTCATCACATATGTTTACTTTCTTACTTTCTCATCCAAATCACTGGTGGGTAGGTAACATGAGTGCCAGAAAGGTTGACTGTATCAAACATGGGGTATTTTTGTTTGTGAAATTTCAGAAAATTATGAAGGATAGTATACAGTGAAGTGGTGTGGCTTTTTTTAAGGGATGTCACATCTCAGTTCTGTTCTGTTTTAATGGGTCGAATAATTACTACTGCAGTGTGTAAAGTTTCGGAGAATGCTGGAGACAATCAGGATCGAGATGGTACCAACAGCTGACTTGGGCCTGTTTGCAAGTGCTACAGTTTGCTGGAAGTTTAATCCTTTGACTCCCACACCCTGTCCACCAGCATCCTGCATTGACAGGCATCAGCATCATAGGCAAGGGTACATGGAAAAAAGCACACCATAAACTTTTGCAATTTCTCAATAAATGAGTAAACACTGAACAGACTAGTGAACCTAATGAAGAAAGCTAAATTTTACCCTGGCACACAGCAAAATCAAAATGCTAGCATACTGTAGCAGGGAAGGGGTTTGTTTTCGCTGTACTTTAACCCTTTTAGTTTCAGTGTGTAAATGGAAAGGTTACTCTGCATATGCCAAAGAATTTTGAACATTTTCCCTTGAAACATGAAAAATAAAATCTATCTTAGTCCAGGCAAGAAAATTGTAAAACTACTTTTTGGTTCAGTATAGTGTACTCACTCAGTCACTGTCACCAACATCCTCTGGAGCGCTGAAGTTGTTTTGAACATACACATTAACACACATTAAATTTTATACAAGTTGATTTATCTGTCTTTTAAGAGTCCAAGATTTAGTTTGATGTTATTTTTGGTTTTTCTTCTTGTAATTTCTGCCTACATTTTCACATTACAAGATTGTGATAATTGTTGCAGTCTGTGCATGGTAATGTTTTTGCTATCAGTAAAGAATTTTATATCTTTTATTTATCAGGATGTAATCAGTTTGATTTCTTGTGCTGTTTCCTGGATTCATCCATATGCATTTTCTTCTGTTAGATTTCTAAAAATCAGATGTTTCCTGTTATCGCTTGTGCCCACTCAACAATTCATTTACTTGTGTCCACTGGATAAATGAAGCTTGTGAATAAATCCTTAAGAGTTGAAAGAAAAGCAGAAAAGGAATTGGATGACAGAAGAAACTTTAGGCTTGATGGAAGAATAGAGGAAGGTAAAGGAAAAGAGGAAATATTTGAAAAAATACATAAAGGAAATAAAGAATAGGTGCAGTGAAGCTAAGAAAGCTTGGCTAGAAACAAAGTGCAAAGAACTAAAAGACCAAAAAAACAGACCCCAAGTTTATGTACAGAAGCTCTGAAGAAATTATGTACAGGATAAAGACATGCACATCATCTGGTTGCTTAAATTCTAAAGATGGTTCGATTATTATGGAAAAAGATAAAATCATTAGATGGAGAGAGTACAGTGAAGACCGTTTTGACGATGAGTGCTTGGGAACTGCATTGTCCGCCATGTATTTAGTCATTGAATGGTAAACAGATGCAGGTGTCACATTTTCTATTACATGAGGGGAAAAGACTAAAACATTACATCAAATTATTATCTGTTCATTAGAAGGAATCCTGAAGTTTTTACTGTTGCAGTAACTCATAATCATACATCACTGAAACAGTTGGGGGTTTTCCTGCTAGAAATAGATGGAGGTCTCAGACCAAATATTTGGTGGTTGATACTGTAGGGGCATGTATTTTCTGACTGAATATTCAGTTCACAGATGGAATTTTATGTGAATGACAAATTGTCAGCTGCGATGAGAAATTTGTTAATGAGTGTAGCCTAAGGGTCACTAGTATTTGAGTGGGTTTCCTTGACGGGATTTAACTCGGCAGAACAGCGTATTGAATAGAAGTTTACAGAGGAAAATTCATTCATACATAAACTTATAAAGCCCCTGATTTACTTGAGTTTTTATAGTTTCCAGCAAATAAATCTGTCGGCATGCTACAGCCATTCACTCCGTAGACTTGGCTGATAAAGCATAACAAGTATAAAAAACATCCATGGGTGCATGGAATTTGGAAACCATGAAAACGTTTTGGCTAGAGAGTTAAATGAACAAATTTATGCATTTTTGCCTCATATTCTAGCTATGTAAGTTTTCCCCCTTGATGATGACAAATATACAGATATACAGACACAGCAAACAAGCACAGCAACACACTCAAAAGTGCGAAAATGTGAAAAATTGTTGGTGAGCAAAAATGAGACATGGCAGAGGATGGCTGATGCCAAAGGAAGAAGAAGTTAGAAAGCATGTACACTGGACTGCCACCAATATCAGCAAAGGCTGTTTTTCCTTTTATTTCTATGGTAGCAGTACAGCTTCTTTCTTTTTGGCAGAACAGCTAATATCTGTTGGATATTAGCACTCGCGAGTCGCAGTTCGTGTCTTTATTAAATGTTGTTTTAGGAAAAAAGATGCCAGTTTACACTGCTTAGATACATTCAGCTTGATAATAATGCATCATTAAAATAAGTGGGCTTTTTTTTTTTTTTTTAAGTGTAATGCCAGCAAATATTGTATTTTACTTATTTTGTCATCTTGTGCTGTTAAGCATTGTGTGCCAGATGAGTATCATCTGCCATAGGTTGATTCTTTCAGTTGTTTTCATTCACCCCTTCTATCCATTTTTCCTAGCACGCCCCCTTCCATTGAATCCATGCCTTTAACTTTATAAGCTGTGTATGCTGGTTGTTCCTTTGGAAGCCTTGTGAGGTGATTAAACCATTTTAGCTGCTGGTTTTCTATATATTTTAGACATAGCACAGTCCTTGTGGTGTCTGTAATCTGTAGAATAAAGGGTAATTTGTGCAGTGTAGGTGCCAGTTTTCTTTTGATCTTTTTTTTTTCCCCAGTGCATTGTCATCATTTTACAATGTATTCGCTTATTATGTATATATATAGCCAGTCAAAAAATTCTAACAAGTTTTTCGATTTTTCGTCTGCTACAAAACCGGAAATGACGTTTAAATTTCATCCAGGTGTTGTTGGAACCATAGCAACGTAAGCACTTTCGCCGTAACGGTTGCCAACCCTGAAACATCAAAGTAACTCTAATTCAGAGCTACCTGAGGTTCTCAAGTGTTTCTGCTGGGGTTGACTCTGTACCGCTAGTTTTAATTTGTCAGTCTTTTTTCCAAAAAAGGGGTTATCCCCGTGAGAACAAATTGTGGTCACTTGTAATAGTTGTAAGTTGTATTTATTGTGTTTCATTCTATTAAAATTCAAAGATCTGTATTTTGGCTTTAAAGGTTTTTTGGAAGATTGGAAGTTGACTCAAAACCCACAAATGTGAAATCACTCCACATATACACCTATACATACATACCTACATACAATATATAATCACATATTTCTCACAAATCATAGGAGTGGTTACATATAGATACACTTTTTTTAAAACAAAGTTGATTTGCGTTGCAGCAAAGTTGGCGTAAACCCAAGGGTATTGACAACAGAGTGAGGAGGCGTTTCAAGGGCCAGTATTTGATGCCCAACATTGGCTATGGAAGTGCCAAGAACACTCGTCACCTTTGCCCTGATGGCTTCAGAAAGTTTGTCGTCAGAAATGTGAAGGTGAGGGAGGCGTTCAGTAATGTTGGCATGTGTATTGTCTGTTAACAGTTATTTAACCCTTTACTGCCACTGACATAAAAACTATGGAGTTAAAAAAGTTTCTGTGATGCTTACAAACTGGTCTTCACTAAAAAGACAATACCAGGACTCGCACATTCCGCCTGTTTTTTTTTAATATTTTTTTTACATTGACAGCACTTGGAGTGCTTGAAGAAATTATGAGTGATTGTTCAATGATTCAGAAAACAGTTCTGATGACGAAGAGAGAAATGTGCGTCATATGGAGCAGACACTGAAAGTTGATCTGCACACATCCCATTCATGAAGTATTTGCTGCTGTAGTTGATTCTGGCAACCAGCCAAAAGCATCAAAATGTGCAGTGTACAGTCTCATTAGTCATATGACAACTAGTTTGAACCACTCACTGATGAGCGGGTAATATTTCAAGTACAAAGAGGAAGAACAAGGTAATGGTTGTGGTGGTGGGAGGTGTGATCCAGTCAGGGTGTTCTGTGCACTAGTAGTAGGCTCTATTTTTAGCACAGCAGTCTGTGGCCGGCCTGTATCTGGTCATTCACAGTCTATGAACACTTTAAGAATCTGTCAGGCTGTCTGTATCGTCTTTCATTTCATTTCTCTGGTGAGCGCTTGTTAGTTTTGTGTGGAGAATATATTCATAAAATTTTATGAATATGTCATAATTTCAAGAGATTACTAAATCTGAAAGTACATATAATGCATAATTCTGTGTAATTTCATGCATAGTTTCACACAAATACAGAATCTAGAGTAGTTTCAGTGTACATGATAGGATGCAGACCACCTGAATGGAATGTCTGCATGGAAAGGGAGGTATGAGAGAGAGAGAGAGCGAGCGAGCTTGGGTCAAGTGTCATGCACCTAACAGGTCAAGTGTACCGTAGCTCAGCGTGTGTGTGTGCGTGTTTTTTGATGCCTGTACAGATGTGCATTGTGAAAACTGGGAATTTATTTCTTTGGCTCTTCTTTTTATACCTGACGTCTCAGCAGAACATACTTGTAAAGTCATCAGTATGGTCTTGTATCTCTTTTCATTTAATTTTGTCGATGTCTGTTTTTAGTTGATTGAAATCTAATCATATTTTGTTCCTAAAAAATAATTCAACTTGCATGCATTTGGCAAGGAGTGTTTGTGGTATATACATGAAATTATTATATTTTAATCGATACTAATAATATGTCTATATTCATGCATGCACAGTACTGACTCATGTTTTATAGATGTAAATCGGACTTTGGTCATAAAGTGGGACTGAATGTGAAGTTGAACCACCCAGGATTTATGGGAAGAAAATATTACTTTGTAAAATTATGGTGCAGGATATAATCTGCATTGAGCAGGACGCCTATTGACTTATAGTTGTGATCAGAAATGATGGTGATGTAATTGCTGACATTCCTTGCAAAAATTCTGCAGGAAAGACTGTTGGCTTGTCTTTGTAATCAGAAATACATGATTGTCTAGTTGCTGACATGGATAATTTGCAGGAAATCTGCATAGCCAGAACTGGCACAAAGTATATCGGCTTGTAGTTGTAATCAAATGTTTGATAATCAGACTTGGACAGCTTGTAATCGGTGTTTGATGATTATCTGATGGTTTACATTGGTAATCTGCAGGAAGTTGGTATTACTGTTGCCTCTTGTGTTTATCAATAATTTTGTTGTGTTGATTCAGGAGCTGGAAGTGCTGTTGATGCAAAACCGCCGCTTCTCTGCTGAGATTGCTCACTGTGTGTCCAGCCGTAAACGCAAAGCCATTGTGGAGCGTGCTCAGCAGCTGTCCATCAAAGTGACCAACCCTAATGCTCGCCTCCGTTCTGAGGAGGATGAGTAAACTAACTTTCTGTGTCCAATAAAGAAAGGAAAAGGATGCCTTGTTTCCCCATTTCATTTGTGATGTTTGCGTAAGAGCTGGGTTTGATGTATTCAAGTCGATAACTGAGTGAATAGAAAAAAGTGTAAAGTGTTTTGAGATTTTTTTTTAAAGTCTACCATATGGACTGAAAATTTTTTTTTTTTTGTACCTGTACCAAATAGACTGGAGACCGAACCACAACAAAATACTTCTCACATTTGCAAACATGCAGTAGATATCATTGGTACAGTCACATTTTCTTTGTATCATATGTTGGTGACATATAAGGTAGGGCCTACACATTTTCCATATTCTGTGGAAACACATTATACTTCAAAATGTGTCTTAACTATTTCATATCATCAGTTACAGATACATATCAGTTTCAAATAATGGTCAAGCCAACCTAACAATTTTTCTCTTTTATTTCCCTACATTTTTTTATTTGTTGTTTGCCCATTTGATATGTTTTGTGCAACATTTACCAGTGGTAATTATTTCCTGGAAATTTAGGGTAAGATTTGGATTACAAAATAATTCACATCCAAATTTTTAGGGGGTCACCAGGATATTTAAGAGGTCACACTTTAAATCTGCTAGAAAATTATGTGAAACCACACACACTCGCACAGACACAGACTCATAAATACACAACGAAAAAGACAAACAGAAATGGACAACAAAAGATGAGTAAATTACAGACAAACTTCATTAAACACTCCAGCTGTATGCTAAACATTAACTCATTGACTGACTGAATCCAGACTCGTGCACCACTGTTAGCAGTGGTGATTGCTGAGACATTGATTAGGTGACGAAAAGCATAATTTCATAAGGTTTGCCATAGGTATTTCTCCAGAGCAAGTTGGCTGAATCATGGGATCTTGTGGTCTAATCTTAGACTGGATAGGCTATTTTGAAGATTCTTGTTGATTTTCATTAGAGTTTTCATTAGAGAACAGTTGCTCAGTAGAAGTTTTTAATCGATCAGAAACTTATAAAACCACAAAGAAAGTTTAGGTTTACATTTTCATTGACTTAGTTTATGGCAGACCTGACTAAAGTTAACATACATGACGCACCGCCAAAAGTTTTAGTGCATGCAGTGGAAAATTAGTGTGTTCAGGGTAAAATGTGGTACATTCTCGTGTCACACTGGCCTGAACTCGGTGCGTCAAATAGAATTTCATGCGTCAGAGGTGTGCATTTGTAGCCTACAAAGCCAGAGGAGCTTTGAAATCGGCATGAACTGCAGGCACCAGAGTTTGCATTTGCCAAGATGGCAGCACAGATCTATTAAACACATGCTTTCCTCTGCCATTTCCTTATTTTCCTTACCCCTTTTTGTATCTTTCTAGGAGTCAACATGCCACCTTCCAAAGCTCTCGACTGATTCTTCTGTCACATTTGGAATGGTTTGGTTTGTCTTGTAATAAAGGAATCATGGAATAAATTCATGGAAATTTGAGGAAGCAAATCACCAAGTGAGGGAAATTAAAATGGCTGTTTTCTTAAATTCACACTCTAGTCAATAAATTATTTACAAATATTTTTAGTGTCACAGCATATTCCAATGTCGTGACACATTCTACTAAACTATCTCCAACACTGGGTATTCATTTCAAATGATTTGAAGACCTGTGATACAACCAGGGTAGACATCATTTCACATTCTCTTTACATCACCCATAAAATCCATTATTCTATCATCACCTCATATGACATGATCAACGACCAAAACTCTAGAAGAATAATAAGCTTGGGTTTAATGAAATGGTCAGTCTACAAGAAACTGACCATTCCCTTTTCTGGAATTATTCAAAATAAAATACCAGTAGGTCTACTTATAAAAATCATGATTTTCTTTCAAGGTAATAACCATACACAAGCAGAGTGCTTCATTCCTACGAGCATTTATTTCTAGAATATTGCTGCATGTGTGTGTTACTACTATTCAATCATACAAGATTTATCTTGCTGCAATACTCATAAGTGTCCATAGGCAAAAAAATGTATCTGAAATGCATGACGACGTGTAGTCCTACACACCATCACCACTGCCCACACATCATTACACAACCCAAATGTTGAATCCATTACACAACCAAGCCACTAATTCCATTATAGATAATATTGTAATTTATGTAGCTCGTACACTCAAGATCTCGTGTGCACTTTAAATATAAACAAATTTGATCAAATGTACACCTGTAGTGAATGAAATTGGTGCTTGCTCATCAGCACACCATTCATGTTTCAATTTCTTTAAGCGAAAACATTAATGGACATAGGGGTAATCTCCATTGACACCTGGCTTTGAACCAAGTACACACTTCTCGAAGTTCAAGACACAAAACACAAGTACTGATGAACCATTTGGACTCTTGAGAAACAATGTAATAAAAACATATATATGCAACACTTTTGAGACTGTATACTTAATGTGACATACGACCATTGTAATGACTAATAACATCCTGCCTACTTTCGAAACGCACTTCCATCATGACCACAACAGACAATGCAACTCTAGAATGAACAACTGCCTCACATTTAAGTTGGTACCTCACAAAGACTTGAACAATGGATGATGCAGACTAGAATGGAATGCAGGACATGAAGAACCTTGACTAGACTTGAACCTGCACTTCAGCAAGAGGCCTGCTGATGATTAAACAGGACAGGATGGGACAGGACCTTCACCATCTACCAGGCATGGGCATCATCCAGGCCTTCATACGTAAAAACATCGAACCTTTCCCTTCCCCCATCTATTCTAGGACAAAAGTCCAAGTAGGCTACAGGTTGGGCTTTCTGTCAGATTAATTAACAGACAAATAACATGCAAAGATATAAATAGAACTAGACTGCGGGCAACCAGTGATGCAGCACTGATATAATGCATGCCGAGTTGACGCTGACATTGACAACCATGTTGTTGGCAACTAAGCCCTGTTCCCTAAAAACAATATAGACCTACTCTATTATTTTAACATTGTCAATTTGCCTGTGTATTTGGGAAGTGTTTTTGATAGTTGTGTGTTTTTTTCCTCGTAGATCTGGAATAAGTGTGTGCGTGCATACTTTCAATTTCATAGTGTGCGTGCATGAGAGAGAGTGTGAGTGTATGAAAGAGAGAATGAGAGAGAGTGTGTGTGTGTGTGCGTGTGTGAGAGAGAGGGTGTTGACAATTTCATGATTTAATGTCTTTAATAAAAACATTTAGTCCACACAAAATGGGGTCTGATTTGAAAATAACACCGAAAATACAAATTTCAGTTACAGACATATTAACCAAGACATCATCATCATTATTGTTATTATTTCATTTTTATTATCACATCATCGTAAAGCCCAGCTGACTTTGCAGAATCATATCGGGGTTACAACCATCTCAATGACCTTGATGAAAAAAAATCTGAAAAGAAAAATTAAGCACATGCATATCAATTTATCTGCTCACTAATTTAAGAATAGGCCTATATCCTAGCACTAACCATTCCCCTTGATTTATCATCAGGTGTTTATTAAAAAAAAACAACCAAACCTGAACAATTTTTAAAACATAATTCATACACTAAAAGAAGCTGGCTTAGATTACCTGAAATTGTTCCTGCATGTCATATTTCCTCAGAGCCAAAAATGCAGTTAATATGTGTAGGCCTACCTAATTATCAATCCAAAAGTATGAAGACTTTGTAGAACATACACACATGAATGGACCAGCCAGGCGAAAATACTAGGAACAGATAATATATGGCAAAGGAATAAGGTAGAAACTGATGGAAAAGAGGACATTTCTAGCACAGGATTTCCAAAAGGAGAGGATATTATTTATACTGAAGAAGCCCTGGCATCCCCATAATATATGCAGCTTATTCAGCTGATAAAATCTACATTCTAACGCAACTAAACATGTAGGCCTTATATAGTTTACCAACAAATATCAGAGGGTGCATAAATGTGCACATGACCATGTAAGTAACACACACACACATCCCACACTCATACACACCACCCATAGGCAATTGCATGAAATATATTCCTAATATTTGTAGCCTACTAACTTAAATCCATCAAAATATGGAATAGCGCAGTGGTTTGATCGAGATATGTGAATAATACTGATCATTTGAAATTATTTGCCCAAAGAGACAACATGTAGGCCTATGTATTGTTAGTCAAGTTTTACTTTAACGTTTCAAAGCATCAAAGACCAATTTTGCTGAGGGAAGAATAGTAGACATCATCTTCACTCAATAAGGAAAAGGCTATGTTCACATAGATCTACTTGGTGAGAATATTGCAAAATTATTTCCTTCGTGGAACGGACACACTGAAAAGAGAAATGCAATGCATCTTCCCTGCCATTTTCAGGGCTCCCACTGAGGAAAAGCAAAAATCCCTGAAAATCAGGGGGATCTGGAGGGGGAACTGGCCCACCTGGAAAAATTTGAAAATTTACGTTTAAAATGGCACAATCTAACACATATTTGAGCTTAATTTATATTTTTTTTATAGTTTTTTTTTTTCGCGGAAATCTTTTTTTTTTCGCCGATTCTTACTCTCGGTTTTAGCGGAAATCCGCGGAAAAGTGGGAGCCCTGCATTTTTAGACAGAGAGAGAGATACAGAGGGAGGGAGGGAGCAGCACTGAGATATATTTAGCAATGCATAGGGTTTTTTTCTTTTTTGGAAAGAAAACATCTCAGAAAGCAAATTGTTCAGTCATAATGTAGATACTAATTCTCAACAAAAAACCCCAACAGATTATGGGCCTACTTAAACTGATTTTAAAAACATTGGGATAGATTTATAACCAACATACTCTAAGCGAGTCACTCACACTCTTGTGTGTGTGTGTGTGTGTGCTGCTTTTTTTTTTTCCTACGAAGATTGGGGAAGGGAAGCTAATGCACACCATCAGAATGACAGTACAACACGCAACATTTGCTTGTGTAATGATAATAGGCCCCCTATCTATCTTGAGTATAAATTATTATGTGTAGAGTGATGTGGACCTCTTTGAGCAAGGGCTGGATGTAAAGCATACAGTTTGCTCATTTTATACCATTGGTTCTCGTTCTCTCTCTTCAGATGTAGGCCTATTTCTCTGACTGAAAGTGTAATGATTCCGTTGTTGGAGTATCTGTTATCTAAGGCTAAGGTATAATTTATGTGTAGTTTGATGTAGACCCTCTCTGGGCAAGGACTGGATGTCAAAAAAGCATATATTTTGCTATTTCATATCCTCGTAAATAAAAACTACTTGTTCTTGCACGCTCTATGGTTAGATCCCGATCGAAAGTACTGTTTACATTTCGGTAACTAGCGAGGAAAGGAGGAAGGCAAAGAGAAATGAGGAGATCTACAGGAAGATAAACAAGGAGATAAGGAATAGGTGCAATGAAGCTAAGGAAGCTTGGCTGAAATCAAAGTGCAAAGAAATGGAAGACCGACACAAAACGGATCCTCAGGGTATGTACAGACGAATTGAAGAAATTGTCCACAGAAAAAATACATGCACATCAACTGGTTGCTTGAAATCGAAAGATGGCACGCTTATCATGGAAAAAGACAAAATATTAGACAGATGGGGAGAGTACATTAAAGACCTTTTTGAGGATGACAGAAACGAAGAACACATTATAAAAAAGAATTTTGAAGGACCACCCATAATGAAAGATGAAGTTAGAGCGGCACTGAAAAAGATGAAACCGGGAAAAGCCCCAGGACCAGACAACATTACTACAGAGATGATTGAAGCCCTGGAGGAATTTGGCATAGAAAAAATAACAGTCTTCCTAAATGAAATTTATGACACTGGAAAAATCCCCAAAGATTTGTCAAAATCAATTTTCATTGCACTTCCAAAGAAGACAGGGGCTATAGAATGCGAACTCCATCGCACAATCAGTTTGATGAGCCATGTAACAAAAATCCTGTTAAGAATAATCATGATGAGGACAAGGAATAGAATCAAAAGAGAAATAGCAGAAGAACAGTGGAAGGGAAAGGAACTATTAATGCCTAAGAACTATCATAGAGAGGTCAAATGAGATGAATAAGGATTTGTATTTATGCTTTGTTGACTACACCAAGGCTTTCGATCGGGTAAGACATGATGAATTGATCAACCAACTGGAGAGACTCAATGTTGATGGAAAAGATCTACGAATAATCAGAAATATGTACTGGGAACAAACAGCTGCAATGAGAATAGAAAACAATGTAAGCTCTTTCCAAAATATCAAAAGAGGAGTCAGACAGGGTTGTGTTTTGTCACCAGATCTGTTTTCACTTTACAGCGAAAACAACATGAGAAACCTAGAAGATGACCCTGGATTAAAGGTTGGAGGGAAAATGATAACATTCGATATGCAGATGACACCGTGCTAATTGCAGAAAGTGAAAGAGACCTACAAAACCTTGTGAATATACTAGAAATAGAAAGCAAAGGTAAGGGGCTGGAACTAAACAGCAGGAAGACTGAAGTCATGGTGATCAGTAAAAAACATGAAATCCCCTCATGCAAAATAACAGCAAATGGCACAACCTTAACACAGGTTGATAAATTCAAATAGGCTACCTGGGAACGATCATTTCATCAGACGGCAGATGCACATCAGAAATAGCTGTCAGAATCGGCCAAGCCAAAACAGCATTCAAGAAGATGACAAGCATTCTTACCAACAAATGCCTATCAATTAACATCAGGAAGAGAGTTCTTGAATGTTATATAGAACCAATACTGTTGTACAGATGCGAGGCGTGGACAGTCAACAAACAAAGCCAGAACAAGATTGAGGCAGCCGAGATGGGTTTCTAAGAAGAATGTTGAGGGTTCCATGGACAGCAAAGAAAACAAATGAAACAGTCTTGATGGAGGCAGACACAAGTAGATCACTCATAAGGAAGATTAGTAAAAGACAGGCAACATTTATAGGCCGTTTTGTGAGGAAAGGGGATTTGGAGCACCTGGTCACAACGGGAAAGCTGGAGGGAAAGAGAGCACCGGGTAGACCCCGAGAGAAAATGCTGGACGGACTTGCAGAGTGGCTGGGGACGAGGAGGGTGGGGGAGATGCTAGGGGCAACGAGAGATAGAGGCAGATGGAAGTCCACGATCGCCAACGCCATGCGGCAGGGCACCTGATGATGATGAACTAGCGAGTGTTGATATGCAGTGAGAAGTGTGTTAGTGTAATGTCTTGACAGCAGTACTGGGGTTTCAGTTGTAAGAAAACATGACGGTACGCTGGCCGCATGCAGCGAGCCTCTCTGGCTGAGTTGCCTGCCCGGCAGCGCTGTTTTTCTTTTTCTTTTTTTTTTCCAACTCGCTGGTGCACACCCACCGAAGACGCACGCCGACTGCAGCAAATTTATCGCTCCCACGACGTGGGCTAAACAAAGGACATGCGCATATCTGATTAGAATCAAAATGCGTGGCCTACTTACAAAAATCTTTGGTTCGCGCCAAATATCAGCAATAACTGGAACAGCAGTCGCAAGTGCGAACCGTCTATTCGCTAAAAACGCGCCGAAAGTTGTCGAAGGTATAGTTTCTGCTTTTCTATTGTTATGCTTTCGGCTCGTTATCTAAGATGTTGTTATTAACCATTTGTCATAATTGTAGTTTTGAAGATTTCCCTATTTGTAAACCTAGGAGTATGAAGTAGGCGCATGCTGTGGTAAGGCGAAAGCTAAACGCGAGAGAACACATGATAAAAGGAGGGTAGCCTATTCATTGCAATTGATGAATATTACGAGATGCCTGCTGCATCATGATTGCATTCATCCACCACCACCACCCAAAAAGTCAGACACTGAAATAGAGGCCAGAGCATAACATGATTGAATTTTGATAATTTTATTATAAACCTAATAGTTAAAAAAAATGGCAACGATAATCAGCGGTAACCTTGCGGTATGGCCGTGATTGCTGGGCTTAGCGTCCTCAGCACGTGGGTCAGTACTGACTGAGTCGGGTAGGCCAGGGATTACAGAGAAAAGTGCTGAGCACTGGCTAATCTCATACACCATGACTCCATTAGACAAAACCCCAAGGGCTGTCGCTTTAACGCCACTTGAAGTGTCTGCAACATAGATCAAGATCAGTTTAAAAGGTTACAGATGGTAGGCCTTCATCATTATTATTTTAACAGCTTGGCCTATTGTTCAGAGGTGCAGTGCTTTTGCCTCAAAATTTTGGTAGTGTATACTGTATAGGCCAGTCAGTTGCTTGATTGTTTTATGAGAATCAAGATAAATGCGCCTATAAAGTTTACTTATGAAGGACATTGCCTTGTACAATTTGTGTGTTATCAATCATAACGTCTCTAAATGTTTGATAGATATGCAGATCTATGGACTTATATAAGTATATTCAATTTGTGGTGTAATTGGTAATACTGATAGTCCCACTCCCAACCACTGTCTTTATTATGTTGTTTCCTATGTCCACAAAGGCCGTTTCACTGAACATTTGGTCCTAATTTCTTATGTTCATAAGATAAACATTTTGTTAGGAGAAAGAAAAAAGACTATGCAGTTTATTTGACAGGGATGTGACTGTGTAACTGTGCATGCATTATTGTATTTTCTGTATGTGATGTGTGTATGTCAGTGTTAGACTATCAGAGCATGTGTGAAAATGGAAATGATTAGTTTAAGACATAGATGTAGTAGGCCTATTTGTTCCCAGTTATGATTTTTTTTCTGTCTCAACTTAAGCACAGCTGAGGGGTGTTATCAAACACCTCTCATTCCGGCTTTACAGTGCTCCATCAACCCCAAGTTCATGCAGCCAGTCTCAGTCACAAGAAGCCCATGGGAGTTGGGACCCAGAGATGTCTAGCTGTCATGGGGTCATGTACTGCTGCTGGGTCATTTTGGTGGAGTTTAACAGTGCCTGTCCTGTTTCAAGTTACTAGGGACATTGCCTACAAAGCCCCCTACAGTAATTGCACAGTCTCAGAGCCATACAGCATTGCCTGTTCTGATTCAAATTACTAAGGACATTGCCTACAAAGCCCCCTATAGTAACTGCTCAGTCTCAGAGCCATACAGCAGTGCCTGTTCTGATTGAAAGAACTAAGAGCATTGCCTACAAAGCCCCCTACAGTAACTGCTCAGTCTCAGAGCCATACAGCAGTGCCTGTTCTGATTGAAAGAACTAAGGACATTGCCTACAAAGCCCCCTACAGTAATTGCACAGTCTCAGAGCCATACAGCAGTGCCTGTTCTGATTGAAAGAACTAAGGACATTGCCTACAAAGCCTTCTACAGTAACTGCTCAGTCTCAGAGCCATACAACAGTGCCTGTTCTGATTTAAATTACTTAGGACATTGCCTACAAAGCCCTCTATGGTAACCGCTCAGTCTTGGAGCCATACAACAGTGCCTGTTCTGATTCAAATTACTTAGGACATTGCCTACAAAGCCCTCTACAGTAATCGCTCAGTCTTGGAGCCATATACTCCTAATCATAATTTAAGGGCCACTTCTTCCTTCCTCTCTAATTTTAAGTTCAAATAATTGACAATGTTTAGAATTGATTCTATGTTTTATTTCATCATTTCCACACCTGTTTTGGAAAAAGAAATTAGCACAATGACCCATTAGTGAACAGCACATGCATTTAAAGGAACATCCCCCCCTTTTCAAAAAACAGAAAGTGTCAGATTTGGCCAATCTGTTTTCAATATCGCGTGTGTCCGCCCCGAGCCTGGATGCATGCTTCACAGCGCCGATGCATCGACCCCACAAGGGTACGGAGTGTGTCCTGAGGGATGGCCGCCCACTCGATCTGCAGGATGTCGACCAGCCTGGCCAGGGTGCCCGGTGGGGGGTGGTTGTCCCTGATGCGCCTCCCGAGCACATCCCAGAGGTGTTCAATTGGGTTCAGGTCAGGTGAGCACGCTGGCCAGGCCATACGGACGACTTCATGCTGCTCCAGGAAGTCGGTCACAAGGTGTGCTCGATGCGCAGGTGCATTGTCGTCCTGGAAGATGGCGCCTTGACCAAGGTCCACAAGCGCAGGCAGTGCCACGGCCGCCAGAACCTCGTCCCGGTACCGGACCCCGTTCAGGATGCCGTCAATGGGGAGCAGGGGGGTCCGGGTACCACGGCTCATGCCACCCCACACCATCACCGACCCGCCGCCGTACCGGTTATGCTCTTGGACAGTGGCGTCAGCGAACCTCTCCCCTTGACGTCGCCACACCCGAGCCCGGCCATCGTTAAAGGTCAGGGTGAACCTGGACTCATCCGAAAACAAGACCCGGGCCCACTGTTGCCTTGTCCAGGTCACGTGCTCCCTGGCCCAGGTCATGCGGCGCACTCTGTTGACCGGTGACAGCACGGGTCGGACGGCCGGTCTCCGTGACCTCAAGTTTGCCTCATGTAGCCGTCTTCTCACCGTGCTGCAGCTGATGTTAGCACCTGTTGCGTCCCTCAGCTGACCCCTCAAGGTCACCGCAGTGGATGCCCTTTCCCTCAGGACGGAGAGGGCAAGGTAGCGGTCTTGCTGTCTTGTCGTTACTCTGGGTCGACCCGTGTGACGCCTTTCCTGGACTGCTCCAGTCTCATTGAAGCGCTCCAGCAGTCTCTGGATTGTGGAATGCGACACTTCAAGTCGTCTAGCAACTTCCCGCTGCGCTAGGCCTTCATCAAGCAGAGCGAGGGCTCTCCCCCGCTGCTCATCCGTCATCCGTCGTATTGCAAGCATGGTTAAAACGAACCAAGAACGGGTCCTTTTTATCCTCGTCTGCGGGCAACTTTGGATGGAGTAGTGTTCAAAAAGGGCTTGCCTTGCACGTGCAAAGCGAACTTTGTCGCTACCTTGCCTGCGTCGTCAGAGAGACCCTGCTGAAGATTCGACAATTTCGTGTGGAAATTGTCTTCCTTGGGCCGCCCATTGCAAATCGGCAAATCCCCAAACACGTGCCAAAAGGAAACTGCAATGTTGTCTGAGCTCTTATCCATTCAGTTACGGCAACGAATTGGAGAAAAGAGTAAGAGAAAATAGGTTATTTCTCCTTTCAAAAATTGACTCAAAAACGTTCCTGGCCCTTCAATAATGACGTGTAGTATACAACAGTGCCTGTTCTGATTCAAATTACTTAGGACATTGCCTACAAAACCCCCTACAGTAACCGCTCAGTCTTTCTGTTCTGATTCAAATTACTTAGGACATTGCCTACAAAGCCCTCTACGGTAACCGCTCAGTCTTGGAGCCATACAACAGTGCCTGTTCTGATTCAAATTACTTAGGACATTGCCTACAAAGCCCTCTACGGTAACCGCTCAGTCTTGGAGCCATACAACAATGCCTGTTCTAATTCAGATCACTAAGGACATTGCCTACAAAGCCCTCTACGGTAACTGCTCAGTCTTGGAGCCATACAACAGTGCCTGTTCTGATTCAGATCACTAAGGACATTGCCTACAAAGCCTCCTACAGTAACCGCTCAGTCTCAGAGCCAGACCAAATGAAAGAACCCCAGTGAGGAGACCACTATCACGGCCCTCCAATGATCCATTGACAATCCCTGTGAACCACTGACATCAAAGAACTCAACATGAATTCATCTCAGGCATGGAAACGGTAGATAAAATTGAAACTGAGGTCAATATGAGATAGAGGCATGAAGGGCCAAAGAATCTGGAAGTGTTCTTAACCCTTTGACTACCGCATCCTGTCCACCGGCGTCCTACATTGTCAACCATACTATCGAAGCAAAAACTTAACCTTATGATTCCCTCACCCTATTCACCAGGTTCCTGCATGAAGCTGGTGGATAGGATAAGGGAATCATAGGATTAATTAAGTTTTTGCAGTTGATGGATAGGGAGTCAAAGGGTTACTGCTGTACTGACTGATTTCATGATAATGGGGATGATGGTCATGATGCTGTGGAGTTCCTTCTAGGATTGAGACTGCATGACAGGCTGCACACTACAGTTACCATGATAATGTATTTTGACATCAACCAGGCCAAAGAGATAGAGACATCTACAGTATTGGCCAGGAAATTTGATCAATACTCTCATGGCAACCATCTTTCAAGGAATTACAGTGGCAAAAAGGAAGAAAGGCAGACCTCTTATCTCATACATCAAGAACATAACCAACATCAGTGGCCTAAATATTCAAGAAGTTGTCCACAAAAGTCAAGACTGAGCGGCCTGGAGGGAGAAGCTGGTGTCAAAATGTGCAGCAGCCAACACCGAACCTGGTGATGCCGACAGGTGAGAGACAGGTGAGACTGAGTGACTCATCCGTAAAGTGGATTAGACTTGGCAGTGTGGTCCCAGTCATCCCAGTGAGCCCATTTCACGTCCAACTCTGGGTAGTAGCCAGTCAGGGCAGAAAAATCCCACAATAGTTTTTTTTATTACCCCATGGAGACTTGAACCCTTGACTTCCAAGTCAATTGTTCATGTGTAAGTTACTGTAACCACTTCGCCATGAATATTAACCCTTTGACTCCCGCACCCTGTTCACCAGCATCTTGCATTGTCAACCTTGCTAACAAAGCAAAAACTTTACCCTTTGACTCCTTCACCCTGTCCACCAGCTTCCCGCATGAAACTAGTGGATAGAGTGAGGAAGTCAAAGGGTTAAGTTTTTGCAATTAGTGGATAGGCTGCGGGAGTCAAAGGGTTAATTATTTTGACCCAAACAGGATCTTTGGATGTGATCAAATATTCACTAAGAAGAAACTGAAGTTGATTCTAACAAGCCTCCTTGGCTTTATTCATCAGCATTAATATTCTGATTTCTCTGTCAACAGCAGTATCATACTCCATCATGCCACTCAATGTGGAAATCAAGGCTCGAGTGAAAAATTATGCAGACTTGATGACAAAGGCCAAGGAGCTCAGTGGTAGTCAGGGAGAAATTCTACAACAGGAGGACACATTTTTTGCCTGTCCCAATGGTCGACTGAAATTGAGAATATTGAAGGTATGAGGCTTTTCTTTTGTTATTATCAAACTTTCTGTCAATTTTTTTCCTCACAATTTAGAATATCATTTGCATGTGAAAGTTGTATTATTTATAAGAAAATAGGCATTTGTTTGTTTGGTGAAAATGACTTCTGGATAGCAAACTGAGCCAATGTCCATTCCATAGACTTGCAAAAATTAATAATTTTTCAGTCTTGCACAAACCGAGGGTATGTCAAGCCAGTTGAGTGTAGCTTTCTGAATGAAACAAAAGATTTATAATGATTCAGTTTACGCTACCCGTTAAACATCAAACAGACATGACCCAGCATTCATCTTGAAAACTGGTAACTCTGACTTCACCCTGACATGCAAGTTTATGTGAGTGTGTCTCTGCTGGTGTGTGATCTTGTGTCTGTGTGTGTGTTAAAGCATGTTTGAAAATGTGTGTGTATGTGTAGGGCAGTCCAGCAGAACTGATCTACTATGACAGACCTGACCAGATGGGGCCAAAACTCAGCAAGTTCCACAAAACATCAGTCAATAATCCTGAAGATCTCAAGGTAATATCACTGCTGTGCACTATTTGCTTGATTTTTAAGGTTTCTTTCTTGTTTAATTTAGGACTTTACAACCCCCGTTGGGATGCCAGGGGCTCTTTCAGTATAAATAGTATCCCCACCTTCTGGAAATTCTGTGCTAGAAATTTCCTCTTTTCTGTCTCTGTCTTTGTTTCTGCCTTTTTCCTTTGCTTTCTGTCACTTCATTATATCATTTTCTGCCTTGCTGGTCCATTCACCTGTATGTGTTCAATAATATCTTCCATAGTTTGTCTTAGGATTGATAATTGGGTACATGTGTTAAGTGAATTTTTGGCTCTAGGGAAGTGAGATATGCGGAAGCAATTTAAGGTAATTTAGGCCTGTTTTTATATATGTTTTAGTGTCCTTAGTTATGTTTAAATTTGTATTCAGGTATGTTTTTAAATCCCCTGTGCTATAAATTGAACAGTGGTCAACGCCAGGGGCACCTCCTTAGATTATGTGCATGAATGCATTGATATGTGTACTTAATTTTCTGTTCCTTTGTTTTGGTCCTGTCGAAGTGTTGTGTATGTTTTGAAATGGTTATAACCCTGATATGGCTTTAAACAAAAATAACAATAACAAGATCTTGCCAGTGCATGGATTTTTGTGTCAGCTCAAGGAGTCTGCCAGTCAATTGCTGGCAGCTTGGGTGGAGTGCAGTTGAAATGTGTAAGCGAACTGAATCTCAATCGAACAAACTGCGGACTGCAGAATACTATTTTGGACCATTTTGAATGATTGATGGAACAGTGATCAGAAATAGACACGACTGTAGGCTGAGAGTGTGTTTGTACACAAAGTGGGCAGGTGAGCACATGCGTACCTGTTGATGGGTGAGCTTGTGTGTATGTGTGTGTGTGTATGTGTGCATGCGTACATGTGTGCGTGTGTGCGTCCATGTGTGTGTGTGTGTGTGTGTGTGTGTGTGTGTGTGTGTGTGTGTGTGTGTTTGTGTGTGTGTGTGTGTGTGTGTGTGTGTGTGTGTGTGTGTGTGCATGTATTTATCAGTGGAACATTAGTTGATGATAATGGATGAAAAAAAAAGTAAAACAATGAAAGTAAAAATTGTGTGCAGGAGGTGCTGAGTTTGTCGCTTGGTGTGCGGGGTGTGGTAAAGAAGAAGCGCTATCTCTACATGGTGGGTCAGACCAGGGTCCACGTGGATCAGGTGGAGGGCCTGGGGGAATTCATGGAACTCGAGGTATGTTTTTTAAAATTAAAAACAGATTTTTGTTAGGATTATCGCACTCAGGGAGGTTACCTTTGTGCTCACTGAATTATTTTTTCGTCCCATTTTCCGCACCGCCTTAATGGCCACAGAAGTTGGCACAGTTTATACAATGTGATGATGATGATATCGATGAGGATGATAATCATGATGCTGTGGAGTTCACCCTCAATGACGCGTCCTTAAAGTGGATGAGACTCGATCGTGTGGTTCCAGTCTTTCCAATGAGCCCATAGCAGCCCAGTTATGGGTAGGAGCCTGTTAAAGCTGAAAAGTCTCACTGTGAGAGGTATGTTTTCATTCTTTTCTTTTTAATGATGTTTCCCCCCTTTGCTTTGAAGCAGAATTGCTGCCTAGAAGTCTTACTGCATGGCTTTAAGTCTGGTTTGACAAAACTTAGGGTGTGCTGTCTCCAGTTCACCTGGCTGACTTGAAAGTAGGTACCGCCCCTACATGGGGATGCCGGGGGCTCTTTCAGTAGTGTGTGCTGTCTCCAGTCCACCTAGCTGATCTGCTTGTAAGTGGGTACCTCTCCCCCCATGAGGATGCCAGGGGCACTTTCAGTATAAATAGTGTCCCCACCTTCTGGAAATTCTGTGCTGGAAATTTCCTCTTTTCTGTCACTGTCTTTGTTTCTGCCTTCTTCCTTTGCTTTCTGTCATTTCTTTCTATCATTTTCTTCCATGTGGTCCATTCACCTGTATGTGTTCAATAAAGTCTTACTGTCTCTTAGGATTGATAATTGAGTACATGTATTTAGTGCATTTTTGGCCCCAGGAAAATGAGGTATACGGAAGCAATTTTAAGTAAGTTAGGCTCATTTTTATATATGTTTTGGTGTCCTTAGTTAAGTTTAAATTTGTATTCAGGTATGTTTTTTGAATTCCCTGTGTGATAAATTGGATGGAGTGGTCAGTGTCAGGGGCGTCTCCTTAGATTATATGCACGAATGCATTGATATGTGTACTTAATTTTCTTTTCCTTTTTTTTTTCCTGTTGAAGTGCTGTGTATGTATTGAAATGGTTATAGCCCTGATAAGGGTCTACACAATCGGCTGGACTTTAAGCAACAATAAAAACAAGAACAAGTAGGTACCTGATTCTGTTTAGGGTTGTGGAAAATAAAGTAGCAATGGAGAGGAGATAGGCACCACAGTCAGAATGCCGGCCATGTGGTTATGTTGAGGTTCCTACCACCTCACTTCCCTGCAATCTCAGGAGTATGGAACAGTCTTTTTACCCCAATGTCATAGACACAAAGACAACACAAAAAGGAAACAGATCATAGCGCACCTGTAGAAGGCTGTTTCCAGATTAGAAAGCTATATTAGAAACAAAAGGTAGATTATGTTTGGTAACTTTTTCTTCCATATTTGTGAACCTCATGATAAAGGTGGATTCTAGCTCTTGATGCAATATCAGACACTGGTCTGATGGCACCCTTGTGATTTGCTCATTAATATGGGCACTTTGCAGGCGTTTTTTCTGTTTTAGGCTGGATTGAACGTGGTGCAAGGGTCATCCAGTTAATAGGGAGAATGTCCTAATTCTATAAAAATATAATTGATGCAGCACTTTGAAACTGTACATATACCTGGCCCAATTATTCTGTAATCTAATTACAGCGTTACATGCAAATATTGTGATGTCATTTGTTATGATATGTTGGATACAGTCATTCTAAACATCATGGCCATGTTTAACCCAGAAGAATAGCACGCTTTCATTAAAATTGAATTTGATAAAAGATGTATTGATGCAGGTTGTCCTAAAAACTGCACAATGTATGTGGGACCAAGCAGAAGCTTATAATTAGGCTGCAGTTTATGGGTCATTGTCATTCTTTAAAGATGGACAAAATGATATTAAAGAGAAGCATAGTCTGGGAAGGCCAGCTGAAGTTACTGTTGAGAAAAAAATTGTTCCAAAAGTTAGAGAAATGAGTTTAGAGAAATAGCACTGTACAAAACAGTTTGTTATTATTTCAACTAAAAATGCCTTAGAAGAGGCATTTGTTATTATTTCAACTAAAATGCCTTAAAGAGGCATTTGTTATTATTTCAACTAAAATGCCTTAAAGAGGCATTTATTTGTATAAAAAATTTCTGTAAAATTATTATTGAACAGTTTGTCATCAGAATTAGCAAAATCATACATCAGTATCTAAAACAATGTGGTGTTAATGTCTCAAGTCCCTCATGGCAGAATAAATGGCCTTTCACTGGAGCAGGCAGCCAATCATTCCAGTTTCAAATTGTTTCACAAGTAAAGTGAATAACTACATACTCTTTAAAATGATGTAGGCCTATTTTTGTAAGCATTTTATATAAACGAATACAACAGTGAGAAAATAAAAACAAAACAAAACAAAAAAACCTCCCCTCCAAAATCAAATAAATCCATGTGAATGTTACTGTTTACAGCTATGTGTATGTACAGTTTTCATGGACCACATTTTTTTATCACAATTTTTGGTTGATTTTGATTATGGCTTGCAATATCCAAAGTTCCCATCATGGTAGTTACTTTTAAACATGAGTTATTACTCCCATATACCCAATTTTGCCCTCCTTTGCAACACTATATGTGTAATTCCAGTAATGGAAGCCTGGTAGACCTTCTGCCTGACAGTCTGAGCATGCTTTTGACCATCTTTTGAAAAACTTTGTGCCAGCAGCCTTCAGTCCACCCAGTAGTGAGAGGGTACCTGATGTAATTCCGTTAAGCTGGTGGATAGGCTGAGGGAGTCAAAGGGTTAAATTTTTGCAGTGTGGGTTTCAAAGGGTTAACAACTGGCTTGAGAATAATGAGATCTCTGACAGGTCAGTCCCCTATGACCCAACTTCAGACTATACTCAGTGCTTGCATGCTTTGTGGGTGTGTGTGTGCTTGCTGCTGTGTGTGTGTGTGTGTGTGTGTGATGTGTGTGTGTGTGTGTGTGTGTGTGTGTGTGTGTGTGTGTGTGTGTGTGTGTTGTGTGTGTGTTGTGTGTGTGTGTGTTTGTGTGTTATGTCTCTTTGAAACTGTGAACTTAAATGTTTTCCAGGCTTCAATAGAAAATCGGATTAAACCTCTTTCAAAGTCAAGCCATGTTAACATTTTGGACACAACCTTGTTTAAGTTAATAAAACCAAAATGTTGCACAAGATGTTTTAGATTGTCAGTCTCTAAATGAACACTGACAATAAAGTTGTTTTGATGAAAGTAATTTTAAGTTACATTTTTGATTCACTGGATGACAAGAACATGATAATGACTTTAGCAGTATCATGAGACTGTATTCTCTTCCCAGGTTTGGGGAATTCTGATGAATTAGATTTTGTGATGAACTTCAGAGGCAGAATGAACTATGTCATCACACTGTAAAGAATATCAAAAAATTAGCAAGAGTTGGTCCTTTTGCCCTGTATCACTATCAGTGTGTCTCAACAACTGGAAACCATTCTGTTCTGTTAGAAGTGGGTTTGTAAAAATGACCAGTGTTTTCAGTATCATTTTACAGATTTCAGTTTCAGTTTCAATTTCTCAATTTCTGCACTTGGAATGAATTCCAATATGCACTAATGTCACAGATGCCATGTGCTGAAGAAAGATATACAATGATCACGGCACAAGCTTAAGCCTGCACATAAACCCATGAGTTGGCCAGGTCCTGAGGTCCTACCTAGATAGTTCCATAACCCTGAGGTCTTAGGGGAGTGAGGTGGCAGAGACCTCAACTTTTCCCAGGGCCAGCACCACAAGGGCAGTGCCCATCCCATCTCCCTTGCTTCAAATTCATAGTCATGTTCATTTTTTTTTTAAACCAAGACGTCAGAAAGGCAAGAAAGCTAATTGGTCTTCAAGGGGTGGGACCTGGGAAATCAACCTATCTCTCCATTTTTTTCACCAAGGCAGCCTGGCTGTGCCCTGCTTTTCATGATTTTCAACTGCCGTGGCAACTGCCAGAAGGCGCACAGGTCCAACTCGTTTTTCGTCCCCTTCTGAAGAAGGTATGATGCTTGCATAGTACAGTAATAAGCTGCAGAACATCTTCATCTAAGTGCACGCAGGTACATTCCACAGAATGGAGGATTTTGTATGCAACCAGTTTTAAGTATCCTATTATTATAGCAGTTGAAATTATCCATAAAGAACAGATGTTCAGCATGCTCTGCAGGTGTGTTTTTCTTTTCGTTGTAGGTGGGCTTGATGGATGGACAGTCACCAGAAGATGGTCAAGCCATTGCCAATGACCTGATGCAGAAGCTGGGGATCAATGAGCAAGATCTGTTGACCTGTGCCTACATGGACCTTATACTGAAAGAAAAATCGGCTTGACATGCTCATGTTGTTTATTCACATTTGTCGGTGCCTGTCATGTGACGTTTTTAGGACTGATGCCATAGTAAGGACTGATGATGATTTTGTTAACTATATGTGACAGTATTATCAAATAACTGAGGCATCAATGGGACCAAACCGTGCTTTTTGCAATCACACACACACACACACACACACACATGCACTCACGTACACACAAACATACACACATACACAAACGCACATGCACATGCACACGCACATGCACACACACTGTCAATGTATAAAGGTTAGAGGAAAAATGATAAAGACTTCGTTATGCAGATGACACCGTTCTAATCGCAGAAAATGAAAAACACCTGCAAAATCTTGTGAATAGAAATAAATAGAAATAAAGGGCGGGAGCTAAATAGGAAGAAGACTGAAGTCATGATAATCATAAAAAAACAAGAAATCCTCTTATGCAAAATAACAGCAAATGGCAAAACATTGAGACAAGTTGATAAGTTTAAATATCTGGGAACAATCATCACCAGATGGCAGATGGCACAAGAAATAGCCAACAGAATCGGCCAAGCTACAATATATTCAAAAGAATGAAAATGTTCTTACCAATAAATGCCTATCAATTAACATCAGGAAGAGTTCTTCAGTGTTATATAGAACCAATGCTGTTGTACAGATGTGAAGCATGGACAGTCAACATGTAAAGTCAGAAGATTGAGGCAGCTGAAATGTGGTTTCTACAAAGGACAATCTTCAAGGAGGCAGACACAAAAAGAACATTAATGAAGATTAGGAAAAGACAAGCAACATTTGTAGGACATTTTATGAAGCAAGAGAAATTAGAGCACCTAGTTACAACAGGAAAGCTGGAGGGAAGATGAGCACCAGGTTGACCCAGGGAGAAAGTGTTGGACAGACTTGCGTATTGGATGAAGACAAGAGAATGGGAGAAGTACTTGCAGCGACAAAAGATGATTCGTGTGGAGGGCCATGATCACCAACGCCATGCGCCAGGGGACACGATGATGATGATGATGAAGTAGATGTTGGTAGGAGATGGAGTTGGGCCAGAAGATTTGTATAATTCTTCTGATTTTTTTTGTATGGGAAATTGATATATGGAAGGCTGCTGTCTGTCATTCTCCAGCATTCTTAGCTGTAAGTAGGATGGAAAGCACACAGCTCTAGTACGGTCTCAGCGTGGTATTGATGATTTACCTGGGATACCTTCATGTCATTCAGCATTTAATACTGTTACTATAAATTCTTGTTGTTATTGTTGTTCATTTGATGTTAAACTGTCTCATAATGTGTCTATAAAATGCTGATTTCACATCTATGGGAAATGTCAGAATTTTTATTACTCTGTCATTGACACTATGTGTGTGTGTGTGTGTGTGTGCATGTGTGTGTGTGTGTGTGTGCGTGTGTGCGTGTGTGTGTTTGTGTGTGTGTGTGTGTGTGTGTTTGTGTGTGTGTGAGAGAAAGAGAATGTGTGTGTGTGCGTATGTGTGCGTGTGTGTCTTTCTCAAATATATTACATTTAATTTTCGGAGATTTTCATTTCAAATTTCTGATAACTATTTAGTTGTATTTATTTTTTAAAAAGACACATGTAGTCGGACTTAATGAGAAGTGTGGTGATGATGAAGACGTAGATGATATCGTGAAAGGTTTAGTTTCACCCCATTAACCAGCTAAAGAATTCCTGTCATTGTACATGTATGCTTTTAAATGAGTGTGACTTAAGCACCACCAATTGATATATCAGTAACCCAGTATCCTTTATTTTGCAGGGTATCTCTTTATTCCAGTCCCTCTTGTCTCTTGAAGTAAACTCACACACACACACAATATATATATATACACACACGCACACACACACAGCATATACACACACAAACCCTCACTTATTTAAACATACACATACACAAAATGCAGAGTTCTAGTATGGTAGTTTTGTAGAGTGCTTTACCAGTCGATGGGAAAGAACTCATAATTCATGTTAAGTAAAATATTAGTTATTTCCCCTCTGTCACAAACGCCAAGCCTTCTGTTCATGCACGTTAGAGACGAACAGAGGACATGTCTAAATTTTGGATGAGATGATGTAGAAAATAATATTCTAGGACTGGCCAAAAATAACCTGCTCAAGTATTATTTTTTCCCAGTCATAAATCTAGTCATGGACGTAGTAAAAAGACTTACTCCCCATACCCCAGTTGTCTCTCTCTTTAGTGGGCTGGCTGGTTCAGCTGACAGGGACGTCGACTTTAAATCTGATGTCTCGAGTTCGTTCCCACTCTCATCATCATCATCATCATCATCATCATCATCATCATCATCATCATGTGCCCTGTCGCATGGCTTTGACAATCATAGCCCTCCATACGAATCTATCCCTTGTCGCTGCAAGTACATCTCCCACCATCTGTGTCCTCAGTCACCCTGCAAGTCCGTCCAATATTTTTTGCCTGGGTCTACCTGATGTTCTCTTTCCCTCCAGCTTTCCTGTTGTGGCCAGGTGTTCTAATTTCTCTTTCCTCATAAAATGTACTACAAAATGTACTACAAATGTTGCTTGTCTTTTCCTAATCTTCTTTATTAATGATCTTCTTATGTCTGCCTCCTTCAAGACTGTTCGTTTGTTTTCTTTGCTGTCCGTGGAACTCTTTAACATTCTTCTTAGACACCACATTTCAGTTGCCTCAATGTTGTTCTGACTCTGAGTGTTGACTGTCCACGCCTCACAACTGCACAATAGTATCGGTTCTACATAACCCCAAGAACTCCCACCCTGTAACATAAAAACTGGCTTGATCGTTGTCAATCTTTAATGCTTCCCCTTATGCAGGTGGTGTCAGTAGTTCATAAGTCTCGTCATAAACATGCCAGTAGATCATGAGGACACGCTCCCCCATGTGGATGCTGGGGGTCTCTTTCAGGATAGATAATATTTTCACTTGGAAACTACACGCTAAGGAGGAACCAGAGAAAAAAGGAAAAAAGAATCAGAACGGGTATTCAATACAACCAGACTGACAGGCGCAAATTTTAGGCCAGCTGGCCTTTTGTCAAGCGTAGACATAAGATACAAACGAACAAACACCAAATACAAAAATTAGGAGAAAAAGAATAAAACTTCCTGCTGCTTCGTCCAGTGGGAGAAAAGGACTAAAATGACATCATAGTGTGTTTGTGAGTAAATATGATGTCAGAGGGAAAGTGAGATGAAGTCTGCAATTCGAAAAGTGGTCATGCCATATTAATATTGTTTTATCCTGAAGAGGATCCAGGGCTGAAACAAAAACTATGATGCACTACTGAGAGTAGGTTTTGGAATGTAAAGTATCCTACTATTAAAAAGCATAAGAGAAAATATAAGCATATGATCGACTGAATGGAAAAATATATAATCAAGAGGTATGGGATGTAAATGGATCGTGCCTAGTGCAACGAATACGGTCTGTCCTTGAAATAGGCCAACAGCCAAGGGGATGAAGGGAAAACCAGAGACCCCGGAGAAAAAAAACAACATACTTAGACGCGGCTGGGCCTGTCTTGTGAACCGAGCATTAAAACAGATTAAAAAGAAAAAGGCATAGGCTATGTGCAGCCCACAAGCCAAGACCTCACTCAGATGGGAAAATGGTGATAAAATGGTCTATTTCAGGAGGATAAGGTATGGGGAGGGGGAAAGAAAGTATCGCAAATCATCATCGAGGTAAAAATACATGGACTCAAAGGCACATTGAAAGAAGATTGTATGCCTAAATTCATCCAAGCAGTATAAACATAAATTATACATGAAGGACAAGGAAGTTAATGCTTATACATTCGAGCAAACACACACACACACACACACACACACACACACAGAAGGTAAAAGTACATGCATAAAGAGCCATGTCTGGTTAAAAGTGCATGAAGTGGCATGATACTGAATTCTGTTGAGAAATTAAATATTGGATCAACTCGCAGAGTGGCTGAGGACAGAGAAGGTGGGAGACGTAGGCCTACTTGCAGCGACAAGGGATAGATTCGTATGGAGGGCCATGATCGCCAACACCATGCGGCAGAGCACATGACGATGACGATGACGATGAATGCTATGATGATGAAATTGAGATGATTAACATGGTACTATGAATTCCATTTCGGCTTCAGATGCGTGAAAGGGTTATACTCTCTCTTTAGCGTCATAACCCATCCTGGTATCAACTAGGTCCGAGAGACACAGACACATGAGGCGTTGATCAGCGCATTGGAGCAACGATCACAATAACTTAACAGTAAAGTTGATGAAACTTGACTGTGTGCTCCCACTCTTCCCAACGTGTCCGTTGCTATAGCTAAACTTTCAGGTATGAGCCGTTAGGGTTGAAAAATCAGACTTTTTGTGAAAGGGGGGGGGGGGGGGTTAATTGATGGTGGTTCAAACTCTCGATCTACCCCAGTGGTAGTGGTGTGGTTGTAGTAGTGGTTGGTGGTGGTGGTGGTTGTAGTGTGGTGTGGTTGTAGTAATGGTGGTGGTGTGGTGGAGTAATGGTGGGGTGTGGTAGTGGTGTGGTTGTAGTAATGGCGGGGGTGGTAGTGGTGTGGTTGTAGATTAGTGGTGTGGTTGCTAGTATTGGTGTGGTTGTAGTAGTAGTGTGGTTGTAGTAGTGGTGTGGTTGTAGTATGTGGTGGTGGTGTGTAGTAGTGGTGTGGTTGTAGTAGTGGTGTGTTGTAGTATTGGGGTGGTTGTAGTATTGGTGTGGTTGTAGTAGTGGTGTGGTTGTAGTATGGTGTGGTTGTAGTAGTGGTGTGGGTTGTAGTATGGTGTGGTTGTAGTATTGGGTGGTTGTAGTAGTGTGTGGTTGTAGTAGTGGTGTGGTTGTAGTATGTGGTGTGGTTGTAGTAGTGGTGTGGTTGTAGTAGTGGTGTGGTTGTAGTATGGTGTGGTTGTAGTAGTGGTGTGGTTGTAGTAGTGGTGTGGTTGTAGTAGTGATGTGGTTGTAGAGTGGTGTGGTTGTAGTATTGGTGTGGTTGTAGTAGTGGTGTGGTTGTAGTAGTGGTGTGGTTGTAGTAGTGGTGTGGTTGTAGTAGTGGTGTGGTTGTAGTATGGTGTGGTTGTAGTAGTGGTGTGGTTGTAGTAGTGGTGTGGTTGTAGTATTGGTGTGGTTGTAGTATTGGTGTGGTTGTAGTAGTGGTGTTGTGGTTGTAGTAGTGGTGTGGTTGTAGTAGTGGGCGTGGTAGTAGTAGTGGTGGTGGTGGTGATGGTAGTGGTGGTGGTCCGTGGCACTAACTGGTGCACCGCACTGTCTGTTTTTTCCTGGAACTCTGTGACTGGAAGAATCTAGGGGAAGATGTATGTAGGTAATCCCATGCTGGAACGAGAAAGAAGAAGAGGTGAGAATGAGAAAAAAGTGTAATGGTGTCAAACTCTTTGACGTTCGATAACCTGAGTCCATCCCATCTCCTTGTTCTTCTAGGTCTTATATTCCCCACCTCTGTGTGTGTTTGTTTGAAAGTCGTCACTGTCTGTGTGTGTGCAAGCTGTGGGGATGTTTGCGTGTTCAGCTCTCACCATCTGTTGGTGTGATGTCGAGAGTCAAGAGCCATGTCGCTGCTTACCTGTTACAAGGTCGTATTGTGTTGTTATGTTGCGTTGCTTTATAATAGCGTTGCGTTACGGTGTGTTGTGTTATGCTGATCGGTGTTGTGTTGAGTTGTATTGTGTGGTGTGATGTGGTGGTGGTAGTGGTGTATTGGCAGTAGTGGTGGTAGTGGTAGTGGCGGTGGTGGTAGTGATAAGGGTGTGGTAGTGGTAGTGTGGTGTGACGGTGGTTGGTGGTAGTGTGTGGTGGTGGTAGTCGTGGTGGTAGTGGTAGTCGTGGTAGTGGTTGGTGGTAGTGGTGGTGGTGGCAGTGGTGGTGGTGAGTGGTGTGGTGGTAGTGGCGGGGGTGGTAGTGGTGTGGTTTGTAGTACTGGTGGTGGTGGTGATGGTGTGGTGGTGGTGATGGTGTGGTAGTGGTGTGTGATAGCGGTGGTGATAGTGGTGGTATAGTGGTGGTGGTGATAGTGGTGGTGGTGGTAGGTGGTGGTGGGTGGTAGTTGTGGTGGTGTTGGTGGTAGTAGTGCGGTAGTGGTGGTGGTAGTAATAGTGGTGTGGTATGATGGTGGTGAGTTGGTGGTGGTGGTAGTGGTGAGTGTGGTGGTGGTAGTAGTGTGGTGATGGTGGTAGTGGTGGTGTGGAGTGGTAGATGGTGGTGGTAGTGGTGGTGGTGGTGGTAGTGGGGGTAGTGGTGTGGTGTGTGGTAGTGGTGGTGGTATGAGTGTGGTAGTGGTAGTGGTGGTGGTATGTAGGTGGTAGTGGTGGTGGTAGTGGTGTGGTAGTGGTGGTGGTGGTGGTAGTGGTGGGGTGGTAGTGGTGTGGTAGTGGTAGTGGTAGTGGTGGGTGGATGTAGTGGTGTGTGGTGGTGGTGGGTAGTGGTGGTGTGGCAGTGGTGGTGGTGGTGGTAGTGGTGATGACAGTGGAGGTATTGGTGATAGTTGTGGTGGTAGTGGTGGTGGTGGAGTGGGATGGTGGTGGTGGTAGTGGTGTGGTAGTGGTGGTGTGGCAGTGGTGGTGTGGGTGTGATAGTGGTGATGACAGTGGTGGTATTGGTGGTAGTTGTGGTGGTAGTAGGTGGTGGTGGCAGTGGAGATGGTGTGATGGTGGTGGTAGTGATGGTGGCGGTGGTAGTGGTGGTGATAGTGGTGGTAGTGGTGGTGGTAGTGGTGTGGTGGTGGTGTGGTAGGTGGTAGGTGTGTGGTAGTTGGTGGTAGTAGTGGTAGTGGTGGTGGTGTAGAGTGGTGGTAGTGGTGGTGTAGTGGTGGTAGTGTGGTGGTAGTGGTGGTGGTTGTAGTGGGGTGGTAGTGGGTGGTGTGTGGTGGTGTAGTGATGGTGGTGGTAGTGGTGTGGTGGTGGTGTGGTGGTAGTAGTGGTGGTGGTAGTAGGTGGTGTGGTAGAGGTGGTGGTAGTGTGTGGTGGTAGTGGTGGTGTAGAGGTGGTGTATGGTGGTGGTAGTGGTGGTGGTAGTGGTGGGGTTAGTGGGTGGTGGTGGTAGTGGGTGTGAGTAGGTGTGGTATGGTGTGGGTAGTGGTGTGGTGTGGTGGTGGTGTGGTGTGGGTGGTGAGTGTGATGTGGGAGTGTGATGGTGGTGGTAGTGGTGATGCAGTGGTGGTATTGGTGGTAGTGGTGTGGGTGAGATGGTGTGGTGGTGTAGTGGTAGTGCGGTGGTGGTGGTGTTGATAGTGGTGGTACTGGTGATGGTGGTGGTTGGTGTAGTGATGGTGATAGTGGTGGTGGAAGTGGTGGTGGTAGCGATAGTAGTGGTGGTCGGTAGTGACGGAGTGGTAGTTGGTGGTGGAAGTGATGTAGTGTAGTGCGGCGGTGGTGGTGGTTCGTGTGTGTTTTTACATACCCACAATTGCAGATAGGCCTACCACCTATCTACATGTAGGCAGAACAGTCAGACAAGACTGAGGAGCAGGCAGTGATAGATATCTAGTGTCCATTTCAGCAAAGCCAGAGACACCGTGAGAATGCTGAACAACGTGTGGAGGTTCCCACCAACAACACCAAGCTGAACTGTACCAGATCTCTCACCTTTCCATCCTACTTTTTTACTGGTCACAATGCTGGAGGATGACAAACAAAAACAAAAAACAAACAAACAAAAAACAACAAACAAAAAACAAACAAAAAACAAACACCAAAAAACCCCACAACAAACAAAACAGAATCAACTCCCAAACAACCACCAAACAACCCCCAAACAAACACCCCCCAAACAAACACCCCCAAACAAACCCCCCCAAACAAACAACCCCCAAACCACCCCCCCAAACAAACAACCCCCAAACAAAAAACAAACAACACCCCAACAAACAAACAAACAAACAAACATACAAACAAACATACAAACAAACAACCCCAAACAAACAAACAACCCCCAAACAAACAAACCCAAACAACAAAACACACCAAACAACCCACAAACAAAAAACAACACAAAACCACAAACAAACAAACAACCCCAAACAAACAAACAAACACCCCAAACAAACAAACAACCACAAACAAACAAACACACAACACCCCAAACAAACAAACAACCCCCAAACAAACAAACCCCCAAACAAACAAACAAACACCCAAACAAACAAACACCCAAACAAACAAAACCAAACAAACAAACAAACCCCCAAACAAACAAACAACCCCAAACAAACAAAACCCCAAACAAACAACACAAACAACAAACAAACAAACAACCCAAACAAACAAACAAACAACACAACCCCCAAACAAACAACAACAACCCCCAAACAAACAAAACAACCCCAAACAAACAACCACAACCCAAACAAACAACAACCCACAAACAAACAAACAACACAACAAACAAACAACACCCCAAACAACACCCACAACACAAACAACCCCCAAACAAACAAACAAACACCCCAAACAAACAAACAACCCCCAACAACAAACAAACACCCCCAAACAAACAAACCAAACAACAAACCCCCAAACAAACAAACAACCCCCAAACCAAACAAACAACCCCCAAACAAACACCAACAACAACCCCCCCAACAAAACAAACAAACAAACCCCCCAAACAAACAAACACCCCCAAACAAACAAACAACCCCCAAACAACCAAACAAACAACCCCAAACAAACAAACAACCCCAAACAAAAACCCCCCACAACAACACCCCAACAACAACAACCCCAAACAAACAAACAACCCCCAAACAAACAAACAACCCAAACAAACAAACAAACAACAAACAAACACCCCCAACAAACAAA
>JAPXFY010000024.1:26824416-26829416 GCA_030674185.1 Monoplex corrugatus
AATCGAATAATCGATTGGGTAATGTTTGGGTGGACAGAGGCATGTGAGAAAGCAGTTCAATATAAAAGGGAGAAATTCAAAATCTACATCAAAAGCCGGAAACCTGAAGATCATGTGGAATTGAAAAAAGCTAACATCCAATGTAACAAAATCATTGCTGAAGCAAAGAAAGATTATTGGGCATCATTCTGCAAAAAAAAAAAAAAAAAAAAAAAAAAGAAAGAAATTTCAGATTTCCATAAAGTCTGGACGAAAATGAATCAAATGAAGAATGGAACCAACTTACCTAGGTGTCCGATAATGATAGAAACATGTAACACATTTCCTTCAGACATGGACAAAGCAGAAACCTTTGTGGACTTATTTGCTAAAAACAGTAAAGTTGAAGGTTTATCTCCAGACTGCAAACATCACAGAGAAATGGAAGATAACAACTCAATCTACACTGATCCAATACCTCAGAATGATCTCTGGTTTAATTCTCCAATCACCTTAGAAGAGCTAAAAAACACAATACTGTTTCTACACAACAAAACGAGTTCGGTAGGTATTGATGCAGTTTCGACTGAAATGATTAAACATCTCCCTGAAAACTATCTTATTTTCCTACACAAAATTTTGCAGAAATGCTGGATTAGCGGAACTGTACCACAAATCTGGCAAAAGTCTATAGTTATACCGATATTAAAAGCAGGAAAATCGAAAACTGATAAAAACAGTTACAGACCCATTGCTTTGACGTCCCACACGAGCAAACTAATGGAAAGATTGATCTTAAACAGACTTTTACACTACTGTGATAAAAATAACGTTATTCCGGTAAACCAGGCGGGTTCTAGAAAAGGGAGATCCGCAGTTGAACACCTGGTTAAACTTACGACTCAGATCAAACAACAGTTTGCCCGCAGAAAAAGTGTTTTAGCTACTTTCTTTGATGTAAAAAAAGCTTACGATCCAGTTTGGCATAAACGTTTATTGTTCAAGCTAAAATCTGTTGGTTTATCTGGCAATATGTACAATCCATTAAATCTTTTTTAGCTAATAGAACAATACAGGCTAGAGTGGGAGCTAGTTATTCTACTTCTCGGCGCCTCGACATGGGGATTCCACAAGGTTCAGTGATAGCATCTATTTTATTTAATATCCTTATACAGGATCTTCCTAAAGCTTTTTCAAATCGTGTTGTTTTAGTACAGTATGCTGATGATATATGCACTTGGATGAATATCACTTTAAAAAAGACAGAGAACACGGAATTACATCAGAAAATTGTATCAATCTGATCTTGATAATCTTGGAAACTATATGTTAGAAAATGGTCTGTCGTTGTCGGCAGAAAAAACTAACATGATGCTGTTTGATCCTGGTGGTAACTCAAATAACTTGCCTACTTTCAAATTGCTTGGTGAAAGTGTTAACTTACAAACAGGTCGTAAAATTTCTGGGAGTTTACATCACTTCGAAATTAAGCTGGAATGTACATTTTGATTATATTTTAACAAAAGCACGAAAAACCTTAAATTTTCTAAAGATAATAAGCAAATTACCCTGGGGAATGGATACAAATATACTGATTCATCTGTCAACAGCGCTGGTCAGGTCTAAATTATCCTACGCGCAAGAAGTTTTTTTCAATGCACCTAAATATTTACTAAAAAAGATTCAGAATTTGGACTGCAAAAGTCTTAAAATTGCACTAGGTGTACCAACTCATGCTTCTACTCTGGAAACATACAAAGTTGCTGGAATTCTACCTCTACACAACCATCGTGAGCTAGCTACAGCAAAGTTTGCAATCGGAACTACTTCACAAGCGAATAATTTTGGGAGCAAAGAAATTAAAATCAGGTCTGATATTGACTTTCCAAAACGAGCAAAAAATATTTCATCACAAATTACAACCGCAACTTACATATCTGACCTGATCAAACAATCCAGCATAACTATGGATGAAATAGCCGAAAAACCAACGTTAACGCCTATCCCTACATGGGAAATGCTAAAGGCCACGTTTGACCTCGATTATGCAGACGTTAAAAAAGATGATAATGTCAACATTACGCTATCCACAGCTTGTGAACACATCGATGAAAAGTACCGTACCCACCTCCACATTTTTACTGATGGGTCAGTCTTAGCAAATCAGAGCGCTGGAGCAGCGTTTTATGTTCCAAAATTTAACATTAAAAAGTCTTTTTTCATTGGGGCAAATGTATCTATATATACAGCAGAATTGGTCGCTGTTGTTCAAGCGTTGCATTATTTAATAAGCCTTCGGCCTGTGCCTTTCAAAGTAGTTCTGTTTGTTGATTCAAAATCTGTATTATATGCCTTACAGTCTTTTGATACAGACACAAGACCTGATTTAATAATTGAGGCAAATCATCTAATACACTGTTTAAAGGTAAATGGCTCGGAAATCAGTTTATGCTGGGTGCCTTCTCACGTTGGTCTTCACGGCAACAACGTAGTTGACAGAGCAGCTAAATCCGGTGCACTCCGTTTTGAAAATTCCATAGAATTACATGTTAACACCTCGGTAAAAGAAGCTTACAACTCGCTAGAATTAGCATCATGGATTCGATTTCATGAACATTTAAATGAAAAATTTGTGTCTCAAAAAAGAATCAAACTTTTAGTTCAAAATATCTGTAAAAAAATGCAGTATTCTTCGATATATCATTTGAGATTAATTGTTACCACATATTTTCGTATTCAACTGAACGCTTTGAAAACAAAATATTGTAAAAACGTTTTATGTATTTGCGGTGAACAATTCACATTGTATCACTGTTTGTTTTACTGCAGAAAGCTTCGTTATTTTTTACCAAAGATGTTTTCACAAGGAAACTATCTTGAAAAGCATTTTAAAGAAGTGATATCAGATCAAGTTCTGTTAGTTAAAATTTCAGAATCATTGGTTAACAGTCCTGTTAATGCGTTACTTTAAGGATATTATTATTTTAATTATCATTATCTTATTTTGTTTTGTTTTGCTTTTTATGACGATTTTTCTTTTACATTTGATGTTAGCGTTGTTCTAGTTTCATTTCTCTGATCATCCATATCATTTTTCTAAAGACCTTGCCGATTCCTTTTAATTTTTTTTCCGTCTCTTACTCTGTTCCCTTCTTTCCCCCTCCTCCCTCCCCCCCCCCCCAAAAAAAATCATCCTCCATGCCATTTTTATCCGTCTAATATCACTTATAAAGAAAAGACGTTAAATCAAGGAACGAACACACACACACACACACACACACACACACACACACACACACACACACACACACACACACACACACACACACACACACAGACACACACACACACACACACACAGCACACACTCACACACACACACACACACACACACACACACACACACACACACACACACACACACACTCACACAAACACACAAACACACAAACACACAAACACACATACACACATACACACAACACACACACACATTCACACACACACACTCACTCCCTGTTCCCCACACACAAGCCATCACAATCTAATATCACTCATAGTGAAAAGACGTTAAATCAAAGAAGACACTATCACAACCCTAATCCTCCCTCAAACACAACAGAACACAACACCCCCCTCCCCTTCCCCCACACACGTGTTTCAACACACAAACAGTTCCTCAATGGCAGAGCAACAGAACAGAGAAACAGACGGTTGTTCGACAGATAACCTCATGATGCTGAAAGGAACTCTAGCGAAAATCCTGTTTCCTGCAATCTCACAGATAAGAAACAAAGTTCCAGTGTAATGCGTTAGATTAATACATTGAGTTATGTTATACTGTTATACACACACACACACACACACAAAAGACACACACAAACAAAGACACACACACACGTATACAAACAAACAAAGACACACACACACGCACACATCACGCACCACACACACACATACACACACACACACACACACACACACACACACACACACACAAACAAAGACACACACAGGCACGCACGCACACGCACACACACACACGTATACAAACAAACAAAGACTCACACACACGCACGCACGCACGCACGCACACACACACACACACACACAATGTACACACATACACGTATGAGCACTGTCACAGGAAATGAGAAGCTCTAAACGCCTAGGTTCGAAATTGGATCAGACGTTGTAAGAATAACAAACAAACAGACAAACACAACAAACAAACAAACAAACAACTAACAAACAAACAAAGAAAGAAAGAAAGAAAGAAAGAAAGAAACAGACAGACAGACAGACAGACAGACAGATAGACGGACAGACGGACGGACAGACAGACAGACAGACAGACAGACAGACATGAGATGTATTTGCAAAATACTAAACATCAGACACACTGATCATACCACCAAAGAACAAGTATGCCAAACCATCAAGCAGTACACAGGACTATATGAAGATCTGCTGACGTCAGTTAAAGAAGAGGTGTGGCAAACCATCAAGCAGTACACAGGACTATATGAAGATCTGCTGACGTCAGTTAAAGAAGAGGTGTGGCAAACCATCAAGCAGTACACAGGACTATATGAAGATCTGCTGACGTCAGTTAAAGAAGAGGTGTGGCAAACCATCAAGCAGTACACAGGACTATATGAAGATCTGCTGACGTCAGTTAAAGAAGGAATGTGGCAAACCATCAAGCAGTACACAGGACTATATGAAGATCTGCTGACGTCAGTTAAAGAAGAGGTGTGGCAAACCATCAAGCAGTACACAGGACTATATGAAGATCTGCTGACGTTAGTTAAAGAAGAGGTGTGGCAAACCATCAAGCAGTACACAGGACTATATGAAGATCTGCTGACGTCAGTTAAAGAAGAGGTGTGGCAAACCATCAAGCAGTACACAGGACTATATGAAGATCTGCTGACGTCAGGTAAAGAAGAAAACTACGTGGGTATTGCCAGGTAACAAGATCCAGTGGCCTTGTTAAACAAATCCTTCAAGGAACTACT
>JAPXFY010000024.1:26831916-26834416 GCA_030674185.1 Monoplex corrugatus
GAGAGGGTAGAGTCAATGCAGACACCAAGGTTTTTAGCTGAATCAGAAATTGGGACTGAGGTGTTACATAATGGGAGAGAAAGAGGAGGCAGCTGAGAAAGTTTCTGACGGGTGCCAATGAGGATAGCTTCTGTCTTGTCATCATTTAGCTGAAGTTTGTTGCATGTCATCCAATTTTTAATGTCCGAGTAACACTCAGTGGTGCGAGTCAGGAGGCGCTGTATATTGTCAGGTGAGTCACTGTCTTGAAGTTGGGTGTCATCAGCATAGAAGTGGTGTTTTATAGAGTGGGAGTTGATGATGGTGGACATGGGGGAGGTGTAAAGAGTGAAAAGAACAGGGCCAAGGACAGATCCTTGTGGAACACCACAGGTCAGGTGTGCAGGTTGAGAATAAGTGCCATTGATGAGAACAGTTTGTTTTCTGTTTGATAGATATGAAGTGAACCAGGAGAGAGCAATGTCAGAGATGCCAAAAGTATGATGAAGTTTAGAAAGGAGGATACCATGATGAATGGTATCAAAGGCTGCAGACAGATCAAGGAGTGTGAGGAGAGAGACTTTGCCAGTATCAGTTGCAAGGAGGAGATTGTTGAGAATGTGTAGCAAGGCAGTTTCAGTGCTATGGCACTGGCGGTAGGCTGACTGGAAAGGATTGAGGAGATTGTTGGCAGACAGGTGAGAGTTCAGTTGGTTGAGGACAACTTTTTCAAGCAGTTTTGACAAGAAAGAGAGATTAGAGATAGGCCGGTAATTTTTCAGTTCATTTGGGTCTAAATTGTATTTCTTGAGGAGAGGGCGAACGATAGCAGACTTGAACGAATCTGGGACAGTTCCAGTTTGGAGAGAAGTGTTGATGATGTCAGTGATGAATGGGAGGAGCGTAGGGAGACAGTCAGAGTAGAGAGAACCTGGAAGAGGATCCAGTTCGCAGGTTTTGAACGACATGGATCTGATTGTGTTGAGAATTTCTTCTTGTGAGACTGGGGTAAAAGTAGTAAGAGGTGTGCCAGAGAAGGAAGGGTCAGGTGGGCATGGTTGACAGGGTGTCCTGTCAAGCCTGTCACTAAGAGTTTGTATTTTGGTGGTGAAATACTTGGAGAAGAAGAGACTGTGAGAAGAAGAGGCAGAAATTGGAACGAACAAAACAGCCTGTTCTATAAAACAAAACTACAGCAGACGAAGAATCAATGGTGGGAGATGAAAGCTACCAAATTCCAGGCTGTAGATGATGCCAACAACATAGAGTGATTCCATGATGGCCTACGTGTAGAGTACGCAACAAACGTATGCACCTCCGACCACTCTGTTCTGCTGACAGAGAAAGCTGATATCATATTACACTGAGCTGAACACTTCAACGCGTTCATCATGTGTCCTGCCGCATGGCGTTGGCGATCATGGCCCTCCATACGAATCTATCCCTTGTCGCTGCAAGTACATCTTCCACCCTCTCTGTCCTCAGCCACCCTGCAAATCTGTCCAATATTTTCTCCCTGGGTCTACCTGGTGTTCTCTTTCCTTCCAGTTTTCCTGTTGTGACCAGGTGCTCTAATTCCAATTTCCTCATAAAATGTTCTATAATTGTTGCTTGTCTTTTCCCAATCTTCTTCATTCATGATCGTCTTGTGTCTGCCTCCTTCAAGACTGTCTCGTCTGTTTTCTTTGCTGTCCATGGAACTTTTAACACATTGCTCAACAGAAATTTGTCGATATCGTTGGACGCCGTAAGCAGCTTTACCCCAATAGCTAGTAAAGGAATCATTGCTATTGGTGGATCCTAGATAAACGAATTGTTGAATAGTTCCTAGCTCAGTCCATGGACAGATATCTCAGCAGTAATGGTGTGGTATTAAGATTGGCCACCAATTTGATCTTCTCTGCGCTGATATCCATGCCATATCTTTTGATGTTTCATCTACTTTCATATAGTCTTTTAAGAAACTTGGAGAGTTCTTGATCACTGCCTGCCAGGCTATTAGTGTCATCTGTGAAGCAAAGTTCTGTGATGGTTCTTCCTCAAATGTTGACTATACTGACGTGATCTTCAAGCGCATTAGTCATGATGCATTCTGGTCATATGTTAAAAGCGTGGGAGACGTAAGGCAGCCCTGTCGAACTCCAGCTGGAGTCTTGAACCATTCTACAATATTGACTTGTGTAAGTATTGCCCTGGTTGCTTTTAGGGTATAGTCGTTGGATGGTGTTGATTGTCATGTGACCGACGAGAATAGACAGTAATGGCACTACATCATCATATCATGTGGCGGATGGGAATCGACAGTAATCACACTACATCATCATGTCATGTGACGGATGGGAATGGACAGTAATCACACGGCATCATCATGTCATGTGGCGGATGGGAATGGACAGTAATCACATTACATCATCATGTCATGTGACGGATGGGAATCGACAGTAATCACACGGCATCATCATGTCATGTGGCGGATGGGAATCGACAGTAATAACACTACATCATCATGTTATGTGGCGGA
>JAPXFY010000024.1:26841916-26854416 GCA_030674185.1 Monoplex corrugatus
ATACTTAAAAACAGAGACAGAAGAAAACAAATAGAAGAGAGAGACGAGAGACAGAGAAGAAGACAGAGAGGAGAGAGAGAGAGAGAGAGAGAGAGAGAGAGAGAGAGAGAGAGAGAGAGAGAAAAGTAGACAGATACGCACACACATACACACACACATACACAACACACACACACACACACACACACACACACACACACACACACACACACACACACACACACACATACATAGAGACAGAAAAAAGGACAGATAGAAAGAGACAAGAGACAGACAAACAGAGAGAGCGTACGTTTCCACCGTATCACTCATCCCTTTCCATCACAAAGTCCCGTAAACACAACACAATCAACTCCATCTTCTTCTGCTCCTTTGTTTCTTTTCTTTTTCTTCTTTTTTTTAATTCTTCTTTCTCTTCCTGATGAAAGAAAAATCGTGCTGAGAATGATTTCTTTCCCTTCTGGAAAAGTCCTGGCATCGGAAATCAAAGCTTATGTCGTTTGTTTGGATTTTTTTTTTCTATGCGAGCTGGTTCAGCTTATGTCATCATCATCATCATCCTCGCCCTCGTCAATATTTATTATCATGGGATGGAATCCTGTCTTCCATATAGTCGCTATGGGAATTGATGAGACGCATCAACAAACAGGATCCTTCATCTCCGTCTCTAGGGTATGGCAACAATTCGATTCTAACATGATTGGAGTTCAGAGTTCCAAGTTTTACTCAAGAGAGATTTTTCACGCTCGGATAATTCCATATTCGCCAAACCCAAATTTGCCAATAGATATCTCTTTGACTCTGCGTGACACAGCATGTGCTGGCAAGGTTTTGGAATGGGAAGGGGGAAAGGGGGAGAGGAAGGGATCTATGGAACCTTAAGCTGAAATCACCAGAATGGTTGGACATTAAGACGGGCAGTGAACAGACCAGATCTTCATGGTAGTGTTGGTGTGGGTGTGTGGGTGTGTGTAGGGGGGAGGGGGGAGGGCAGGATTGAACTCGAAACATCAAATCTTGAGTCTACTTCTCTATCAAAAGAGTCTAACACACGACTCATGTTTATCAATTCATAATGTCCACAATCCAACAACGTAAGATGAGCAATAATCAGTTGGTTGATCAGTTTTTCGTGTCTTACCCGATCAAGTGCCTTGGTATACTCAACAAAACATAAATACAAATCATTATTCAACTCAATTGATCATTCTATGAGAGTTCTTAGGATGCCTATGGCATTAATAGCTCCTTTCCCGTTAGCAAATCCACGTTGTTCTTCTGCTGTTTCTTTACTGATCGTGTTGCTTGTCCTCATCATGATTAGTCTTAAAAGAATCTTTGTCACATGATTCGTCAAGCTGATTGTAGGATGGAGTTCGCATTCTATAGCCCCTGCTTTCTTTGAAAATGCAAGGAAAATTGATTTGGACATGTCTTTGGGGATTTTTTCGATGTCATAAATTTCATTCAAGAGGACAGTTACTTTTTCAATACCAAATTCATCTAGAGCCTCAATCATTTCTGTAGTAATATTGTCTGGTCCTGGGGCTCTTCCCTGTTTCATCGTTTTCAACGCTGTTCAGACTTAATCTTCATTAGTGGTGGTCCTTCAGCATTTCTTTCTTATGATGTGTTCCTCCTTTCTGTCATCGTCAAAACGGTCTTTTATGTTCTCTCCCCTTCTATCTAATATTTTGTTTTCTTTTTCAGTAATAATCGTACCATTCTTTAAAAATTGTAAGCAACAAGTTGATGTGCATATTTTTTTTCTTGTAGGCAATTTCTTCATTGTTTCTGTACATAAACTTAAGATTTGTTTTGTGTCGGTCTTCTATATCTTTGCACTTTGTTTTCTAGCTAAGCTTCCTTTGCTTCATTGCACTTATTCCTGATTTCCTTATGCATCTTTTTGTATTCTTCCTCTTTTCCCTTTCCCTTCCTTCATTCATCCGTCAAGCTTAAAATTTCTTTTGTCATCCAGTTCTTCTTTGCTTTTCTTTCAACTCTAGGGATTTCTTCACAAGGTTCATTTATCGAATTGTTCAAAACTGTCCATTGTTCCTCATTGTCCCCAACTTCCTCCAGAGAACTGAGTTTGTTTTGAACACATACGCTAAATTTTGCACGAGTTGATTCATCGGTCTTTAAGAGTAAAGATTTAGTATGATGTTACTTTTTTAGTTTGATTTTTCTCTTCAGTTCATCCTAAATTTTCCCATCAGACGATTGTGGTCACTGTTGCTGTCTGCGCCTGGTAACGTTTTTGCTATCAGTAAGGAATTTCAAAATCTCTTATGTTTTTTAGGATGTAATCAATTTGATTTCCTGTGCTATCGCCTAGATTCATCCATGTCCATTTTCTTCTGTTAGGTTGCTCAAACCAAGTATTTCCTATTATGAATTCATTTACTTGTGCCCACTTAACAAGTTTATCTCCTCTTTCACTCCGTGTGCCAAGGCCATGAGGTCCAACTATGTCATCTACTTTTTCCTGTCCCACCTTAGCTTTAAAATCTCCCACTATTATTGTAATGTCCTGTGATTTATACTGAGCCTTGGCGGTCTCTATTTCTTCATAGAAGTTGTCAGTTTCCTCCTCAATATTTGCGAATGTTGGTGCATATACCTGGATGATGTTAATATCAAATAGCTTGCCCTCCAATCTAACTAGTCGAACGCAGCCCAATATCCTTTGATAGACTTTGACTTGTCATTGTCCATTATGATGTCCACCCGTCTTTCATTGTAAAATGAGTATTATGAACCATAGTAACGTAAGTATTGTGAACCATTATACATAAATATTGTGAATCATAGTAACATAAATATTGTGAACCATTGTAACATAAATATTGTGAACCATTGTAACAAAAATATTGTGAACCATTGTAACATAAATATTGTGAACCATTATAACATAAATATTGTGAACCATTGTAACATAAATATTGTGAACCATTGTAACATAAATATTGTGAACCATTGTAACATAAATATTGTGAACCATTGTAAACATAAATATTGTGAACCATTGTAACAAAAATATTGTGAACCATTGTAACATAAATATTGTGAACCATTGTAACAGAAATATTGTGAACCATTGTAACAGAAATATTGTGAACCATTGTAACATAAATATTGTGAACCATTGTAACATAAATATTGTGAACCATGTAACAAAAATATTGTGAACCATTGTAGCATAAACATTGTGAATCATTCTCACATAAATATCGTGAACCGTTGTAACATAAATATTGTGAACCATTGTAACATACATATTGTGGACCATGGTAACATAAATAATGTGAATCATTGTAGCGTAAGTATAAGAACCATACTAACATAAATCTTGTGAGCCATTGTAACAAATATTGTGAAGTATAGTAACATTAACATTGTGAACCATTGTAACATAAACCAACGAATAAACGGACGAAAGAACGAATAAACGCATGTACGAATGGACGAAAGAACGAATAAATGTGCAAATGAATAATAGAACGGAACAAACGAACAAATGAATGAATCAGCAAACAAACGAACAAATAAAGAAACACATAAATTAGCGAATGACTAAGGAACGTATAAACGAACGAATAAATGAACGAACGAAATAAACGAACTGACAAACGAACGAACGAATGAACGTACGAATAAACAGGCAAAAGAACGAACGAACGAAGGAAGGAAGGAAGGAAGGAAGGAAGGAAGGAAGGAACGAACGAAGCAAGCAAACAAGCAAGCAAGCAAGCAAGCAAGTAAGCAAGCAACCAAGCAACGAACGAACGAACGAACGAACGAACGAACAAACGAACGAACGAACAAACGAACGAACGAACGAACAAACGAACGAACGAACGAACGGACGAATGAACCAACCAACCAACGAACCAACCAACCAACCAACCAACCAACCAACCAACCAACCAACCAACCAATCAACCGACCAACCGACCAACCAGCCAAACAAGCAAAGAGACAAAACCAACCAACCAACCAACCAACCAGCCAATTAACACCAACCAACCAACCAACCGACCAACCAACCAAACAAACAAAGAGACAAAACCACCCAACCAACCAACCAACCAACCAACCAACCAACCAACCAACCAACCAACCAACCAACCAACCAACCAACCAACCAACCTACCAACCGACCAACCAACCGACGAACGAACGAACGGACCAACCAACCAACCAACCAACCAACCAACCAACCAACCAACCAACCAACCAACCAACCAACCAACCAACCAACCAACCAGTAGGCTATTGCCTTATTGCTACAATTGTTCACAGGCTATATTAGAACCACCAGAATTCAACACCTCGGCAGTGTGATCATTAATGGCTGCCTTTTGAACAGAGCTTCATAATCCGATGATACAGCACAGCTGGCTGTTAATACTCACAACACCCTTCAAAGCCTCCAAGCTTTGAAGTGTGGGCCGACAGATCAGACATCACACACACGTTCGTCTCCAGCTGCTGATGGCAATAAAGGGAGATGACTGTTCTCGATAATGACCACATCATAAAAACATAAATTAGCGCCCCCTATTATAGGCCTGTCGTTTATTTACATTGTTTAGTTCTCTCTGTGTTTTTTGTCACATCAGATCTATTATATGTAAAATTCGGGCTGCTGTCCCCGCAGAGAACACATCTCTAAAACGTTTTGTTTTTTTGGTTTTTGTGCTATATTATTTTGCTGGTGGTGCTAAGCGCTCAATCAGAATTGGCTCGCATTTGTGTTGTACACTGCTTTCCACGCTTCGCTGTTGCAAGGGTTGTGAGGCGTGGACAATCAACACGCAAAGTCAGAACAAAATTGAGGCAACTGAAATGTGGTTTCTAAGAAGAACGTTGAGAGTTCCATGGACGGCGAAGAAAAAACACGAGACTGTCTTAAAGGAGGCAGACACAAGAAGATCATTATTAAAGAAGATTAGGAAAAGACAAGCGATATTTAAAGGACATTTTATGAGGAAAGGGGAATTAGAACACCTGGTCACAACAAGAAAGCAGGAGGGAAAGAGAACGCCAGGCAGACCCAGGGAGAAAATATTGGACGAACTTGCAGAGTGGCTGAAGACAGAGAGGGTGGGAGATGTACTTGCAGCGACAAGGGATAGAATCGTGTGGAGGGCCTTAATCGCCAACGCCATGCGGCAGGGCACATGATGATGATGATGACGATGATGATGATGATGATGATGATGATTATGATGATAATATTTTGCTGTTGGTGCTTAACGCTCTGTCAGAATTGACTTGCGTTTGTGTTGTACACCATTATCAGAATGGTGTGCGTGTTACACGCGGAAAGACAAAATAAGTAAAGCAAGCCGGCTCAGTGGGTCTGTCAGAAAATTGCTGGTACATTTTGGCGGAGCGAATACGGAAATTTCAGAGTGCCATGAATCCGTTTTGAGCAAACTAAAAGCTCAAAACTCACCCGAAGCCCCGCGGAACGGATAGATGGACGGACAGACAGACAGATGGACGGATAGACAGATAGATGGACGGATCAACAGACAGATGGATGGATAGACAGACAGATGGACGGATAGACAGACAGATGGACAGATAGACAGACAGATGGACGGATAGACAGACAGATGGACGGACAGACTGACAGATGGACAGATAGACAGACAGATGGACGGACAGACAGACAGATGGACAGATAGACAGACAGATGGACGGATAGACAGACAGATGGACAGATAAACAGACAGAATGACGGATAGACAGACAGATGGACAGATAGACAGACAGATGGACAGATAGACAGACAGATGGACGGACAGACAGACAGATGGACAGATAGACAGACAGCTGGACGGACAGACAGACAGATGGACAGATAGACAGACAGCTGGACGGACAGACAGACAGATGGATAGATAGACAGACGGATGGACGGATAGACAGACAGATGGACGGACAGACAGAGATCGACGGATAAACGGACAAATGGACAGATAGACAGACAGATGGAATAACCATCTCAGGGAGGTGGGGGAAGGTGGACTTATCTAATCCTATACTGACACCACATTAAAACTGGCCTTCTCACTATCCCATCTTAACATCATTGTTGTTCTGGTGGTGTCAGTAGGAGTCGGTGCCTAAAGTACCGATTCCTACTGACACCACCAGAACAACAATGATGTTAAGACGGGACAATGAGAAGGCCAGTTTTAATGTAGCGCACCCCGGGATTCGAACCCACAACCATTAGCATGTGAATCCGACGCTCAACCAACTGAGCTATGAGGCCCTCGCCAAGATCCTCCCAGCACGTAGAGCTTATAATGTGCCGGGTTAGGGCTTATGGCCTGATCCTTTTTTTCATCCTGATCCCGTTTGTGTAAGGGCGTATGCCCTGATCCTTTTTGATCCTATGATCCTATGTATGGAGGGTTAGGGCTTATGCCGTGATCCTTTTTGATCCTGTGATCCTGCACGTGCAGGGATAGGGCTTATGCCGTGATCCTTTTTGATCCTGTGATCCTGTATGTGCAGGTTAGGGCTAATGTCCTGATTCTTTCTGATCTTATGATCTTATTTGTGCAGGGTTAGGGTTTATGCCCTGATCCTTTTTGATCCTACTATCCTTTATGTGCAGGGTTAGGGTTAATGCCCTGATCCTTTTTGATCCTACTATCCTTTATGTGCAGGGTTAGGGTTAATGCCCTGATCCTTTTTGATCCTACTATCCTTTATGTGCAGGGTTAGGGTTTATGCCCTGATCCTTTTTGATCCTACTATCCTTTATGTGCAGGGTTAGGGCTTATGTCCTGATCCTTTTTGATCCTATGATCCTGTATGTGTAGGGTTAGAACTAATGTCCTGTTTGATCCTATGATCCCGTATGCATAGGGTTAGAGCTAATGTCCTGATCCTTTTTGATCCTATGATCCTGTATGTGTAGGGTTAGAACTAATGTCCTGTTTGATCCTATGATCCCGTATGCATAGGGTTAGAGCTAATGTCCTGATCCTTTTTGATCCTGTGATCCTATATTTGCAGGGATAGGGCTTATGGCCTGATCTTGTTTGATCCTGTGATCCTATATGTGCAGGATTACGGCTTATGTCCCGATTCTTTCTGATGCTGTGATCCTGTATGTGTAGGATTAGGGCTTATGTCTTGATCCTGTTTGATCCTGTGATCTTGTATGTGCAGGGATAGGGCTAATGTCCTGATCCTGTTTGATCCTGTGATCCTAAATGTGTAGGATTGCGGCTTATATCCCGATTCTTTCTGATCCTATGATTCTATATGTGTAGGGTTAGGGCTTACATCTTGACCCTTTTCGATCCTATATACGCAGGATTAGGGCTTATGTCCCGATCCTTAATGATCCTGTGATCCTGTATGTGCAGGGTTAGAGCTAATGTCTTGATCCTTTTTGATCCTGTGATCCTGTATGTGTATGGTTAGAGCTAATGTCCTGATCCTTTTTTTAATCCTGTGATCATGTATGTGTAGGGTTAGAGGTAATGTCCTGATCCTTTTTAATCCTGTGATCATGTATGTGTAGGGTTAGAGCTAATGTCCTGATCCTTTTTAATCCTGTGATCATGTATGTGTAGGGTTAGAGCTAATGTCCTGATCCTTTTTAATCCTGTGATCATGTATGTGTAGGGTTAGAGCTAATGTCCTGATCCTTTTTAATCCTGTGATCATGTATGTGCAGGGATAGGGCTAATGTCCTGATCCTGTTTGATCCTGTGATCCTAAATGTGTAGGATTACGGCTTATATCCCGATTCTTTCTGATCCTATGATTCTATATGTGTAGGGTTAGGGCTTACATCTTGACCCTTTTCGATCCTATGTACGCAGGATTAGGGCTTATGTCCCGATCCTTTATGATCCTACGATCCTGTATGTGAAGGTTAGGGCTAATGTCCTGATTCTTTCTTATCTTATGATCCTTTTTGTGCAGGGTAAGGGTTTATGCCCTGATCCTTTTTGATCCTACGATCCTCTATGTGTAGGGTTAGAGCTTATGTCTTGATCCTTTTTGATCCTGTATGTGCAGGGTTAGAGCTTATGTCCTGATCCTTTTTGATCCTATGATCCTGTATACGTAGGGTTAGAGCTAATGTCCTGATCCTTTTTGATCCTATGATCCTGTATGTGTAGGGTTAGAGCTAATGTCCTGATCCTTTTTGATCCTATGATCCTGTATACGTAGGGTTAGAGCTAATGCCCTGATCCTTTTTGATCCTATGATCCTGTATGTGTAGGGTTAGAGCTAATGCCCTGATCCTTTTTGATCCTGTGATCTTATATGTGCAGGATTACGGATTATGTCCCGATTCTTTCTGATCCTATGATCCTATATGTGTAGGGTTAGGGCTTATGTCTTGACCCTTTTCGATCCTATTGCACAGGATTAGGGCTTACGTCCTGATCCTGTTTGATACTATGATCCTTTATGGTTAGGGCTTACATACAAGCATACACAGCAAACACACAAATAGACATATGCACATGCGCATAAACGCACACACATTCATACAGACGGACACACACGAACCGTTTGTGATCACACACACACACACACACACACACACACACACACACACACACACACACACACACACCCACCCACACACATACACACCCACACACACAGACACACACACATACACACACACACACATACACACACACACACACACACACACACGCACACACATATACATACATAAATACATACATGCATAAAAACATACATACATACATACATACATGCATACATACATACATACATGCATACATACATACATACACACATACATACATACATACATACATACATACATACATACATGCATACATAAATACATACATACTTACATAATACATACATACATACATACACACATGCATACAGACAGACAGACAGACATACAAACATACAGACATACACATAGACGAACGAACACACATACACAGAGACATACAAACAGACAGACAGACAGACAGACAGACAGACAGACAAACAAACATACACACATACACATAGACGAACAAACACTCATACACAGAGACATACAAACAGACAGACAGACAGACAGACAGACAAACATACACACATACACATAGACGAACGAACACGCATACACAGAGACATACAAACAGACAGACAGACAGACAGACAGACAAACATACACACATACACATAGACGAACGGACACACACATACACAGACATACAAACAGACAAACAGACAGACAGACACACATACACACATACACACATACACACATACACATACACACAGACACACATACATGCAGGCAAAGGGTTAATCAGTTACAAAATGTAAACCACTTCAATGTATGGAACAGAAATTATGCATACATGAATTATAGACTAGACAACTTATTCATTTATACCACGACGGTCATGGGCCCCAACGTAATTTGCTACAAACATGATATGCAACGCAGCATGTAGACAAAAACATAAACGGTTTATACCCAAACACACACACACACACACACACACACACACACACACACACACACACACACACACACACACACACACACACACACACACACACACACACACACACACACACAAAACAAACATACAAACACAGACACAAACAAACACCATACACATACACACACAAATACATATACAGACACACACACACAAACACACACACACACACACACACATACACACACACAACTCACACAAGACACAAGCACACATACAAACAAACATACACACACAAACACCACACACACACACATACACATACACACACAAACACAAATACATACAAACACACACACAAACACACACACAAACAGACATATACACACGCACCGTCTAATATCACTTATAGTGAAAAGACGTTAAATCAAAGAACGAACGAACATATACACACACAAACACAAACACACACAAACACACACACATACACATACACACACACAAACAAACACAAACACACAAACAAACACAAACACAAACACACACACAAACACCACACAAACACATACACACACAAAACACACACACATACAAACACACAAACACACACACAAACACACAAACACACACACACACACACACATACACACACACAAACACGCACACAAAGTTAGACACCAATTTTATCAGTGAAAGGAAACGAGGCCAAAGCTCTATTGAATAGAACCGATCCGTTCAACCTAAGCAGTCAGGGTTATTTTATGATCAACATCACAGACGATTTACAGTCCCTTCCCCTCTCTGGCTGTTTCACCTGAATAATCGTTATAATTTCCTGCAGTAACAATCAGGTTATGATTTATCTACAACAACAGGTTGAGGTTCGTGCGCTGCTTGCTATGTGTGCACTCTGATGTGAGCGGATTACTTCTGAATCTCCCCTCCCCGCTCCCTGCCCACGTGGAGATGGCGGGTGCTCTTTCAGGCTAAATACAGTTAGTATCTCCACCTTGTGGAAATTATGTGTTAGAAGTTTCCTCTTTTCTATCCGGGTGCTCTTTCAATATGAATACAGTTAGTATCCCCACGTTCTGGAAATTATGTGTTAGAAATTTCCCATTTTTTGTTACTCTCTTTTGTTTCTCCCGTGGAGATGCCGGGGGGTTCTTTCAGTACAAATACAGTTAGTTTCCCCACCGTCTGGAAATTCTGTGCTAAAATTTTCCTCTTTTCTGTGACTCTCTTTGTTTCTCCCTTGTTTCTTTTGCTTTCTGTCATTTCTTTCCTATCATTTTCTGCCTTGCTGGTCTATTCGACTGCATGGGTTCGATAAAATCTTACGTACTTTCTCTTAAAGATTCAAAATTGGGTACAGGTATCGAGTGCATTTTTTGACCCTAGGGAAATGAGATATACGAAAGCAGTTTTAAGTAACTTAGGCCCGTTTTTCATGTATGCTTTAATGTCCTTAGTTAGTAATACCAAAGGAAATAAGAGGGAAGCAGGGAGAATTTTAATTATCAACTAAGTAATATAACTCTTGAGAGTCACGGAGTTATCTCCCATGTGGAATTTCTCAAACCCAATACAGTTTGCGCTACCCATTCAGCTAGCATAGACGCAGCCACAAAGCATAAAGTGGTAAGCTCAGAACATTCCTTAAAAAAGGAATGCCCAAGTTACCCATTTTTTAAGGAATGTTCTGAGCTTACCACTTTGTGCTTTGTGGCTGCGTCTATGCTAGCTGAATGGGTAGCGCAAACTGTGTTGGGTTTGAGAAATTCCACATGGGAGATAACTCCGTGACTCTCAAGATTATGTTACTTAGTTGTCCTTAGTTAGTCACATTTGTAGTCAGTCGATAAAGAGTAGAGATTTGGCCATACTTCAGGTCAGAATGAATTTGTTCGTTCATTTATGTGCATGTGTGCAAAACCTTTGCCTAAACACCTTGGAATGTATCCCACAGAAGGCATCAAGTACGCACGTTACATATCCTGTAAGTCAGTCAGTATCTGATGGCTTGTGGAAACATGAATCACCCAGCAAGCAGTCTGTCGAAGCGGAGTATGCAGACTGTGCAGCAAATTCACTGCATAGTGTAGGCTAAACAGCCTACTATACACCGTTCGAGAAAAATGAATGCTAAAAACATACAAACCAAGAACAAGACAAGGACAAGAACAAGAACAAGAACAGGAACAGGAACAGGAACAAGAAAGAACAAGATACAAAACAGAACAAGAACAAAACAAGAACAAGAACAGGAACAAGAACAAGAACAGGAACAAGACAGGAACAGGAACAAGAACAGAACAAGAGCAGTGAAAGGAACAGGAAAGGAACAGGAACAGGAACAGAACAGGAACAAGATACAGGAACAGAACAAGAACAAGAACAGGAACAAACAGGAACAAAAACAGAACAAGAACAGGAACAAGACAAGAACAGGAACAGGAACAGGAACAAGAACAGGAACTAGGAACAGAACAGGACAAGAACAAGAACAGAACAAGAACAGGAACAGGAACAAGAACAGAACAAGAACAGGACAAGAACAGAACAAGAACAGCAAGCAACAAACCCAACCAAACAAAACAAAAACAAAACAAACAAAACAAAACAATACAAATTGAAGGAACAAACAAACAACAACAACCAACCAACCAACCAACCAACCAACCAACCAACCAAACCAACCAACCAACCAACCAACCAACCAACCGACCGACGACCAACCAACCAACCAACCGACCGACCGACCACCGAACAACCAACCAACCAACCAACCAACCAACCAACCAACCAACCAACCAACCAACCAACCAACCAACCAACCAACCAACCAACCAACCAACCAACCAACCAACCAACCAACCAACCAACCAACCAGTAGGCTACTGCCTTTTCTTGCTACAACTGTTCACCAGCTATGTTACAACCAGGCCCGATGAATTCAACACCTCAGCGGTGTGATCATTAATGGCTGCCTTTTGAACAGAGCGTCATAATCCGATG
>JAPXFY010000024.1:26859416-26869416 GCA_030674185.1 Monoplex corrugatus
ACTAGAGTTCAGTGTGCTATGGGCTCATTGAAAGTCCTGGGACCACATAGTCGAGTCACATCCGCTTCACGGATATGTCACTTAAGGTGTTGCTCAAATCTCCTGATCATATTGCAGGTGCCTGTATCTCCTGGGCCTGGTTGAAGCTAGAATATATTAGATTATGAAAGGAAGAATAGAGTATAGCCTTGTCACGCAGTCTCAATCCTGGATGATACTCCACAGCATCGTGATTATCGTCCCTATCGTCATCATTATAGTCATGGTATTGTGAAAAGTTGTGCCAGCTTCTGAATGCCACTAAAAGGGGCATGGAAAATGGAACCGAAAAATAAAATCTGCTTTATACATAGCTGCTGTTCGTATTTGTTGCTGAAATAGTGCTAAATAGTTGTGCCTGCTTTGTGTATGTAGATGGTACTCGGATCTTTCAGCCTGACTTATGATGTAGGTCTACTACAAATTGCTTTGCACATAGTTGGTGTGTGGATCTTTAAGTGTAATTGACATTAGGTGTGTACGTACCACCTGTGTGTCTTTAGGCTCTTGGATCTTTCAATCTAAATAAGATGACATGGATCTACTAACATGCTCTGCGAACAGACACTGTTGAGATATTTCGGTGTAGGCCTATATGACATTCGGTGCGTACTTGTCTTGTGTATATAAGTAGTTTTGAGATCTTTCTGTTGGGTGACATTGGTGTCAGTCCGTTTCGCACATAGCTGCTGTTCTGATTTCTTGCTGTGAAAGATTTCAATGATAGGAGTTGTTTACTGGCTCTGTGTATAGGCTATAGCTGATCCTTGCATTTTTCAGTCCAACTAGTGACATATATCTACTACAAATTGCTTTGCATTTAGCTGATATTTGGGGGTTTCGACATACATAATGTTGCCCGTGTATCGTGTGTCTACTTTGGATTGTGTTGTCTTCACTTTGACGTCACTGCCGACGTTTACAGTGTGAAATACCGATTGCTTTTCCCAGGGACAGCACGTCGCCACAGTACAGTGCCACTATCCCCTCCTTTGTATACATGTTTTTTTCCCTATGACAATGGAATTTTGTAAAGAATTTTTCCAGGGAGAAATTCTTTCGTCACCTTGGGATCTTTAACGTGCACTTTACTACTTGTCCTTTCTAAAAAATTGAATAAATAAATAAATAAACAAATAAATAAATAACAAATAAACGAATAAATAGGCAAATAATAAATAGATAAATACATAAAGGAACAAAAATACTGATAAACGAAATCAGGATTAAATCCTCAGGTTTTACATACCAGTTTAGATCTTTCAGTTTACATGACAGTCGATGTTTTGCCGTACAGGTGGGTTCTAGGATTTTCACGATAAACTAACTAACGTCACATACACACTTTGCTTTGCGCCTAGTGGCTGTTTTCACCTTTTGCTTGTGATGATGACATCAAGGCTGTAGGCACATTATTCTGTGCACAGCATTTATATATGTGTTGTGGACACAGACAGTCTGCGTACTCCGTCTTTGACTGGCGGGCATGGTGTTTTCATGTTTCCGTAAGCCACTGGACTTGACATATGGTTTACAGGATCTTTCACGTGTATATTTAATGTTCTGTTAGGACATTGACATGGTTTACAGGATCTTTCACGTGTATATTTAATGTTCTGTTGGACATTGACATACGGTTTACAGGATCTTTCACGTGTATATTTAATGTTCTGTAGGACATTGACATATGGTTTACAGGATCTTTCACGTGTATATTTAATGTTCTGTTAGGACATTGACATACGGTTTACAGGATCTTTCACGTGTATATTTAATGTTCTGTAGGACTTGACATACGGTTTACAGGATCTTTCACGTGTATATTTAATGTTCAGTAGGACATTCACATACGGTTTACAGGTCTTTCACGTGTATATTTAATGTTCAGTAGGACATTGACATATGGTTTACAGGATCTTTCACGTGTATATTTAATGTTCTGTGGACATTGACATACGGTTTACAGGATCTTTCACGTGTATATTTAATGTTCTGTGGACTTTGACATACGGTTTACAGGATCTTTCACGTGTATATTTAATGTTCTGTTGGACATTGACATACGGTTTACAGGATCTTTCACGTGTATATTTAATGTTCTGTTGGACATTGACATACGGTTTACAGGATCTTTCACGTGTATATTTAATGTTCTGTAGGACTTCACATACGGTTTACAGGTCTTTCACGTGTATATTTAATGTTCTGTTGGACATTGACATATGGTTTACAGGATCTTTCACGTGTATATTTAATGTTCTGTTGGACATTGACATATGGTTTACAGGATCTTTCACGTGTATATTTAATGTTCTGTAGGACTTGACATACGGTTTACAGGATCTTTCACGTGTATATTTAATGTTCTGTTGGACATTGACATACGGTTTACAGGATCTTTCACGTGTATATTTAATGTTCTGTAGGACTTTGACATACGGTTTACAGGTCTTTCACGTGTATATTTAATGTTCTGTAGGACATTGACATACGGTTTACAGGATCTTTCACGTGTATATTTAATGTTCTGTTGGACATTGACATACGGTTTACAGGATCTTTCAGTGTATATTTAATGTTCTGTTAGGACATTGACATACGGTTTACAGGATCTTTCACGTGTATATTTAATGTTCTGTTAGGACTTTGACATACGGTTTACAGGATCTTTCAGGTATATTTAATGTTCTGTTGGACATTGACATAGGTTTACAGGATCTTTCACGTGTATATTTAATGTTCTGTAGGACATTGACATACGGTTTACAGGATCTTTCACGCGTATATTTAATGTTCTTAGGACATTGACATACGGTTTACAGGATCTTTCAGTGTATATTTAATGTTCTGTAGGACATTGACATATGGTTTACAGGATCTTTCACGTGTATATTTAATGTTCTGTGGACATTGACATATGGTTTACAGGATCTTTCACGCGTATATTTAATGTTCTGTAGGACATTTGACATAGGTTTACAGGATCTTTCACGGTATATTTAATGTTCTGTAGGACATTGACATATGGTTTACAGGATCTTTCACGGTATATTTAATGTTCTGTTGGACTTTGACATATGGTTTACAGGATCTTTCACGTGTATATTTAATGTTCTGTTAGGACATTGACATATGGTTTACAGGATCTTTCACGCGTATATTTAATGTTCTGTGGACATTGACATAGGTTTACAGGATCTTTCACGTGTATATTTAATGTTCTGTTAGGACATTGACATATGGTTTACAGGATCTTTCACGGTATATTTAATGTTCTGTAGGACATTGACATATGGTTTACAGGATCTTTCAGCGTATATTTAATGTTCTGTAGGACATTGACATACGGTTTACAGGATCTTTCAGCGTATATTTAATGTTCTGTTAGGACATTGACATACGGTTTACAGGATCTTTCAGTGTATATTTAATGTTCTGTGGACATTGACATATGGTTTACAGGATCTTTCACGTGTATATTTAATGTTCTGTGGACATTGACATATGGTTTACAGGTCTTTCATCGTGTATATTTAATGTTCTGTTGGACATTGACATATGGTTTACAGGATCTTTCACGTGTATATTTAATGTTCTGTTGGACATTGACATATGGTTTACAGGATCTTTCATGTGTATATTTAATGTTCTGTGGACATTGACATAGGGATTTACAGGATCTTTCACGTGTAATATTTAATGTTCTGTAGGACATTGACATATGGTTTACAGGATCTTTCACGTGTATATTCAATATCCTGTTGGACATTGACATATGGTTTACAGGATCTTTCACGCGTATGTTTAATGTTCTGTGTGCCTATACACACAGAGGAGGTTTAGGCACCGGCATACATGTTAACCTAGAAGTATGGAAAAATCTCCTCCACCCTCTACCCACTAGGTGGGAGGTATTCAGAAAAGGATCGAACCCTCTGCCTTCCGATTGGTGGTCTCCGACGTTTACCCACCCACCCTACTATACTGTGCTCCGTCTGTTGAGGTCTGAAGCGGTATGAAGTCTACAGCATCTGCAATTTGGCATAAAATGTAGTGTGCCAAAAACTTCTTTGACACTGTGCCAGTGATATAATTGTCAGGATCTTTTCACTTCACTCTGTGTGCAGCGGGACGAAGCGTAGTGCCTGTGCCTGTGTCTGTGTCTGTGTCTGTGCTTGTGCTGTGTCGACATCACTGCGTCCTTATCAAGTGCACACTGTAGATCAACTGTGGTAAACCCGTTGCAGGACTTGTCTACTTGTCTACCCCCCCTCCTGTTTTTGCTTCTCTTCGTCTTTGTGTAAGGAGGACCGTGCCGTGACACCTCCCGATCAATGAGGCTTACGTGTGATGGATGTGCTGTAACCATCGTTGCCTGGAGTCTTGGAACCCCCCAAAACAGGTAGGTACTAAATCCCGGACGACCCCCCCCCCCCCCCTCCCCCCCCCCCCGGGAATAAGTACTTTTTTTTCTTTTGAAACATTCTCGATGTACTTTTGTCATCTATTTATTTCTGTAAGCAGGAAAGCAGAGGATGATGTTACGTATGTATTTAAACCTTGTCCCATCTGAACATTCTGAACAATTCTGATGCAGTTTTCCAGTTTTTACAAGAGATCAATAGATTTCACCTGATATGATTTCACGGCTGTTTTTTTTCTTTTTTCTTTTCTTTAATTGCATTTTAGACTTGCAAGGTTTAACGGTGAGCATGGTTTTTAAATGTTGTCTTTGTTTCTTAACGGTTTGTCGTTTTTTGACGTGGTGTTACCCCTGATATGGTTTTAGTAGTCGGTTGGGCTCTAAGCAATATGAACTTGAACTTGTCCTTAATGATAAAAAAAAATTGAAGTATGATTTGAAGGCCATACTTTTTTTTTCGATTAGGCTTAAATATTTTTTTTTCCTTTTTTTTTTTTTATCTGGAAGGGGAAGCAACACAATGTGTAATGTTGTGTCTCGTACACTCTGGTCATTTAAGTGTAATATCTGAAAACGGCCTGCTACTGAGCACAACCGTTCCTACATTGCAGTATATATTGCACAATGACGTACTGTTACCGTTTATGATTTTTGTTGTTGTTTTTTGTGGTCTGCAACTCAACGCGTTCACTCCAGTATACCAGATGACATTTACGTTGTGTGGCCCTTTTTCACCCTGACATTAACTCTTTGACTCCCGCACCCTATCCATCAACTGCAAAAACTTAACCCTTTGACTCCATCACCCTATTCACCAGCTTCCTGGACAGGGTGAGGGAGTCAATGAGTTAGGCTTTTGCTTTGCTTTCGTAGTTTGCAGTGGAGGACGCTGGTGGACAGGGTGTGGGGGGTCAAAGGGTTAAATACTCTGTTTTCGGGGAAGTGCATACTGGATACTTTCTTTTTTTTCTTCTTTTTTTGTGAGTCACCGAACACCAACATGATTTATAGGATCTTTAACGTGCGTATTTGATAATCTGTGTGCATATATACACTAAGGGGAGGGGTTAGGGTTTCAGTTTTAGTATAAGTTTCAGTTTCTCAAGATGACGTCTCTGCGCTCGGAACGAATTCCATATGCACTAACGTCACAGGTGTCATGTGATGGATATGATCCAGAATGATCACGGCACAAGACTTAAGCCCGTACATAAACCCACGAGCTGGCCAGGTCCTGAGGTCCTACCTGGACAGTTCCATAACCGTGGGGTCGTAGGGGAGTGAGGTGGCAGAGACCTCAACTTTTCCAGGGGCCAGCGCCACGAGGGCGGCGCCCATCCCCTCTCCCTCGCTTCAAATTCATATTCATATTCACATCTTTTTAACCAAGATTTCAGAAAGGCAAGAAGGTTAATTGGTCTTCAAGGGGTGGAACCTTGATGTGTGCACAATGTTGACTTGGCTATAGCACCTGTCCCACTGGTTGAAAAATTACATTAGCATCACAGATCAGTGGCATTTTATATTGCCTTAGCAAAGAAATAGTCAGCAAAATCGGCCAAGCTAAAACAGCATTCAAGAAAAAATACGTTCTTACCAACAAATGCCCGTCAACACACGAACATCAGAACAAGACTGAGGCAGGTGAAATGTTGTTTCTAAGAAGAATGTGAAGAATTCCGTGGACAACAAAGAAAACAAACGAGACAGTCTTGAAACAGGCAAACACGAAAAGAACATTAGCGAACAAGATTAGGAAGAGACAAGCAACATTTGTAGGACATTTTACGAGGCAAGAGAAATTAGATCACTCGGTCACTACAGAAAAGCTGGAGGGAAAAAGAGCACCACGTAGACCCAGGGAGAATTATTGCACACATGATGATGAGGATAAATATGGAAACACCCTATCTATTGCATTAATGTAGATTCGACGTATCTATTACATTAAGATAGATTCGCCGTATCTATTGCATTAATGTAGATTCGCCGTATCTATTGCATTAAGATAGATTCGCCGTATCTGTTGCATTAAGATAGATTCGCCGTATCTATTGCATTAACATAAATTCGCCGTATCTATTGCATTAAGATAGATTCGCCGTATCTATTGCATTAATATAGATTCGCCGTATCTATTACATTAATACAGATTTGCCCTATCTATTTTATTATGATAGATTCGCCGTATCTATTGCATTGATATACATGTAGATTCGACCTCTCTGTTTTATTTAGATAAATTCGCCCTACCTATTGCATTCATATAGGTTCGCCAAGTATATCGCATTAATATAAATTCACCCTATCTATTGCATTAAGAATGGTTCGTTCTTTTGCATTCAGAATAATTCGCCCTATCAATTGATTTAATACAGATTCGCCCTATCTATTGCATTTATACAGATTAGCCCTATCTATTGAATTGATACAGATTCGCCCTATCTATTGCATAAAGATAAATTCGCCATATCTATTGCATTAATATAGATTCGCCCTATTTATCGCACTAATATAGATTCGCTGTATCTATTGCATTAATAGAGACTCGCCCTATTTATTGCACTAATATGGATTCGCCGTAATTATTGTATTAATATAGATTCGCCCTATCTGTTGCATTTAAATCGATTCGCCCTATCTGTTGCACTAATATGGATTCGCCGTATCTGTTGCATTTATATCGATTCGCCCTATCTATTGCACTAATATAGATTCGCCCTATCTATTGCACTAATATAGATTCGCCGTATCTACTGCATTAACATAGATTCGCCCTATCTATTGCATTTACATGTATATAAACTCGCCCTATCTATTGCATTAAGATAGATTCGCCCTATCTATTGCACTAATATAGATTCGCTGTATCTACTGCATTAACATAGATTCGCCCTATCTATTGCATTTACATGTATATAAACTCGCCCTATCTATTGCATTAAGATAGATTCGCCATATCTATTGCATTAATATAGATTTGCCCTATCTATTGCATTAATATAGATTCGCCCTAACTATTGCATTAATATAGATTTGCCCTATCTGTTGCATTAATAGATATTCGCCCTAACTATTGCATTAATATAAATTTGCCCTATCTATTGCATTAAGATAGATTTGCCCTATCTATTGCATTAAGATAGATTCGCCATATCTATTGCATTAATATAGATTTGCCCTATCTATTGCATTAAGATAGATTCGCCATATCTATTGCATTAAGATAAATTTGCCCTATCTGTTGCATTAATAGATATTCGCCCTAACTATTGCATTAATATAAATTTGCCCTATCTGTTGCATTAATAGATATTCGCCCTAACTATTGCATTAATATAGATTTGCCCTAACTATTGCATTAATATATATTCGCCCTATCTGTTGCATTAATGTAGATTCACCCTATCTATTGCATTAAGATATATTTGCCCTATCTATTGCATAAATACAGATTCACCTTATCTATTGCTTTAATATAGATTCGCCCTATCTATTGCATTAATATACATTCGCCCTTGTATTGCATTAAGTTAGATTCCCACATTATATTGAACTAATAAAGATCGCACTTTATATTGCATTAATATAGATTCGTACTTTATATTGCATCGTCATAGATTTGAATTTTATGTTGCATCAATATAAGTTTGCACTTTATATTGTGCTGACATATATTCGGATTTTCTGTTGCGTTCATATAGATTCGCATTTGATATCGCATTGATGTAGATTCGCAGATTTTATTCCATCAATATATATATTGGTACTTTCTATTGCATTGTAAAAAATATTTGGAGAGATAGGTCTATTTCCCAGATCCTCCCCACCCTCTTGAAGACCAAGTAGCTTTCTTGCCTTTCTTAAGTCTTGAGGGAAGAAAAAAAAGGGAATTTGTTGACTGTGTGGCGTGCGTGTGTGTGTGTGTGTGTGTGTGTGGTGTGTGTGTGTGTGTGTGTGTGTGTGTGTGTGTGTGTAGGTGTGTGTGTGGTGTGTGTGTGTGTGTGTGTGTGTGAGTGGTGTGTGTGTGTGTGTGTGAGGTGTGTGTGTGTGTGAGTGTGTGTGTATGTATGTATATATATATGTGTGTGTGTGTGTTGTGTACGTGCATGTGTGTGTGTGTGTGTGTGTGTGTGTGTGTGTGTGTGTGTGGTGCGTGTTTGTGTTGTAGTGTGTGTGTGTGAGTGTGTGTGCGTGCATGTGTGTGGTGTGTGTGTGTGTGTGTGTGTGTGTGTGTGTGTGTGTGTGTGTGTGTGTGTGTGTGTGTGTGTGTGTGTGTTAGAGACTATGACATCTTGGGTCAAGGGTCATTTGCCGAACAAGGTCATTTAAACAACACCTTCAATGGCGCAGCCGCATAGTAGATGGGGCTTGACTGTGTGGGCCCAGTCTTCCCAAGGAGTCCACAGCACACTCAGCTGTAGATAGGAACTGTTTGGGGATTTGTGCTATTCTGTGATATTCCTCTGTTTGTTTGGTTATAGAAAGTAGATGTGTTTTTATTTTTGAGCTCCCCGTGCTCGAAAGGAAAATCAAAAGTTTATGGAATTTGAGTCAAAATGGCTTGCAAGGTTCAAGCCAATGCAAAACAGAAACACATAACAATATAACGAGAACAAACACGTGAAAAGAAAACGAGAAGAAAAACATGAAAATAGAAGAGAACAAACATGAAAATAGAACGAGAACAAACATGAAAATAGAACGAGAACTAACACATGAAACTAAAACGAGAACAAACACATGAAAATACAACGAAAACAAACACGTGAAAACAAAACGAGAACAAACACGTGAAAACAAAACAAGAACAAATACACGAAAATAGAACGAGAACTAACATATGAAACTAACACGAGAACAAACACATGTAGCTGGTGTTCCGTCTGTCGTCGTCGACAATGACCACGGCTTCATGAAGTTGCTTTTTGAGTCAGTGTGTCTGGAGGTGACTGATCAATCCGATCTGGGCACAGAAGTAACGTCCACAGGTTGGACATCTGTGGTCGGTTACTGTGGTTGAAGGGTTTGCAGCCCTAGCTTTCCGTGCAGCTCGTTTTTCTTGTGCAGATTGGATACGAGACACTTCTGAAGTGGTACATCCGGTTTCGATTCTTCTACGCCAGACAGTACGGTCTGTAGCTAAAACAAGAACAAACACATGAAGATAGAACGAGAACTAACACATGAAACTAAAACGAGAACAAACACATGAAAATCAAACGAGAACAAACACATGAATTTAAAACGAAAACAGACACACGAAAATCAAACGAGAATAAACACATGAAAATAATTCGAGAACAAACCCATGAAATTAAAACGAGAACAAACACATGAAAAGAAAACGAGAACAAACACATGAAAATAGAACGAGAACAAACAAATGAAAATAGAACGAGAACAAACCCATGAAAATAGAACGAGAACAAACATGAAAATAGAACGAGAACAAACAAATGAAAATAGAACGAGAACAAACACATGAAAATAGAACGAGAACAAACAAATGAAAATAGAACGAGAACAAACAAATGA
>JAPXFY010000024.1:26886916-26919416 GCA_030674185.1 Monoplex corrugatus
TCTACATAGGGCCTCAGGACCTGGCCAGCTCGTGGGTTTATGTGCAGGCTTAAGGCATGTGCCACGATCACCATACACATGGCACCCGTGATGTTAGTCCATATGGAATTCGTTCCGAGCGCGGAGACGTCATCTTGAGAAACTGAAACTGGTGGATAGGGTGAGAAGTGAAGGGGTTAATTTTTTTGCAGTTGGTGAATAGGGTGCGGGAGTCAAAGGGCTCTAAGGTTACTGACCTATGCTAGCAGGCACGGCCTCTTTCTGTGCCCGGGAAGAACTAGGCCACACTCATGTTGACCTGTACAAACAGGCAAAGTGACTTCGTCATCATGTGAATGAATAATAGGAAGTTGTAAACTGATGCTTGTCGCTGACGTACCCTCAAAACAATGCAGATTAAAAAAAGGTTTGTATTTATATATATATATATATATATACCTACAATAGACAACATTTCATAACGCCATGGGGAGTTTATTGTTGTAGGTCCATATGCTCATGTCTCACACCGATTCTGACTGTTCGCGTCATTCAAATAGATGCTTTATAATGATAAGCTGTGACGGCAGCCCCCTGGCCATTTCTCTTCCTGTCCCTGGTCATTCACCTTTGTCATTAAACAGGACTCTGTGTAGCTGACCGCTCCGGACAGTGCTGGTCCTGCTGGTGACAGGAAAGGTTCCTTCTTCATTGTCTTGAGAACTGAGGGGAGTTTGTGTTCAGGTTCGTCTTTTGTCTTCTGTCCATTGTCTTGGTTCTTCTTGATCTGTCTTTCGTTTCCTTTCTAATTCTTTTTTCGTTGTCGCCGGGTTTTTTTAAATTTTTTACTCTGTACCTTTTTCTTTATTGTTTTCGTTTTTTTCCCCTTCATGATCAGCATCATCTTTTTTCTTCTTCGTCTTCTTCTTTTGTTTTGTTTTGTTTTGTTTTTTCGTCTTCTTCTGTTTTTCGTCATCCTCTCTCTCTCTCTGTGTCTCTGTCTCTTTGTCTCTGTCTCTGTCTGTCTGTCTCTCTCTCACACACACACATATGTATATATATATATATATGTATATTATATATATACATCTCTCTGTCCTTCTCTGTCTATCTGTATGTCTGTATGTGTATCTGTCCGTCTCTCTCTCTCTCATTAATGTTATTGCCTAGTATAATGTTTATATGATTGTGAGAATGCATAATCATGTGCATCCCCCTTCTATGTGGCTGTGGCCTATATGAATAAATCATCTGAAGTCTGAATCTCTCTCTCTATATATACATGTATATAATAATAATAATAATAATAATAATAATTACAATATTTATATAGCGCAAAATCTTGATAAAATCAAATCTAAGCGCTGAAGCAGACACACACGCACGCACGCACGCACGCACGCACGCACGCACGCACGCACACACACGCACGCACGCACACACACACACACACACACACACACACACACACACACACACACACACACACACACGCATGGCTATAAATGGGGAGAAAGAATAAAAGCAATAAAAGCAAGAATAAAAGCAATGGAAAATTATAGAGAGCATAGCATATACAATTGTATTATAACCATGTGATTCCCCTCCGAGCGGAGACAGGCTGCAGGGGGGGGGGGGGGGGAGGGGGTTGAGTGAGGTTAGGATTTTATGCGGAGGAGAAAAGGTGAGTTTTGAGAGCGGACTTGAAGAAGACAAAAGTAGGTTGCTGACGGACTGAGAGAGGAAGTTTGTTCCAGGAGAGTGGACCAGAAACAGAGAAGGCTCGTGGACCATAGGTATTGAGCTTAGTGCGTGGAAAGCGAAAAGTCAGAGGATCGGAGGCAGAGCGGAGGGTACGTGAGGGAAGATAGATCTCAAGTAGGCTTGACAGGTAATCGGGGGCTGCGTTATTGAGGCTTTTGTAGCACATAGTGTCTAGTTTGTACTGTATGCGCTTTGATACAGGGAGCCAGTGAAGTTGTGCCAGGAGAGGAGATATGTGGTCAGCTTTTTTCTTTTTGAGTACAAGGCGTACAGCATTGTTTTGAATGCGCTGTAGGATGTGAATGGTGGAGGCAGGAAGACCAGACAGGAGTGAATTGCAATAGTCAATGCGAGACATTATGAAGGAGAGAACGAGTTTTGCAGTTGTTTCGACAGAGAGATACTTCCTTATCAGCCTTATACGATGGAGATGATAGTAGCAAGATCTGGCAGTTTGAGAAACAAAGTTGTTCATGGAGAGGGTAGAGTCAATGCAGACACCAAGGTTTTTAGCTGAATCAGAAATTGGGACTGATGTGTTACATAATGGGAGAGAAAGAGGAGGCAGCTGAGAAAGTTTCTGACGGGTGCCAATGAGGATAGCTTCTGTCTTGTCGTCATTAAGCTGAAGTTTGTTGAACGTCATCCAGTTCTTAATGTCCGAGTAACACTCAGTGGTGCGAGTCAACAGGCGCTGTATATTATCAGGTGAGTCACTGTCTTGAAGTTGGGTGTCATCAGCATAGAAGTGGTGTTTTATAGAGTGGGAGTTGATGATGGTGGACAGGGGGGAGGTGTAAAGAGTGAAAAGAACAGGGCCAAGGACAGATCCTTGTGGAACACCACAGGTCAGGTATGCAGGTTGAGAGTAAGTGCCATTGATGAGAACAGTTTGTTTTCTGTTTGATAAATACGAAGTGAAAAAGGAGAGAGCAATGTCAGAGATGCCAAAAGTATGATGAAGTCTAGAAAGGAGAATACCATGGTCAATGGTATCGAAGGCTGCAGACAGATCAAGGAGTGTGAGGAGAGAGACTTTGCCAGTATCAGTTGCAAGGAGGAGATTGTTGAGAATGTGTAGTAGGGCAGTTTCAGTGCTATGGCACTGGCGGTAGGCTGACTGGAAAGGATTGAGGAGATTGTTGGCAGACAGGTGAGAGTTCAGCTGGTTGAGGACGACTTTTTCAAGGAGTTTTGACAAGAAAGAGAGATTAGAGATAGGCCGGTAATTTTTCAGTTCATTTGGGTCTAAATTGTGTTTCTTGAGGAGAGGGTGAACAATAGCAGACTTGAAAGAATCTGGGACAGTTCCAGTTTGAAGAGAAGTGTTGATGATGTCAGTGATGAATGGGAGGAGAGTAGGGAGACAGTCGGAGTAGAGAGAACCTGGAAGAGGATCCAGTTCGCAGGTTTTGAACGACATGGATCTGATTGTGTTGAAAATTTCTTCTTGTGAGACTGGGGTAAAAGTAGTAAGAGATGTGCCAGAGAAGGAAGGGTCAGGTGGGCATGGTTGACAGGGTGTCCTGTCAAGCCTGTCACGAAGAGTTTGTATTTTGGTTGTGAAATACTTGGAGAATACAGATGGGAGTTCTTCATTTGTATGTTTTGTTGGGAGAGGTAAATCTTTTCGTGTGCCAAGGAGATGATTCATGGTTGTAAAGAGTTCTTTTGAAGAAGAGGCATTCAGGATTTTGGTTTGGAAATAGCTTGTTTTTGCTGATGCAATGAGGGTGGATACTTTTGTTTTAGAGGCTTGGAAAAGTTGCCTGTGTACAGTGAGTTTGGATTTGCGCCAACGGCGCTCTGCTCTGCGGCGGGCACGTTTTGCACAGGCAATCTCATGAGTGAGCCAGGGGGTAGGGGGGCGGTCAGGTAAAAGACGGGTTGTGGCTGGAGCATGAGTGTCCAGAAGATGGTGGAGAGTAGTATAGAATTCATCGGCAAGGTTATGTGACTTTTCAGAAAGGAGACGGGAGGCATCAGATGAAAATGTGGAGAGGTCGATAGATTTGAGATTGCGTCGAGTCAATGTCGAGAGAACAGAGAATTGCAGAGTGGTCAGATGGAAGGGCTGAAGTTAGACGGGTAGAAAGAACTAAGCAGTTGTCAGTAACGGAGTTATTCAATATTTACATTTATATATATATACAAATATAATTTTCTTGGAAAAAAGAAGGAAAAAAAACAAAGAGATTATTTTGATATTCTTGCCTTGCTTCCCCCCCGCCCCCCTGACATTTCTTTTCTGTCGATCGTGTGTCGCCTTGTGGTCCATATCTGCATTTCCCGCTCAAAATCTATCCCTGGTATTTTGACCGATGTCTTCATGCAGGCATCGCCCGTTCAGACAGACTGACTTGTTTGTGGCTAGGAGGTGAAAAGCCCAGTTATTCAATTTGTCCGTTATTAACCAGTCGCCGTGGTGTATGTGGTTAACGCAACGGACTACCGACTGGAAAGGTTGTAGGTTCGAATCCCCCATCAGTCCCTTCAAAAATCATTGTGGGATTTTTCGGCCGTAACCGACTCCTACCCAGAGTTTGGCGTGCCAGGGGCCTCATTGAGAAGACTGGGACCACACAATCGAGTCTCATCCTTTCACGGATGCGTCGTTGCTCAAATCTTCTGACCAGTACCGCAGGTGTCTGTATCTCTCGGGCCTGGCTGACGTCAGGATATATATCATGATAGTAAGCGTAGATTACAGCCCTGTCACGCAGTCTCAATCCTAGATGGAACTGCATAGCATCATGATGATCATCCTCATCAACATCATCATCATCGCATTGTAAACACTGTGCCAACTTCTGTGGCTATTAAGGTGGAGTAGAAAATGGGACAAAAAACAAAACAAAACATGTCCATTATTGATTTTAGGTATCCATGCAGGCTTGTTTTCTTTTTTGTTTGCATTACCAAAGGAAATAAGAGGGAAGCAGAGAGAATTTCAAATATCAACTAAGTAACATAACTTGAGATTCACGGAGTTATCTCCCATGTAGAATTTCTCAAACCCAACACAGTTTGCGCTACCCATTCAGCTAGCATAGACGCAGCCACAAAGCATAAAGTGGTAAGCTCAGAACATGCCTTTAAGGATGCTTTGTGGCTGCGTCTATGCTAGCTGAATGGTAGCGCAAACTGTGTTGGGTTTGAGAAATTCTACATGGGAGATAACTCCGTGACTTCAAGAGTATGTTACTTAGTCGATGTTTGCTTACGTTTATTTAAAAAAACTTTCTCCTGGTTATAGCTCGTGCAATCAGTAATACGAACGGGTGCGGAGTCGGAGGCATCTCCTGGGTTTACGGCACCTTGTGACATGTGTAGGATTTCAGTGGAGTTCATTGGGAGACGTCTCTTTGGGACAGGGTAATGGTTGAGGTCTTCCAGATTGTGTAGGGACATGGCCTATCTCCAGGGACGCTGCATGGAGTGGTGAAAACGGGGGAGCATGGCAATCGTTGCATTCTGTGATGGTCTCTCGCAACTTATTCCACCAGGCGCGGACACACTCTTGGAGCTAGCTGACTTTCCGGAAATGACTTCATAGATCATGTTCAGTGAGAATTACTTAAATGGTTGTGTCAGCTCACGCACTGTGCTCATTTCCTCGCCTGCTCGTTCAGGATGTCTTTTTTGTGTGTGTGTTAAAAGTGTTTTCATACCAGTTTGAATCTATCTTTCAACTTCCTGCTGTCTTTATTTGATGCTTCTGTCTTTTGCGGTTTATATCCTGTCGTGGTTTGGATTTTTCCTCTTCTAATTTTGCTTTGTTCTGTTACCGTTAAAAACATAACGGTATAACATGGCAGCTGGTGTGTTTGATGAGATTCTTCAGTTCATTCTAAAGTGTCGGAAACCTGTTGTTCTTGTTATGTATGTCTTATCCATTTCTTGTTGAAATATTACCCAGTACTTCAAAAGAACGTGTTTTGTTTCATCTTCTCTTTGCGTGGATATCTGACTTTCTATTTTTTTTTGATCATTGTCTCTTTATCTCTTTTTGGTTTATATAATGGCTACCTGGCTAAACTCTTTTTGGTTGTTGCTTAATTAAAAAGCCTATTGTGTTCTGTATAAAAGACATCTCGATTCCCTTGAAAGTCAGGGTTTGAAATTCGGTACTGGAGATTTCAATCTCAGTTCTGTCTTGTAAAATGTCTAGCCTAGTTGGCCCCTGTTTGTTCAGCATGCACTAAAGACAGTCTGTTGAGTACAAAGAAAACAGTCGTTGAGAGCATCATCAAATTCTTGGGTCCATGTCTTGATGTGACGAGTGACACGCTTACACTGCTTTGTCTTCTCTGTGTGGAACTAAAATCGTGTTGTGCCATCTTGGAGCAAGGTTTGGAGGATCATCATCATCATCATCAGGTGCCCTGCCGCATGGCGTTGGCGATCATGGACTTCCATCTGTCTCTATCTCTCGTTGCCCCTAGCATCTCTCCCACCCCCCTCATCCCCAGCCACTCTGCAAGTCCGTCCAGCATTTTCTCCCTGGGTCTACCTGGTGCTCTCTTTCCCTCCAGCTTTCCCGTTGTGACCAGGTGCTCCAAATCCCCCTTCCTCATAAAATGGCCTATAAATGTTGCCTGTCTTTTCCTAATCTTCCTTATGAGTGATCTACTTGTGTCTGCCTCCATCAAGATTGTCTCGTTTGTTTTCTTTGCTGTCCTTTGGAGGATACATGAACGAAAAATGTTCTTGTTGTTTCCACACGCTGCATTCTGCTTGCAGTTCTGCAGTACTCCTCCCTAGGAGACTGAGGGACGTGAAGGCTAAAGATGAGGAGGAGAGACACAGTGCTGCTGATGTCAGTGATCTTGTAAGCAGCAACGGCCTTGTCTGGCAAAGGTGAATATGAACCCCTGTTCACCAGCATCCCGCATTGTCAACCATGCTAGCAGAGCAAAACTTAAACAACTGACTCCCCTCATCTTATCCACCAGCTTCCTTTAAGACAGGAAGCTGGTGGATAGGGTGAGGGAGTCAAAAGGTTAAGTTTTTTTTTTCAAGTTGGTGGATAAGGTGTGGAACTCATAGGGGTTAAAAAGTTGTATACCTTATTAGGTACTTTTACGGGTTCTCTGCGGTTCCTCAAGTGGTTCTAATCTGTCGACTTATAGACCTCTGTTAACACTTGCTGATTTTTATGTACAACTTGTCAGTTTAGAACAATTTTAGTGGATATAAAAGACTGTATCTTATATTTTCTCATTCATTCATTGCACATTTTTTTCCTGTTTTGTTGGTGTCCATTTGTTCCCACACGTTTAGAAAATAGTCAACAAATCAATATAACATCTCTTCTCTGATGGAATTCTCTGTTGTAGGCAATGTCTGTGTGCTTCAGTGTGAATCCCAGAATGCTGTAGGCGTGGGTAGGGTAGGTGAGGGGGGAGTTCCATCCCCCCCCCCTCCATTTTCCCATTTTCTCCCTCGCCTTTGCCTGGTTCAGTTGTCGTCTGCAATAATGGGCATTACACTATGCCCGTTTCACTGCATATATCAAAGTGTACACACACTCACGCACACATACACATGCGCGCGCACGCACACACATACACAGACACACACAAACGCACACACGTACACACGCACAGACGCACAGACGCACCGACGCACGCATCACACACACTTGCACGCACACACACACACAGACACGCACACACACACACATAAACACACACACACACACACACGCACACACACACAGACGCACGCACACGTCACACACACCACAGTACCCACACAACATACAGCTGTGTGGCGACTTTGCCTCACGCGTGCCATCATCACTCATCCATCGTCCATGAAATTGTCGGTCACATCAAAGACCTTAGCCATCATGGTGGCCAAATAGCCCCACACGGGAAAAACTCTGCCTTAGCCATTATGATTGCCGAATAGCGCCACACGGAAACAATGCTCTCTTAGCCATAAAGGTGGCCGAATAGTCCCACACGGGAAAAAACTTCCTCTTAGCCATTATGGTAGCCGTATAGCCGCACACGGGAAAAACTTCCTCTTAGCCATTATGGTGGCCGAATAGCCTCACATGAGAAAAATTCTCTCTTAGCCATAATGGTTGTCGAATAGTCCCACACGGGAAAACTCTCTCTTAGCCATTGTGGTGGCCGAATAGCCTTACATGAGAAAAACTCTGTCTTAGACATTATGGTGACCGAATAGTTGGTACAGTGCTCTCTTAGCCATTATGGTGGCCGAATAGCCTCACATGAGAAAAACTCTCTCTTAGACATTATGGTGGCCGAATAGCCCACTTGGGAAAACCCTGTCTTAGCCATTATAGTGGCCGAATAGTCCCACATGGGAAAAATTCTCTTAGCCATTATGGTGGCCAAATAGTCTCATACGGGAAAAATTCTCTTAGCCGTTATGGTGGCCGAATAGTCCCACGCGGGAAAAAACTCTCTCTTGGCCAGTATGGTGACCGAATAGTCCCACACGGGAACAATGCTGTCTTAGCCATTATGATAACCGAATAGTCCCACATGGGAAAAGCTCTGTCTTCAGGCCATTTGGTATGCATCTATCTTTCCAGATGTTGTTGAGTTGGACTGTTTTTTGCTTTGCCATTCCAATTCTTATTATGGTGTCTGAGCAAAATCTTACTGGCGTGGCTGATTAGGGCGATGGTTCTGTAGTTTTTAAAATCTTTGATATTGCCATTCTTTTAAAGCATTGATTCATTGAATTTATTAAAATGAGTAAAGCATACACACCTGCAACGAAAAACATAAAAGAGTATTACGGAAGAAAAACAGGCACCTATCCAACTCACCATATCATAGTAGCAGCTTAGGATGACTTCCGGAACGAATATTAACCAGACTTTATACAAAGCCAGGATCATGGAGACCTGTATCAAGTACAAATACAAACACCTTACCTTCACCAAACGTGTTCAAAAAGTGATTGAGATCACCAGCACAACCAGCACCGTTACCCGCATCAAGTACAAATACAAACACCTTACCTTCACCAAACGTGATCAAAAAGTGATTGAGATCACCAGCACAACCAGCACCGTTACCCGCATCAAGTACAAATACAAACACCTTACCTTCACCAAACGTGTTCAAAAAGTGATTGAGATCACCAGCACAACCAGCACCGTTACCCGCATCAAGTACAAATACAAACACCTTACCTTCACCAAACGTGTTCAAAAAGTGATTGAGATCACCAGCACAACCAGCACCGTTACCCGTATCAAGTACAAATACAAACACCTTACCTTCACCAAACGTGATCAAAAAGTGATTGAGATCACCAGCACAACCAGCACCGTTACCCGTATCAAGTACAAATACAAACACCTTACCTTCACCAAACGTGATCAAAAAGTGATTGAGATCACCGCACAACCAGCACCGTTACCCGTATCAAGTACAAATACAAACACCTTACCTTCACCAAACGTGATCAAAAAGTGATTGAGATCACCAGCACAACCAGCACCGTTACCCGTATCAAGTACAAATACAAACACCTTACCTTCACCAAACGTGATCAAAAAGTGATTGAGATCACCAGCACAACCAGCACCGTTACCCGTATCAAGTACAAATACAAACACCTTACCTTCACCAAACGTGCGAAAAAAGTGATTGAGATCACCGGCACAACCAGCACCGTTATCAACTACTGACGGTGCTTCACAGCGCCACTGCTCACATCTCCAAAAAAACCGCCATCCGTCATCATGGCAAATTAATTATCGTCGCTTTCCTCTCCTATCAGCGCTCATCAATTCCATGTCCTCCTTAATCATGTATCTCATTTTCCTTGCCCTCTCTCCCACCCCCCTCTCTCCCACAAAACCCCACCAGTTCACGCCCCAAACACTCTTCCAGACACTCCAATCCGATTTACCTCCCATCTTCGCTTTTTATCTGCCCACCTATCTTCTTCATGTTCCAGTTCTTGGTTGTTTTTTTTCGCTCCTCATATTTTCGGATTTTTTGTTCAGTGTGGTCTAAGTTAGCACCAGGAAACGTTTTTTTTTTATTTCCTAAAAAAGATTTGTACCTTTTGTGTCTGTTCCACGGTTACACATTCAAAACAGTTCTAGTGTTTGTTCTGCTCAAAATGGTTCTTGTTGTATTCTTCAAAGTGGACTTACGGTCACTTCATCCAACTTATACTTCTTTCTGTGAGGTGATCGATGGTATGATAACGAGAGCTTGTTCATGAAAACATGATTTCAGTGACCTGAGAACTTAAAGATTTTTAACCCTTTGACTGCCGCACCCTATCCACAACAGCGAAAACTTAACCCTTTGACTTCCTTACCTGAAGGAAGCTGGAGGATGGAATAAGGGAGTCAAAGGGTTACGTTTTTGCTTTGCTAGCATGGTTGGCAATGCAGGACGCTGGTGGACAGGGTGCGAGAGTTGAAGGGTTAAACGCGTACGCGTAAACTGAGTAAAAAAAATAGCTGGCCAGCAATATAGCGAATGGACTTCTACACGCAAGGACAAAAAAGAGAACAGCGGCAGTGACGGGCATTACGTGTTACCTATGTGGCTATAAACCAGCTTCAGTCATTGATGTATTTTGCCCCGCTTCCTCCCGGCGTTGAGTGACTTCACTATGTGCCGCTCCTCTGTCCGACTGTGTGGAAACAGAATGTGTTTCAAGTATAGTGTCATTTTCACCACTGACTACCTCCTGCTGACTGATCTCATTGCGGTCTGGTTGCTGCTACCTGCAGGATTGCTGATTGCTGGCGCCCGTTCTGTGGGATGTCAATACTCTGTGGACATTTAGTTCCCTTTTCTGGTGTGATGATAAATCTGGACATGGACAGTGAGTGAGACTGACACTTGGTTCTGTCATATTCTTGTTGTGCCACAGGGCTTGAGAGCTTATAGATCTAGGATAACGTTGCTGTATCTTAGCTTCAGTATAGTCTTGTGGACAATTTGTGACAGCTGAAAAGCACAGGACGTTATTAACCCTTTGACTCCCGCACCTTATTCACCAACTGCAAAAATACCCATCACTGCAGGAAGCTAGTGGATGAGGGGTCAAAGGGTTAAGTTTTTGCAGTTGGTGGATTGGGTGCGGGAGTCAAAGGGTTAATGTTGCAGGAAGCTAATGGATAGGGTGAGAGAATCAAAGGGTTAAGTTTTTGCTTTGCTAGCATGCTTGACAATGTAGGATGCTGGTGGACAGGGTGCGGGAGTCAAAGGCTTAATCAGCTAACTTACAACTTATTCTGAACGGAGACGTTTACAAAGAGAGAGAAAAAAAAATGCCGCAGACTGAACCAGGAAAAAAAAAAAAAGACTGAAGAGAAAGTTCCTATTTTGGTTCAGTGATATATACAAACAGGAGCAAACCATCGTCAGGTAGGTACAAGTATGGAATGGAATGAAATCTTTATTTAATGTCTGTTCACAATAGTGATTTTAGACACACATACACACACATGCACACACACATACACACACACACACACATACACAACACACACACACACACACACACACACATACACACACACACACACACACACACATACACACACACACACACACACATACACACACACACACACACACACACACACACATCACACACACACACACACACACACACACACATACACACACACACACACACAACACACACACACACACACACATACAACACACACAACACACCACACACACACACACATAGGGGAAAAAAAGGGTGGGGGACGGGGATGGGAAGGGGTAGTGATAGTTTGAATGTAAGAAGGGGAACAATAACAATTAAGAATTCAGAACATTAAGTTAACAGTGTCAATCAATAACATACAACAATTAATTAACTCTTCATAACAATCTGCCAACAGGGGATCTGAGAATCAGCTGGACTACCGAAATAATATCATTATTTTTGTTGTCAAGGATATCTCTAGAGTCAGTACATGAAAAATCGAGATTGTTATTTCTATATGTCGTAAGTAAAATAGGACATTCAAAGAGCAGATGGTGGACAGATAATTCTTTTGAACAAATACATACATTCTGTGTATATTTTGTTTTCCAAGAGTTAAGCCTTAGTTTGTATATCAAGGACGCTAGCTGTCTGGGGCAGTTAGGTATCAGGCTTTGGGTATTGGAAAAATTTGTATACAGTGAACATTCCAACACAGAACCAAGTTCATGAACTGACAGTCGTATGTTATGGAAAGTTACGGTATTTGCAATGTTACTATTTACCAAACAAACACCCTCCACTTGTCTCAACTTTACCTCGAGGTGTACAGGCGTTACCAACCTCACAAAAGAAACGGGAATCGATGCTGAGGCTCTCATACACTGCAAGTTCTCTTCCGAGTTGCCAGCCTGTGTGACTGACTATAAATATCAGTGGGTATGATGAATGGTGTTGGGCCAAGGAGTGTGTGGCTGCAATCTGTGCGTTTGATGTGCATATTAGCGTGAAGGGCTTTTGGATGGTAGATATATTTTTGGCGTGTATATGTTTCTGGTGATGGCCTTGTGTGTGGACCCGGAATACATTTATTTGCGATATGAGCCCCAGGGGCTGTGAGATTACTGGTTAGTTGTGGCAAGGGGTTTTGTGTGTGTGTGTGTGTGTGTGTGTGTGTGTGTGTGTGTGTGTGTGTGTGTGTGTGTGTGTGTGTGTGTGTGTGTGTGTGTGTGTATGAGTGTGTATGTGTGTGTGTGTTGTGTGTGGTGTGTGTGTGTGTGTGTGTGTGTGTGTGTGGTGTGTGTGTGTGTGTGTGTGTGTGTGTGTGTGTGTGTGTTGTGTGTGTGTGTGTGTGTTGTGTGTGGTGTATGTGTGTGTGTGTGTGTGTGAGAGTGTGTGAGTGCGTGTGTTCGTTCTTTGATTTAACGTCCTTTCACTATAAGTGATATTAGACGGGGGAAGGGGAGGGGAGGGGGGGGGGGAATAAAAAATGAATAAACAAAATAAAATGTAGAACGATAGTTGGACGGGTTGGATTGGGGCAGAGGGAAGACAGAGGAAAAAGACAGTAGGTGGGAGAGCAGAAAAATGGAACGAGAACTGAACACTAACAATTAACTTCAACAATGTGAAGGGAAATTGTAACACTAAAACACAAACCGCATAAAGTTAAAGTAATGCATTAATAGGACTGTGAACTAATGATTCTGAAATTTTAACTAACAAAGATTGATCTGATGTAACTTTTTGGAAATGAGTTTCAGAATACTTTTTTTGAGTAAACATTTTCGGTAAAAAGAACATAGCATTTTGCAGTAGAATAAACAGTGAAACAGTGTGAAATGTTCGCCGCAAATACACTTGACATTTTTACAATATTTTGTTTTCAATGCGTTTAGCTGAATACGAAAACGAACAGCAACAATTGATCTCAAATGATACATGGAAGAATACTGCAATTTTTTTACATACATTTTGAACGGTAAGTTTTATCATTTGTTGTGACGCAAATTGTTCATTTAAATGTTCATGAAATCGAGTCCATGAGGCTGATTCGAGCAAGTTGCAAGCTTCTTTTACGGAAGTATGAACATGTAATTCTATAGAATTATCAGAATTCTGCACGCCTTGCTTAGCTGCTCTGTCAACTACTTCGTTGCCATGAAGACCAACGTGAGAAGGCACCCAGCATAAACTGATATTTGTACCTTTGACCCTTAAACAATGTATAAGATGATTTGCCTCAGTAATTAAATCAGGTCTTGTGTCGGCATCAAAAGACCGCAAGGCATATAATACAGATTTTGAGTCAACAAAGAGAACTACTTTGAAAGACGTGGGTTTGAGATTTACTAGATAATGCAATGCTTGATTAATAGCGACTATTTTGGCTGTAAAGATAGATATGTTTGCCCCAACGAAAAATGCTGCTCCAGCACATTTATTTTCTAAGACTGATCCATCGGTAAAAATATGAAGGTGGGTACGGTATTTTTCATCGATGTGTTCTCTTGCTGTGGATATCGAAATGTTGACGTTTTCAGATTTCTTAGCGTCCGTATAATCAATATCAAAAGAGGCTTTTTGCATTTCCCATGTAGGGATAGGCGTTGTTGATGTTGTCTCAGCTATTTCATCCATATTTATGTTAGACTGTTTGTGTGTGTGAGTGTGCGTGTGTGTATGAGAGAGAGAGAGAGAGAGAGAGTGTGTGTGTGTGTGTGTGCGTATGTGTGTGTGTGTCGTGAGTGTGTGTGTGTGTGTGTGTGGTGTGTGTGTGTGTGTGTGTGTGTGTGTGTGTGTGTGTGTGACAGAGACAGAGAGACAGAGAGAGTGTGTGTGTGAATGTTTGTGCGCATACATGCGGCATATATGTCTGTGTGTGCGTGCGTGCGTGCGTGCGTGCTGTGTGTTGTGTGTGTGTGTGTGTGTGTGTTGTGTGTGTGGGGTGTGTGTGTGTAAGTGAGAGAGATAGAGAGAGCGTGTGTGTGTGCATGTGTGTATGTGTGTGTGTGTGTGTGTGTGTGTGTGTGTGTGTGTGTGTGTGTGTGTGTGCGCGTGTGTGTTTGTTCTCATACATGCAGCATATGTATCTGTGTGTGTGTTTGTGCATGCATGTGTGTATGTGTGTGTGAGTGTTTGTGTGTGTGTATGTATCTGTGTGTGTGAGCGTGTGTGTGTGATGTGTGTGTGTGTGAGTATTGTGAGTGTTTGTGCATATACGTGCGGCATATGTGTCTGTGCGTGTGTATGTATGTGTGTGTGTGCCTTTGCATGTGTGGTGCATTTGTGTGCATACATGCGGCATTTGTGTCTCTGTGTGCATTAGTGTGTGTGTGCGGGCGCGCATATGTGTGTATGTATGTGTAAGCACGCGTGCGTCTAATCCGCAATTATTTTTAGCGGAAAATACGCGTTTGAGGTGTATGATGATAGTGAAGGTCTTTGATGGTACACATCTGTTGGGCGTGTGTTTTACCGTGTGGCATTGACTGCACGGATGTCAGGTGTGTATTTGACTGCCCATAGCTTGGGTGGCAGTTGATAGATGATAATTAATAAATGGGGGCTAAGTGGTTAGCACATTAGACTCCAGACTGGGAAGATGGTAGGTTCAAAACCCCAATCAAAAAAAAAAAAAAAAAAAAAAAAAAGAAAAGAAATCTAAAACTAATGTGACTGCCCGCGTTCAAGCAAACAGGAACCAGAAAAAAAAACACGAAAAAAAAAAAAAGAACGCGTATTTAATACAACAAGACAAGACAGGCGCAAATTTTCGGCCAACTGGCCTTTGTCAAGCGTAAGATCACAAACAAACAAACAAACACCAGATACAAAAATCATGAGAAAAAGACTGAAACTTCCCTGCTGCTCCGTCCAGTGTGAGAAAAGGAATAAACTGACCAAAACCGCTAAAGAAGAAGAAAGAAGAGTCTTTAGTCAACACAGACGTTTTGTACCTGGGACGTATCGACCCTGGGATGCAACGAACCTGGGACGCATTGAAACTGAGGACGATATCCAACCTGGGACGTATCCAACCTGGGACGTATCGAACCTGGGACGTATCGAACCTGGACGTATCGAACCTGGGACATATCGAACCTGGGACATATCGAACCTGGGACGTATCAACCTGAGATGTATCGAACCTGGACGTATCGAACCTGGAGAGTATCGAACCTGGGACATTCGAACCTGGGACGTATCCAACCTGGACGTATCGAACCTGGGACATATCCAACCTGGGACGTATCGAACCTGGAGACGTATCGAACCTGGGACATATCGAACCTGGACGTATCGAACCTGGGACGTATCGAACCTGGGATGTATCGAACCTGGGACGTATCGAACCTGGGACATATCGAACCTGGGTTCGAACCCGGATATCGAACCGGAATACGAACCTGAGATGTATCGAACCTGGGACGTATGAACCTGGAATATCGAACCTGAGATGTATCGAACCTGGGACGTATCGAACCTGGGACATATCGAACCTGGGACGTATCGAACCTGGGACGTATCGAACCTGGGACGTATCGACTGAGATTATCGAACCTGGGACGTATCGAACCTGAGATGTATCGAACCTGAGACGTATCGACTGGACATATCGAACCTGAGACGTATCGAACCTGGGACGTATCGAACCTGGGACGTATCGAACCTGGGACGTATCGAACCTGAGAGTATCGAACCTGGGACGTATCGAACCTGAGACGTATCGAACCTGGGACGTATCGAACCTGGGACTGTCGAACCTGGGACATATCGAACCTGGGACGTATCCAACCTGGGACGTATCCAACCTGGACGTATCCACCGGAGTATCCAACCTGGACGTATCACTGAGATCCCTGGGATGTATCGAGACGTTCCCGGCAAGACCACACCAAACATCATCCTATATGTTCTATGATGGAGCCATCAGGCGGATAAGGGCTGTCTAAGCCTAGCCCCGGCCCCTCCCCCCTGCGTTCATGGGGTTGTTCTTTTGGCCATGAGCTAAGGGCAGAAAATCTTGAGGATTGAATGCAGAGGTACCAGGCTTTCAGGCGCTTCTTTCTAACAACACATCATCATCATATCATCATCATCATCATCATCATCATCATCATCATCATCATCATCATCATCATCATCATCATCATCATCATCATCATCATCATCATGTGCCCTGCCACGTGGCGTTGACGATAATGGCCCTCATCACGAATCTATCCCTTGTCGCTGCAAGTACATCTCCCACCCTCTCCGTGAGAAGTCCGTCACCCTGCAAGTCAGTCCACTATTTTTTCTCCCTTGGTCTGCCTGGTGTTCTCTTTCCTTCCAGCTTTCCTGTTGTGACCAGGTGCTCTAATTTCTCTTTCCTCATAAAACGTCTTATAAAGTTTGCTTGTCTTTTTTCTGATCTTCTTCACTAATGATCATTAATTCATCGGAATTGTTCCCCTTTAGATCCCCGATTGCGTTAAAACAAGAGACACCCCAGGAGGCTGGATGGATCCACAGCAACAATGCCTCACCACTAACCGGACAATTACCTCCCAGATCCCGACCGCACATGGTAGTTATCTCGCCAACAGCAGTGGTCTGTCCATGCCATGCTTGACCCATTTGAATCCCCGTACCCAATCATCAATTACTTTATCCCAAACAAGTGTGACTGCCCGCGTTCAAGCAAACAGGAACCAGAAGAAAAAAAAAAACACACGAAAAAAGAATCAGAACGCGTATTTAATACAAAAAGACAAGACAGGCGCAAATTTTCGGCCAACTGGCCTTTGTCAAGCGTAAGATCACAAGACAAAGAAACACCAAATACAAAAATTAGGAGAACATGACTGAAACTTCCCTGCTGCTTCGTTCAGTGTTTACAAACCACTGACAAGGTCAGGGAGATCTTCTTCTTCTTCTTTCTTAGAACATCCACCATCATCGTTTTGATGGGTTGCCCTGGGACATTACCACACAACGCGCACGTGTCAGGTTCAGCCCGGCTTTCGGACCAAGAGAGAGAAACAGGAGATGTTTGTTCCATCGCAAAAAGCGATCAGACATGATGCTCCGGACACCGGCTATTTTGCTTTTCAGCTCGGTCTCTCATCATTATTATTTCTTTCAACGTCTATTCACACACGTGCTTTTAGTCGAAAAAGAAAAGAAAAAAGAAAAAGATAAAGAAGTGTCTGTGGGGTGAATGAATCTATGAAATATAGAGGCGTTGTATCATATAAGGTAACATAAACAATTGAACGTACAAGAGAAAAAACAATCAGAACATTAGAACGATCAGGCTTCATCAGTTTGCTCAGATCGTGTGTATGTTTGTATGTATGCGTGCGTGCACGCATGCATGCGTATGTTGTGTATGTGTGTGTGTGTTGTGTGTTGTGTGTGTGTGTGTGTGTGTTGTGTGTGTGTGTGTGTGTGTGTGTGTGATGTGTGTGTGTGTGTATGTGTGTGTGTAAGTCATGTAAGATCCTGTGCTTGGGTATGTCCCCAAAAGAATCCACAGTTTGCGGGTTGCGAGCGAATCCACCAGTGCCTGATTTCATGAAGCCAGCAGCCAAGCTGAAGGTCAACGTTAACCTTTTAACTCCAGCACCCTGTCACCAACTGCAAAAACTTAACCCTTTGGCTCCCTTACCTAACCACCAGCTTCATGCAGGAAGCTGGTAAATAGGGTAAGGGAGTCAAAGGGTTAAGATTTTGCTTTGCTTGCATGGTTGACAATGCAGGATGTTGGTGAAGGGTGAGGGAGTCAAAGGGTTAAGATTTTGCTTTGCTTGCATGGTTGACAATGCAGGATGTTGGTGGACAGGGTGACGGGAATCAAAGGGTTAACAATAAACACTCGAGGGTGCTGGATGGGATTCACAACAACAACTTCATAACAAAGCAACAACAAAATACACCACCACCACCACCACCACCACTACCACCCCACCACCACCACCACCACCACATCCCCCCCACCACCACCAGCCCGTCTAAAAATACGTTTTATTTTTTTTTTTGTTTTTGTTTTTTTTAAGGATCATTGCACCCAGAGAGGTTACCTTTGTGCTCACCTGTGTTTTTTTTTTTCGTCCCATTTTTTTTTGTGGCACCTTAATGGCCACAGAGGCTGGCACAGTTTTTCGTTATATACTTATAGTGAAAGACGTTATCAAAGAACGAACGAACAGTTTTTTTTAACTGCAATGATTATGATGTTGATGAGGATGACAATCATGATGCTATGAGTTCCATCTAGGATTGAGACTACGTGATAGGGCTGTACTCTACGCTTACTGTCATAATATATCCTGGCATCAACCAGCCCGAGAGATACAGACACCTGCGGTGCTGGTGAGAAGATTTGAGCAACACCCTCAATGACGCATCCGTGAAGTGGATGAGACTCGACTGTGTGGTTCCAGTCTTCCCAAATGAGCCCATAGCCGCCCAACTCTGGGTAGAAGCCGGTTAGAGCCGAAAAATCCCCGCAGTGATTTTTGAAGGTACTGATGGGGATTCGAACCCACAACCTTCCAGTCAGTAGTCTGTTGCGTTAACCACTACACCTCGGCGACTGGTCTAAAAATACATATGTGAATAGACGTTAAAGGAAATAACGAACGAACCAGCAGCAGCAACAGCAGCAGCAGTTAGCAACAACAACGGCAATAAAAGCCGACGATTGATTTGAAAATGTAAAAACCTTTTGACATGGTCATCGAATAAAAATTGGAATCAAATGGGGGAAAACCCGAATTGCTTTTGAAACTCTGTTTGTTTTCATATTAACGACTTGTTCAGACGAAAACCTGATGTTGTAAAAGACTGTTGTTTACGAACAGTAAATGGATCCTGGACAGATGGAGAGGGGGTGGGAAACATAAATCGTGGCGTCAATATCATCATATGACCCCCCCTCCATCCCCACCCCTTCCCTACCATTTTCATTTCATGAGCAATGTGAGAAGTAGTAAGACAGTTCCTCTGTTTACATTTATTCACATACACGCACAAACACACACGCTCTCTCACACACACACACACACATACACACACACGCTCTCACACACACACATACACATACGCGCTCACACACACACACACACACACACACACACACACACACGCGCGCGCGCGCGCTCACACACACACACACACATCGTCTAAAAGCACATATGTGAATAGACGTTGAAAGAAATAACGAACGAACACACACACACACACACACACACACACACACACACACACACACACACACATATATACACACACACACACACATACACACACACACACACACGCACAAACACACACACACGTGCTCAAATGCTCTCATTGTCTCACACACAAATAGACATACATACATACATACATACATACATACATACATACATGCATACATACACACATACATACATACATACATACTCACATACTCACGTACATACATACGTACATACAGACAGACAGACAGATAGTCAGACAGACATACACACAAATACACTAACAAAGCTACGTGGCGGAAGAATTTCAGGACATAAAGGAGGCTTATTAGTGGGGTGAAAACAGACGACCTTTAGTTCAGATTCTGTGACATTTCCATGCACTAATCAGCAAGTGGAGCCTCTACTACCTGGTGCAGCAGTAGTTGCCTTCCGTCTGCAGCAAAATACGTTCTTTCTTTCCTTGTCATCGGCATGATAGAGGGTGTTAGCACACAGCTTTTCCTGTTGGACGGTCTAGATTCAAACCTTTTGTCCCATGTAAGGCAATAGTTGTGTCCAATGTTATGTTATCATCTATAGTTAGTTACCTTTTCTTCTGTTCCTTGCCCCCCCCGTGGGGATGCCGGGGGTTCATAGCTATGATATTGGTATCAATAGTCCAATGAACTATTCTTAACTGCAACCATTTTAGTTTACATCATTCAGTTTCCAAAACAAGTGTGACTGCCCGCGTTCAAGCAAACAGGAACTAGAAAAAACACGAAAGAAGAATAAGAACGTGTCTGGTCTTGTCTTGTCTTGTCTTGTCTTGTTGTATTAAATAATAAATACTCGTTCTTGTTCTTCTTTCGTGTTTTTTCTGGTTCCTTATTGTTCAGTTTGATCATTTTTAGAAATGCCTTTTCCTACGAAACATTAAGCGTTAGTTTCTCTGATCACCTTAGGCAACAGTTTGGTTCACTACCATCAAAGTTATTTCTTTGCACAGTAAAGTTTTGTCCCTTTTGTTCACTGATTTTTTAGTCTTAGTCTTAATGCTCTGGACACAATTCAAAATATCACTGATGCTCGAGTATCAGATATACTCCCTCCCCTTGCTTTATGCGTTTAATGGAAATCTTTCTTCTGATTTCCTCTGCACAAACCTTCTTCGTTTCCTTTGCGTAAATCTATCTAAAAGCGCAACTTTTGTGAATAAGCGAAACATATCTTCTGTTACATCTTTCCTTCCGCTGTCTCCCATGTCCAATTTTTGTTTTTACTGTTGTCCCGAGTCGTTTTGATTACTGCGGCTCTTTTTTTGCTGGACTTCCTGCTGATGAGCCATTACGTCTGGATACAGTTCAAAATGTTGCTGCCTGCTTCCAGAGTCATTCATTTACAAAAAAAGAAAAAAAGGCGTGATCATGTTGCTCCTCTCCTCATCAGACTCCATTGTCTCCCTGTTAATTAAATTCTGCATTCAGTAGAAATTTACCGCGCTTGCTTTTCGATGCTTTTATGGGTTTCTGCTATCATACTTTCTGTCTCTTCTGACCGCCTGTCAGCCTTCTGGTTGTCTGCCGTCTGGGTCTGAAAAACCAGGCTGCAAGTCATCTAGAACGCTATTTCCAAGACCGTCTGTTATGCCCGTTCTTTTGCTGTTTCCAAAATCCGGCTAATATACCCGTTTCCGTCTTATTACTTCAAACTAAAGGAAAGAAAGTAAAACTGTGACAGTGCTCTGTAAATTGGCTTGTAAAGGGCTTATGTAGCTTTTGTTTTATGTTTTGTTGTTGTTGTTGTTGTTGTTGTTGTTGTGATGGTGGTGGCGGTGGTAGTGGTGATAGTTGGTGTGCGTGTTGTGTGAGTGTGTGTTTGTGTGTGTGTGTGTGTGTGTGCGTGTGTGTGTGTGTGTGTGTGTGTTTGTGTGTGTGTGTGTGTGTGTTTGTGTGTGTGTGTGTGTGTGTGTGTGTGTGTGTGTGTGTGTGTGTGTGTGTGTGTGTGTGTGTGTGTGTGTGTGTGTGTGTGTGTGTGTGTGTGAGACGCAGTATTTGTTTTATGTCAGTAATTTTTGTTCATTATAATCACATTGTCCTGATCGGCATTTGGGCTGGAGGGCTCTTTAACTCATGATAAATTATTGTTCCTGTTATGGAACTAGCATGCATAATATGACAACTATTAACGTCGTCATCATCATCATCATCATCATCATCATCATCATCATCATCATCATCATCATCATCATCATCATCAACAACAACAACAACAACAACAACAACAACAACAACAACAACAACAACAACAACAACAACAACAACAACAACAACAACAACAACAACAACAACAACAACAACAACAACAGAAACAACTACAACGACGACGACAACAAACAACAAAAGAACTTGTAATTGACAGAGCATATGTCGTGAGATAATCTTTGTCACAATTTTTGAAAATAAGTAAATGTTTATGACAATCTATTGAACATACCTCCTCCTCCTTCGCCTACCATCCCCCCTTAAAAAAAAAAGAAAAAGAAAAAGGAAACGACAATTTGAAATAAACTTTTATTGCACAGCTTTTTGGCGACTTACTGCTGTCAGCGAAGGGAGGGCGGAAAAATAATGGGCTGAGTTCAACATCGTCTGCCAATAACAATCAGTGGCGGCACTGTGTGACATTTTGCGCTTATTATTCTTGGCACTCTGGCGGTTAAAACCAGAACAATGCTCCGCACGTGCTGAAAAAAGTTTGGTGGCTGAGAGTTTTATGAGTGTAGTACAGTTGTGGCTCCTAACGTTTACCACCACCACCACCACCACTTCACTGCTCTTTGCATCTGTCTGTGTCTGTACCTGTGAATTTTGTGGTCGAGTATAAAACGGTAAAAGCTGTTTCATAACGAACCCCGGTGGAAGATGCCTGGTGACTCTTTTAGTATAAGTAGTATCCCCATCCCCAACCTTCTGGAAATTCTGTGCTATAATTTCCTCTCTTCTGTCCCTCTCTTTGTTTCTGCTTTGTTCCTTTGCTTTCTGTCATTTCTTCCTGTCAATTTTTGCCTGGCTGGTCCATTCATCTGTATGTGCTCGATAAAGTCTTACGTATTTTCTCTTAGGATTGGTAACTGGGTACGTGTAGTAAGTGCATTTTTGGCTCTGGGGACATAGAGACATATGGCGGCAATTTTAGGTACTTTAGGTCTGTTTTTATGTATGTTTTAGTATCCATAGTTAAGTTTCAGTTTGTGCTTAAGTATATTTTTTAAATCCCCTGCACGATTAATTGGACGGAATGGTCAATGCCAGGAACGTCTGCTTGGATTATGTGCGCAAACGCATTGATATACATACTTAATTTTCTGTTCCTTTTTTTTCCTGTTGAAGTATTGTGCATGTTTTGAAATGGTTTTAGCCCTGATATGGCTCTACACAGTTGGCTGGGCTTTAAACAAAAATAACACTAAGAATAACAATGTTTCATAACGTTAATATCAGACAGGGGGTAAGATGGTAAAGACTCAGTTTATCTTAGGGCGTTATTAGACATTATGCGGGCGGTGCTCATCTTCTGTTTCTCGCCACTTTACATGTATTTCCCCCACCTTATTCCCCTTAGCACGATGAGCCACAATCGTGGCTTTACCGTCCAAGCACGATGGGCCTTAATCGTGGCTTCATTCGTATCTCCCGCTGAATACTGTCCGATCTATAAAGCGAGTACAAATTGACCAATCAGAACGCTTCTCTTGCATGGCCTCTGCCTTCTTCCTTTCACATGGTCGCCATTTTGTTGTTCTTCCATTGATTTCTATAAGTTTTCGCACAAAAATAAGGTTGACAAGTTGGGACTTTCGTTGACAGTAACTCTGGCGATGATTATGAGGTAAATATGGCTTTGTTTTTGGTTCTGAATGAACAAGAGAGGTTTGAGCACATGATGAAGAGTATTTTTAGCACATCAGTCACTGATGAAATGCGGGTTGTCATTCAGTTTGATTTGTTTACATTGTACTTTTCACGGCACCTGCGCGGATGTTTTTTTCTTTTTTTCTAAACACTATGTAATTTGACTTTCTCCAGCAAACAGGCATTTATTTTACTTTTATAGTGCAATTCAGGATTTCTCCTTTCTGAATATATGTATAGTTTTCCAGGAAATGTTTACTCAAGAGCAGCAAATATTAAAAACAGTAAGTACCCGTAGGCAAGTTGGCTCCCGTAATTTTACGCCATTGTCTTGCAGTACACTTTTAATTATGTATCGTGCCAATGGGGTTTAAAGGCAATCATCTGTATGTTTCAATAACAAAACAGGGCCAGGTTCCCAGACACAGCTGGTCTTTCTGGTGGATGCATGCACACAGTGTTATCGAGCCAGACTCGAACCCGTCAGTCACGCTGGAATGTTTCTATCTGTACGCCCAACAGGCCCATGGGTGGTCAATACTGCCTGACATTTGGTTTTGTCACACGGACGTGTGGGCCCTGAAGAAGATCTCTGTTGACTGTTGGCAGGTTTAGTGTTGACAATCTCTGCAGCGTGCTGTACGTGCTTGTTCTTTCTGTTTGCAGGAAATCAAAGACAATTTTGGGTCTTTGAAGGAACAGCCCCATAGGCACACCCAACAGCAGCCGTAGCAGCAGCAGCAGCAGCAGCAGCAGCAGCAGCAGAAACAGCAACAACAACAATAACAACAATAACGGTCGGTCTGAAAATTACGTGCTCAAAGCACAGCATCACCAGCAACACAAACAATTGGCTTGCACTGCTTGACAGGGTTTGGAGCAAAGAGTCATTTCTGTTTATTGCTGGTAATAGATTATGGTGCTAGACTCACAAAACTTGCATAACTTCAAGTGCTGACATTCAGGGATACCAAAGGTGAAAGAATCGGTAGACGTAACACTTTCAGCAGTGTGCAAAGTAACTGACATTTTCTCTAAACGGAAGAGGCAGCGTAATAATCTTTGCTGAACGGGAACAGAACTTTCCGAAAGAGAACTGTCCGAATCATATTGTTTCAAAAGGAGCGTGCGCCGTAAAAGTCAAAGACACTCAGGTTTTGAATTGCGAGATGCGTTATTTTCGTTAGAACGCAGGTGGGTAATGAAAAAGCAAATCGTTAGAAAACGAGAGGAAAACAGACTGACATCAGCGTGAAAAACCAACAAAACTAAAAAACTATACACGTTGCCGAATACTTCACTCGCTGTAAACGTCAGCACCAGTTTGGTCTTAGATGCTACAAACAGGTGTGGTATCTTCCATACAACGCTGGTGTGCCTACAACCAATCACGGAAGAAGGAGATACAGATGTCAGCATCACAATGAAAAACAACAAAACTCAGAACTAAACGCATCGTGGTTCGATTGTTTGGATTGACGTCTTTCTGTCTCAGCAAAATCACGCCGTATTGATAGTGGACTGTGCTATATTAAACTTCCAGTTTCTATGCCAGTCGTTCTTTTAGGATCATCTGTGCCGTACCGTGATCACTACACGTTAAACTTCCAATTTCAATAAGTCATTCTTCTGGATCATTCGTTCAGTGACTAGTGTGTACGTTAAAAATTCCTGTTTCTGTAAGAATCGGTGACTGTAGTAGGCTACATCACTTTGCCAGCCGCTAAAGCAGTCGTTCTTCTAAGTCATTTGTATGTGAAAATTCCAGCTTTCCAAGGACTGCCATAAATCTCTCCCTCGTCTTTGCAACCATCTTTGCGGAGGGAGTGAGTATTTCACTAACTGACTCGACAAGAACAATCTCTAGGATCACATTTACGGTGGGAACAGGACTGGACTGTATACACCGCCGGTAATTCGCTAATTGTCAAAGAGAAACGTCCTCTTCAGATCAGTTTAACATTCATAAACAGGGGACGACCTCAAAAGATTGCCGCCTCTCCGTTGATAACGCTGGTCTTGTAAGGTCACATTTTGCAGTGCTCAGGGTACGTGCTCAACGACTGCTTGTATTTGTCTCCGTGTCAGTAACGCGTGTCTCCTGGATCACCATCACAGCGCTCAAACACTTCCAGTGACTGAGACCCAACCCTGTACAGGACTCGTCTGTTGTGTTCATCTCTGTAGCAGATTCGTAGGAGACGGTACAGCTAGCCAACACCTACAAGACCTTCAACATGCCAACCACGGGCTCCGGCAAAAGTCCGAGTCCAGGTCCCGGCCCCGCTGACCAAGGGGGGTCTGGAGGAGGCTCCAAGTCGCAGAAGTCAGGGAGTATGAAGATCAAACGGTCAGTCAGCGCGGGCAAGATGCTGACCAAGTCCAAGAGCAGCGGCAGCCTGAAGAAGAAGGGGGAACTGACCAGCAGCGGTGCCAAGACTAGCGGCAGGGACGTCCACCGTTCTTTGTCTGCTAGTGAAGAGGTACGGTGGTTCTTGTTTTTGTTTGGTTGTGGTCCTTTCTCTCTGTCTGTCTGTCTGTCTGTCTGTCTGTATCTCCTTCTCTCTCTTTGTCTCTCTCCCTCCCTCTGTCTCTTTTTCTCTCTGTCTCTGTCTCTTTCTCTTTTTGCCCCTCTTTTTTTGTCTCTCTCTGTGTCTGTCCGTCTCTCTGTTTTTCTCTTTCCCTGTCTGTCTGTCTCTGTCTCTGTGTATCCTTCTCAGTGTCTCTCTACTTTTCTGAGTCTTTCTGGTGCTTTCTCTCTCTGTGTCACTTTGTCTCTCTGTCTCTTTAGTCTCTCTCTCTCTCTCTCCTCTCTCTTTCTCTCTCTGTGTGTGTCGTGTGTGTGTGTGTGTGTGTGTGTGTGTGTGTGTGTGTGTGTGTGTGTGTGTGTGTGTGTGTGTGTGTGTGTGTCTGTTTCTCTGTTTGTCTATCTGTTTGTCTATCTGTTTCTCTCTTTCTCTGTCTCTCTCTACGTGTCCGTCTCAGTCTATCTCTCCTTCTCTGAGTCTCTCTATTGCTTTCTCTCTCTGTGTCTGTCTCTGTCTCTGTCTATCTTTCTCTCTCCTCTCTCTTCTTCTCTCTGTCTCTCTCTCTTTGTCTCTGTCTTTTTCTCTGTTTCTGTTTCTCTGTTTGTCTCTCTGTTTCTCTCTTTCTCTGTCTCTGTCTCTCTCTACGTGTCCGTCTCAGTCTTTCTCTCATTCTCTGAGTCTCTCTAATGCTTTCTCTATATTTCTCTCTCTGTGTCTCTCTGTCTCTGTCTGTCTGTCTCTTTCCACTCTCTTTCCCTCCTCTCTCTCTTTGTCTCTGTCTTTTTCTCTGTGTCTGTGCTTCTCTGTCTGTCTGTCTGTCTCTCTGTTTCTCTGTGTGTGTATGTGTCTCTCTCTGTTTGTCTCTCTATTTCTGTCTGTGTCTCTGCTTCTTTGTCTGTCTCTCTGTTTCTCTCTTTCTCTGTCTCTCTCTCTGTCCCTTTCTACGTGTCCTTCTCAGTCCTCTCTCTCCTTCTCTGAGTCTTTCTAATGCTTTCTCTCTACATTTCTCTCTCTATCTCTCTGTCTGTCTTTCTCTCTCTCTCCACTCTCTTTCCCTCCTCTTTCTCTTTGTCCGTCTCTCTTTGTCTCTCTCTCTCTCTCTGTCTCTGTCTGAGACTCTCTTGTGCTCTCTTTCTCTCTATTTCTCTCTCTGTCTGTCTCTGTCTGTCTGTTTGTTTGTGTGCCTCTATGTGTGCTCTTTTTCCTTCTCTCTCTCTCTCTTCTGTCTCTCTCTCTCTCTCTGTCTGTCTCTCTATTTCTCTCTTTCTCTGTCTCTATCTGTCTCTGTGTGGCCTTCTCAGTCTCTCTTTCTTTCCTTCTCTGAGTCTCTCTCGTGATCTCTCTGTTTCTGTATCTGTCTCTGTCTGTCTATCTGTCTGTCTCTGTCTCTCTGTTATACTGTTTCTCTTTGTCTTTGTCTCTCTCTGGCTCTCTGTGTGTGTCCCTCTCTCTGTTTCTCTCTGCCTCTGTCTGTCTGTCTTTCTCTGTCTCAGGACTATCGGTAAGCCAGGTCAGGTGGTTATCCTTGAGTACTAATTTCTCTGTCAGAGTACCGTGATGGCACGTTTCAGTCCCCTAATCACTCTTTACTGGTTTACCCTCGCTCTCCACAGAAAGATAGCTGGGCTGATCAACGCCAGATACGGCACACTCTTTTTTATCGGTAATTCTGCAGACACCATTGCCTGAGACTGTTAGCAATGCTGTAGACCTACACAGTTACCTGAGAGACTGCTACCAATGTTATAGACCTACATAGTTACCAGAGAGACTGTTACCAATGTTACAGACCTACACAGTTACCAGAGAGACAGTTACCAATGTTACAGACCTACACAGATACCAGAGAGACTGTTACCAATGTTACAGACCTACACAGATACCAGAGAGACTGTTACCAATGTTACAGACCTACACAATTAACACAGACTGTTACCAATGTTACAGACCTACACAGTTAACACAGACTGTTACCAATGTTACAGACCTACACAGTTAACACAGACTGTTACCAATGTTACAGACCTACACAGTTAACACAGACTGTTACCAATGTTACAGACCTACACAGTTAACACAGACTGTTACCAATGTTACAGACCTACACAGTTAACACAGACTGTTACCAATGTTACAGACCTACACAGTTAACACAGACTGTTACCAATGTTACAGACCTACACAGTTAACACAGACTGTTACCAATGTTACAGACCTACACAGTTAAACACAGACATGTTACCAATGTTACAGACCTACACAGTTAACACAGACTGTTACCAATGTTACAGACCTACACAGTTAACACAGACTGTTACCAATGTTACAGACCTACACAGTTAACACACACTGTTACCAATGTTATAGACCTACACACGTAACACAGACTGTTACCAATGTTACAGACCTACACAGTTAACACAGACTGTTACCAATGTTATAGACCTACACAGTTACCACACTGTTACCAATGTTACAGACCTACACAGTTAACACAGACTGTTACCAATGTTACAGACCTACACAGTTAACACAGACTGTTACCAATGTTACAGACCTACACAGTTAACACAGACTGTTACCAATGTTACAGACCTACACAGTTAACACAGACTGTTACCAATGTTATAGACCTACACAGTTAACACAGACTGTTACCAATGTTATAGACCTACACAGTTAACACAGACTGTTACCAATGTTACAGACCTACACAGTTAACACAGACTGTTACCAATGTTACAGACCTACACAGTTAACACAGACTGTTACCAATGTTATAGACCTACACAGTTAACACAGACTGTTACCAATGTTACAGACCTACACAGTTAACACAGACTGTTACCAATGTTATAGACCTACACACGTAACACAGACTGTTACCAATGTTATAGACCTACACAGTTAACACAGACTGTTACCAATGTTATAGACCTACACACTTAACACAGACTGTTACCAATGTTACAGACCTACACAGTTAACACAGACTGTTACCAATGTTACAGACCTACACAGTTAACACAGACTGTTACCAATGTTACAGACCTACACAGTTAACACAGACTGTTACCAATGTTACAGACCTACACAGTTAACACAGACTGTTACCAATGTTACAGACCTACACAGTTAACACAGACTGTTACCAATGTTACAGACCTACAAGTTAACACAGACTGTTACCAATGTTATAGACCTACAGAGTTAACACAGACTGTTACCAATGTTACAGACCTACACAGTTAACACAGACTGTTACCAATGTTACAGACCTACACAGTTAACACAGACTGTTACCAATGTTATAGACCTACACAGTTAACACAGACTGTTACCAATGTTACAGACCTACACAGTTAACACAGACTGTTACCAATATTACAGACTACACAGTTAACACAGACTGTTACCAATGTTACAGATCTACACAGTTACACAGACTGTTACCAATGTTACAGACCTACACAGTTACCACAGACTGTTACCAATGTTACAGACCTACAGAGTTAACACAGACTGTTACCAATGTTACAGACCTACACAGTTAACACAGACTGTTACCAATGCTATAGACCTACACAGTTAACACAGATTGTTACCAATGTTACAGACCTATACAGTTAACACAGACTGTTACCAATGTTACAGACCTACACAGTTAACACAGACTGTTACTAATGTTACAGACCTATACAGTTAACACAGACTGTTACCAATGTTGCAGATCTAACAGTTAACACAGACTGTTACCAATGTTGTAGACCTACACAGTTAACACAGACTGTTACCAATGTTACAGACCTACACAGTTAACACAGACTGTTACCAATGTTATAGACCTACACAGTTAACACAGACTGTTTACCAATGTTACAGACCTACACAGTTAACACAGACTGTTACCAATGTTACAGACCTACACAGTTAACACAGACTGTTACCAATGTTACAGACCTACACAGTTAACACAGACTGTTACCAATGTTACAGACCTACACAGTTAACACAGACTGTTACCAATGTTACAGACCTACACAGTTAACACAGACTGTTACCATGCTACAGACCTACACAGTTAACACAGACTGTTACCAATGTTACAGACTCTATACAGTTAACACAGACTGTTACCAATGTTATAGACCTACACAGTTAACACAGACTGTTACCAATGTTACAGACCTACACAGTTAACACAGAATATTACCAATGTTATAGACCTACACAGTTAACACAGACTGTTACCAATGTTACAGATCTATACAGTTAACACAGACTGTTACCAATGTTATAGACCTACACAGTTAACACAGACTGTTACCAATGTTATAGACCTACACAGTTAACACAGACTGTTACCAATGTTACAGATCTATACAGTTAACACAGACTGTTACCAATGTTACAGATCTATACAGTTAACACAGACTGTTACCAATGTTACAGACCTACACAGTTACCAGAGAGACTGTTACCAATGTTATAGACCTAAACAGTTACCAGAGAGACTGTTACCAATGTTACAGACCTACACAGTTACCAGAGAGACTGTTACCAATGTTATAGACCTACACAGTTACCAGAGAGACTATTACCAATGTTACAGACCTACACAGTTAACACAGACTGTTACCAATGTTACAGATCTATACAGTTAACACAGACTGTTACCAATGTTACAGACCTACACAGTTAACACAGACTGTTACCAATGTTATAGACCTACACAGTTAACACAGACTGTTACCAATGTTACAGATCTATACAGTTAACACAGACTGTTACCAATGTTACAGATCTATACAGTTAACACAGACTGTTACCAATGTTACAGACCTACACAGTTACCAGAGAGACTGTTACCAATGTTATAGACCTAAACAGTTACCAGAGAGACTGTTACCAATGTTACAGACCTACACAGTTACCAGAGAGACTGTTACCAATGTTATAGACCTACACAGTTACCAGAGAGACTGTTACCAATGTTACAGACCTACACAGTTAACACAGACTGTTACCAATGTTACAGATCTATACAGTTAACACAGACTGTTACCAATGTTACAGACCTACACAGTTAACACAGACTGTTACCAATGTTATAGACCTACACAGTTAACACAGACTGTTACCAATGTTACAGATCTATACAGTTAACATAGACTGTTACCAATGTTATAGACCTAAACAGTTACCAGAGAGACTGTTACCAATGTTACAGACCTACACAGTTACCAGAGAGACTGTTACCAATGTTATAGACCTACACAGTTACCAGAGAGACTGTTACCAATGTTACAGACCTACACAGTTAACACAGACTGTTACCAATGTTACAGATCTATACAGTTAACACAGACTGTTACCAATGTTACAGACCTACACAGTTAACACAGACTGTTACCAATGTTATAGACCTACACAGTTAACACAGACTGTTACCAATGTTACAGATCTATACAGTTAACATAGACTGTTACCAATGTTATAGACCTACACACGTAACACAGACTGTTACCAATGCTTTGCATGTAGACCTAAACTGCTTCCCCGCCCTTGATTCTTGGCGCGTGTACGTGTTCGTGTGTGTTTGCGTGCGTGCGTGCGTGCGTGTGTGTATGCGCGTGCGTGTGCGTGTGTGCGTGCACATGGGGACGGCAGTGTGTGTGCTTGTATCTCTCTCTCTCTCTCTCTCTATATATATATATATATATGTGTGTGTGTGTGTGTCTATGTTCGTGCATGTGTGTAAGAGAGAGAGAGAGAGAGAGAGAGAGAGAGAGGAGAGAGAGAGAGAGAGAGAGAGAGAGAGAGAGAGAGAGAGAGAGCGTGAGTGTGTCTGTGTACACGTGTATCATTGTATTTTTAAAATGACACACACACACACACACACACACACACACATATATATTTATATATATATATGTGTGTGTATATACATGTATATCTGTATATATAATGTATGTATATATAATGTGTGTATATATATTTGTATATATATATGTATATATATATGTATAATGTACATATATATGTATATATGTATATATATATATGCACGTGAATTTAGTGGTTAGTGCGTTTGAGCATGTACTTCTGGTGTTGTTATTCTTTTTGTCTGTTTTAACTGTTTTGCCTTTCTCTTCGTCTGTCTGTCTGTATCTGTTTGTTCCTCTGTATCTGCATTGACAGACTTGAAACATATCTACAGACAATTTAACCCCTCACATTGCATCCTTACGTACTTGTCACTGGTAATAGATGAATACATGTACTATGTTTCATGAAGTACAAAATCAGGATTTTCTGCACTTTTTTGTATACAAAGGGAGACTATTACAATCGTTTGACTATCATTTTTGTGTTTGTATCAAATTTCGCCCCCCCCCCCCCTTTTTTTGTGTGTGTCTGTCTTAGCGTCTGTCTGTCCATCAGTCTGTTGAAATGTGCGTTCAATATATGCAGTAGGGATGTGATGTCAAACAAATCATGATTTGTGTCTAACTTCTGTCATGTTGAGTTCGGGATACCCCCACCCCCATCCCTTTGTTACCCCCCTTTGTTATCCCCCTTGACGGGTGTGGTAGTCACGTGGGTAAACGTGGATCTGCCAGATAGCTGCGCCTGCTGG
>JAPXFY010000024.1:26936916-26939416 GCA_030674185.1 Monoplex corrugatus
TGTGAGTGTGTGTCTGTGTGTCTATGCGAGTGTATCTGTGTGTTTGCATGTCTGTGTGGAGTGTTAGTGTATGTGTGCTGCATGTGAGTTTGCGTATGTCTCTGCATGTGTGTGTGGTGTCTATGTGTGCGCGTGTCCGTGCGCGTGGTGTGGTGTGTGCGTGTGTGTGTATGTATGTCTGTTGTGTGTCTCTGTGTGTGTCTCCCTCTCTCTCTTTCTCAATGTGAATAGCGGTTAACTAAACGCGAAATGTCATAGCCATGTTAATGGTAATTGGCTGTACTCTGACTGATGCCAGCAGTATGATGAATTATCTGTAGTTCTGACATGCTCGCAGACTGACAGGGACAGATGGTCCTATGCACACATTTGCACTCTTGCTTGCTTGTGCGAACGAGCGCGCAGACACATGCGTACACACACACACACTACCACCATAACACACAACACACACAACACAACACAACACACACACCACACACACACAAAACACTCACACACTCACATACATATACACAAGCGCATGCTCACGCAGAAATAGAGAGAGAGAGAAAGAGAGAGAGAGAGGAGAGAGAGAGAGAGAGAGAGAGAGATGAGATAGATAGATAAATAGATAGATAGATAGATAGAGAGAGAGAGAGAGAGAGAGAGAGAGAGAGAGAGAGAGAGAGAGAGAGAGAGAACACAGATAGACAGACAGACAGACACACACAAATTACGCATGCACGCTCACACACTCATACACACACACACACACACTCACACGCACACACGCACCTATGCCCCCTCCCCCAAACGTAACACACACACACACACGCAGACACACACACACATACAAACACACACACACACACACACATACACGCTCATACACGCATTCCTTCCCCCCCCCTCCACATAAACTGTCATGTGTATCATCACCCCCCCAATTGCCGAATGAAAAACAAATCTCAACCATTTAATGATATACGTCTGTTGCCAACAGTCACGGTAAACGAACAAAGTTCTGACAGCTTGTCGTCAGTCTGGCACAGCAATGGAAGAAAAACAAACAAACAAGGATAAGAATATAAAGAGGTGCACAGTAGCATGCCAAGGTGAACAGCCGATTTGAACACAGGCCAGCAGAAAAAGGATTAGTGTCCACTGCGTTACATATGAAGTGTGTAGCCCGTGGTTAAAACATTAACTTGGGACTACAGAAAACCGGGTTGGCATCATCATCATCACCTCGCCTCACTTCACCTGTCGGCCCTAACTAACTGAGCTAATTAACAGGCCATAGGGAGAAGAGTGCCAGAATGGTTCAGACGTTCGCCTGCCTAAAACTGAACTCGAGGTTCCAGGGTTCGCTCCCTGTAGAGTTCACTCTGGGTCGGTGCCGGTTGAGTCCGAAAAATCTCACGATGATTCTGACAGGACTCTTGGTTTTGAACCCACAATTTTCTAGTCGGTAGTCCGTTACGGAAAAAAACACTGCACCACGGCACAAAAGATATCATCATCTCATCATCATCATCATCATCATTCATATCATCATCATCTCATCATCATCATCATCTCATCATCATCATCATCTCACATCACTCATATCATCATCATCAATCATCATCATCATATCACACTACCACAACTAAGCACTATGGATTGTCAGTTTTTAGCGCCTTATGTCTATAAGTACACTCTATGTTCCAGCAAAGTTTCCAGCTGCGTTCCACATGGGATGGAAGATGGTGTGTGTGTGTGTGTGTGTGTGTGTGTGCGGGACCGTTTTTGAATCGCCGAGTCATTTCGGTCGGCGGTCTGACGAGAAGGTTGTGTGTGTGTGTGTGTGTATGTGTGTTTTTTTTTTTTTCAGAGGATGACTGTTGTTTTGTCAGGCGTCTGGCACCGCCGAACATGATCCCAGCATTGCATGAAACAACAGTTGGCTGTAGCCCAACTGTTGAGGGCTGTAAACTACGTAGTGACATGACTGTTCACCTTGGCCTTTTTGAAGTGGTAGGCTTGTTGGGAACAGATACCCGTCAACACAGAGAAAATAAATTCGATTTCGATAGAAATCAAATCACGAGTCTGCACGAACACGGTTATTAACCCTTTGACTCCTGCACCCTACCCACTAACTAAAAAAGAAAAAAACTTAACCCTTTGACTCCCTCATCCTATCCACAAGCTTCCTGCAAGTGAGTTAAGTTTTTGCTTTGCTAGCATGGTTGACAATGCAGGATGCTGGTCGACAGGATGCAGTAGTCAAAGGGTTAATTTAAGCCAGTGTATGTGACCACTCCGCTACCGAACGAGTCGTTTGTCATGAGATGGTCATCAATAAAGTTTCGTCAGCAACCAACAAGACCCAACCATCGTAGCAAGGAATCCTTTTATGTGTGGTTGGAAGAGTCAAATACAAAGCTGAAGGAGTAAAGGTTGTTAGAATACATTTTCAGTTTTTTTATGTTTTAAAAGACGCACATAAACTGTTGAAAATGTGTTTTCAAAT
>JAPXFY010000024.1:26941916-26944416 GCA_030674185.1 Monoplex corrugatus
AACACATCATGACAACAGGTAGTTTAGGATATCAGATATTATTTGTTCATTATAATTAAATGTGTTGATTTTCAGTCCGTCTGCTGTCTGTACTTTGCTCTCCTTTTTACAGAGCTGCAAGCAGCAGTGCTAGCTAGCGGTGCAGGCTGAAAGCGAAAGGTGACAAGCACACAACCACTAGCCAACACACTAGACGTTAAACATCAGCCATTAATTTAAGACAATACCTAACCTCTCCATCAGCAACCCCCCTCCCCTGTGGCGACACACGGTAACTGAACACCTTACAGACTAATGCTGAACTCTCGAGGGAATCAGGGGAGGTCTGGCTCCCAGACGTGCAGCACGCAGGCCCACCAGCATGTGGACATGCCCTGGTGCCCACGAATCAGACCCCCAGCTATGGGTAAATAGCACCACTGTCTTGTGGTTGTCTCGGGAGAGACCAAGACTAAGGGAGAAAACCCTTTTACAGAAAATCACCACTGCCTCGTTAGACAGAGTTTTAAAAAATCTTTTTCCGCCCCAAGACATTGCTTAATACAGGCTTATGACTTGTGCCAGATCATTTAGGATCTTCGCCTATCATATGGCATCAGTTCATGCGGAAGTTATTTTGAGCTTGGCGGTGCCATCTTGAGTTTCAGTTTCAGTTTCAGTTTCTCAAGACGACGTCACCGCGCTCGGAACGAATTCCATATGCACTAACGTCACAGGTGCCACGTGTATGGTGATCATGGCACAGGCCTTAAGCCTGTACATAAACCCATGAGCTGGCCAGATCCTGATGCCCTACCTAGCCTATGTTTTACCTAGTCTGTATTTTATACTGGTATTGTGTCAGCCTATCATTGGAATAGTCTTGGTTACATGTAAATGACACGTGTATCTGTGTATCTTAAAATAAAGGAACATACATAAAGTAAATAAATAAATAATTAAAAGGTCTGCCATCTTGAAAAACTTAAAATGAAAGTACTTGAAACCAGGACAGGACAATCTGGTCATACCTGTACTGTATTCGTCTCGTGAGAGCAATGAGTAGAGACCGGATGTTAAATTACGTTACACGTCAGTTACAGTCATAAATATAGAACGTGTATTGCCTCGTTCAATATGTTAAGAAAATGACAGATGATTTTCGGAATCTAGTTTTTGAGCAACAGTATGTCACCCGAAAAAAAAAACACACACAAAAAACCCCCAAGTATAACTGCCCCTGTTCAAGCAAACAGGAACCAGAAAAAGCACGAAAAAAATGAGAACGCGTATTTAATACAACCAGACCAGACCAGATCAGACCAGACCAGACCAGACCAGACCAGACAAGACAAGACAAGACAAGACAAGACAAGACAAGACAAGACAAGACAAGACAGGCGCAATTTTCGGCCAAGTGGCCTTTGTCAAGCGTATTTAATACAACCAGACGAGACAGGCATAAACACCAACTGTGACTTAAAACTGAGTTGTGTTACTGGTCCAGAACAGGGGAGAGCATTACGCACAAGAGGGCACTCCAAGCTCCTGGTGTGAGGCGTACTGTGGGTGTGTAAGACGGACATCGGGTTGGTAAAGACATGGGCAGGAGAGGGGGGGGGGATAGAAAGGAGGAGGGAGGCAGAATTTCAGGGTGATAATAACAAATAACCATGGAAGACGTAAGAAAATAAGAATTGTTTTAGTGCCCTCTTTACCCTGTCACTCATTGTAATTGTTATTGCTGTTTAAAGCCCAGCCGACTGTGTAGAGCATAGCAGGGCTATAACCGCTTCAAAACATACAAAACTTCAACAGGAAAAAAAAAAAAAGAAAAAAGAAAATTAAGTACACATATCAATGCGTTCGCACACACAATCCAAGGATATACCCCCGGCGCTGACCACTCCGTCCAACTCATCGCACTGGGTACCTAAAAAACACACCTGAATTACAAATTTAAGCATGCCCACGGAACCAAAACATGTATAAAACCGGCATAAATTAAAAAAAAAATTGCTTCCGCATATCTCACCTCCCTAGAGCCAAAAATACACTTTAATACATGCACCCAATTATCAATCCTGAGAAAATGTACGTAAGACTTTATCGAACGCATACAGGTGAATGGACCAGCAAGGCAGAAAATGATAGGAAGAAATGACAGAAAGCAAAGGAACAAGGCAGAAACAAAGAGTGTGACAGAAAAGAGACCCTGTCACTTCCTCTCTGACTCTATCTTATGATACCAACCTTCTCTAGATGAATGAAATTCCAGAGAAGTTAGCTGCTCTGTTGTCTTTGTCTTCCATCCAGTGAATTTCTTTTTGTGTGTGCATGTTGTCTGTTTTGTACGCTTCACAGAAGGCAGAAAAAATTGTGCCTGTGTTTGGTTAGCTAAGTGCACAATTGTCGTTCTGTTTTCACGTGGTTCTGTTTACTTTTTGCTCTTTGTGGTCCCCCTCAACCATCTCTCTTGTCTTCCCAAACCCTTATCTCTCCATGCATTGTACAGTATTTA
>JAPXFY010000024.1:26949416-26959416 GCA_030674185.1 Monoplex corrugatus
TGGTCCTTTTCTATTTCTTCAAAGGATCGATTTTCCTGTTACTGATCGCTTCGTGTATTCCACACAGTTAACGTGAAATAGACGATGGAATTAACCCTTTGAATCCTGCACCCTGTTCACCAACATCCTGCATTGCCGACCATGCTATCAAAGCAAAAACTTAACCCTTTGATTCCGTCACCCTTTCCACCAGCTTCCGGTAGGAAGCTGATGGAAAGGGTGACGGAATCGAAGGGTTAAGTTTTTGCAGTTAGTAGATCGGGTGCGGGAGTCAAAGAGTTAATCAAAGACTTTCCCTCCCTCTCAATTATGGTCATTGCTCCCAACTCGTCCCATCCCGTCGCTGGTTCTATCCCTCTGCAAACTATCAGTCTGACAGATAGACAAGTGCCACTGTCTCTGTGTGTATTACGGCCTGTCATCCTCAGAGACATATAGAATACTTTGACTTCACTTCTGGCTAGAGGGAAAGAGAACAAGCAGGTAGTAGACCCAGGGAGAAAATATTGGATGGACTTGCAGGGTGGCTAAAGACAGAGAGGGTTGAGAGATGTACTTGCAGCAACAAGGCATAAATTCGTATGGAGGGCCATGATCGCCAACGCCATGCGGCAGGGCACATGATGATGATGACTTCTGACGAACCATCAAGATTCCATTGATCAAGTTCGTCATAGTCGCGTTTCAGATTCATTGCCGAGGAAAGTGAATTCGTACTTAAGTTTGCTGATGTTTCCTTCTGACTTCAGGTAATTCCTGACAAGGTTCAAGTAATTCATGATGTCCTCTTTGTGTTACCTTGGAAATAACTGCCTGCCTCAGGCTCATGAAGAAAAGAAAGGAAAGAAAAATGGAACACATGAATTGAAATACTAAAAAAAAAAAAAACCCCCACAAAAAAGAAAACAAACAAACAACAAAAAACATGAGAGAGAGACAGACACAGACAGAGAGAGAGAGAGAGAGAGAGAGAGAGAGAGAGAGAGAGAGAGAGAGAGAGAGAGAGAGAGAGAGACAGAGAGAGAGAGAGAATTACAGTATTTATACGGCACACCAAATCTTGACAATTCAAATCAAAGCGCACTCACGCACCAGACATACGCATACAAACGACAAAGACCACCTTACAACATTAAATACACAGACTGAGGGAAAGAAGTAGCTGTAGAATTCATTGGTGGGAAAAGAGGTGGGTTTTTAAACTGGATTTAAAAGCAGAAAGGGTAGGTGTTAGGCGAAGGCAGAGGAGAAGTCTGTTCCAGGCTGACGGAAAACAACAACGAAGCAGGCAAACAAGCAAGCAAACAAGCAAGCAAGCAAGCAAGCAAACAAACAAGCAAGCAAGCAAGCAAGCAAGCAAGCAAGCAAGCAAGCAAGCAAGCAAAAAATGTAGAGACAAGTGACAATTCGACAATCTAATGATTTGATATCTTTTGAAGCATTCGTCCTGTTTCAATACAGGGAGAGGATTTCAATATAGACAACTATGACAATGAAAAATAAGAAATTATTTACAGACGAGTTAACTTGTTAAGGACGTTAAGGATGTATGTAGTCACATCACAATATGACTGGGGCAATAATAATGCTGCTTTGTTAAGTTTGTTACTAGTTTTGATGCTTCTAAACAAGCCTAGGTAAGAAATGCAGAGAAACATACAGAGAGAAAGAAAGAAAGAGAGAGAGAGAGAGAGAGAGAGAGAGAGAGAGAGAGAGAGAGAGAGAGAGAAAAACTGAAACTGAAACTGAAAATGGTTTATTGCCATTGACATTTTTGTCCTTGTGGCAAGGAGCATAAAACAAAGTCATTAAATTTTACGGCGACGTTTTCTCGAAATAAAGATTTATAAATATAGTCATGGCTGACATTACATCCATTTGAATTTTTTTTCCTAATGATGAAGAAAAAAATTGAAGGAAAAAAGTTGAACAAAAAAAAGTTGAAGAAACAGTTGACCACCCGACTAATTAGTCATATAATTAAGAGGAAGACCCAAATCCGGCAAAAAACATAAGAACAGTATAAAGTGATATCTTCACTGCAGATAAACTTACATTAATTTAAAAAGTAGAACAAAAAGTTGAAGAAACAGTTGACCACCCGACATAATTAGTCATATAAGTAAGAGGAAGACCCAAATCCGGCAAAAAACATAAAAACAGTATAAAGTGATATCTTCACTGCAGATAAACTTACATTAATTTAAAAAGTTGACGAGAGACGAGAGGAGAGAGAGAGAGAGGAGAGAAGAGAGAAGAGAGAGAGAGAGAGAGAGAGAGGAAGAGAGAGAGAGAGAGAGAGAGAGAGAGAGAGAGAGGAGAGAGAGGATGGTAGTGAAGCGTGGGTGAGGATAGAACAGAACACACAGGGAACAGTGAAAAAGCGCAAGAGAGTCTTGTCTTCAAAACCAGCCTTAGGTAACATTACAACCCACAAAAAAAATTGTTCCGACTGTGTTCCTCACAAATCAAGTTATTCTGCTTGACTTTCTGTTCACTAAAGATGTCCAGGTCGATCAGTGCCATAACGGATTCCAGAAATGTTTCCCCCCACCCCCAATCTTTTTTTGCAGTTAGTTTTCAGCAGCTTACCTCTGGCATCATGTATGTATACGTAGACCTTAGTACACCCCTAAAGAAACCAGCAACGCGTGTCCAGTTTTGATCAAAGCGGTAAAAAAACAACAACAACAACAAACAAACAAACAAACAAACAAACAAACAAAAACAAACCCCCCCCAAAAAAAAACAAAACAACCCAACAACAACAGTTTTGCACTCATATTCTGCAAGTGTGAATTACAATGACCTGTTTGATACTGGAGCCAACTGTGGCAAAAACGACTGCCAGATTTTTTGATGCCGTGTGTTCTGCTTAGAACATTTAGTTCACTTTTGTTTTTATCAAAGATGGAAGGCAGTTTTCTTCTAGAACGGTGTTCGTAGTGCATACATCCTTCCGCCTTTGATATGAAGTTTTTTTTGTTTTAGAAGAAAGCAGGAAGTTTCATAACAGATTACAAAAAGAGTGGTGTGTGTGTGTGTGTGTGTGTGTGTGTGTGTGTGCGTGTGTGTGTGTGTGTGTGTGTGTGTGTGTGTGTGTGTGGTGTGGTGTGTGTGTGTGTGTGTGTGTGTGTGTGTGTGTGTGTGTGTGTGTGGTGTGTGTGTGTGTGTGTGTGTGTGTGCAGTCGTTAAAATGATATGTAGCATTACGACATCACCAGATCTGGTAGACTGGTCTGTTGTGGAGAGGAAAGGAAAAACTGCAAGTGGAACAGAAGGAGGGCAAGCTTAAGTCTTAATGATGTATCGAAGATTTAAGAACAATATGGGCGTGCTATTTTAACAAATTCCTTTTTCAGGCCAAGCTTAAGTCATAATGATGTATCGAAGATTTAAGAACAATATGGGCGTGCTATTTTAACAAATTCCTTTTTCAGGCCAAGCTTAAGTCATAATGATGTATCGAAGATTTAAGAACAATATGGTAATTGGTGGAAACAAGAGAGAAAATAACATTTAATGGACAGATCTTTGAAGAATCTTTTTAAAACACTTCAAGGGACTGGAAACTTGAATATTGTCAATCATTATGCAGGCTGACAGTTATGAATGTTTATTATCGTTGTCATTTGATTTTGAATTTTATCACAAAGATACTTGAATGCAGCTGAGAAAGTTTGCTGACCCACAAATACACAAATATTTTTTCTCTCGATTGTGATATGCTAATACATTTCATTCTTCTTTCTTTCCTTGGGATATGACCAGGCCTTTGTGAAAAAGAGATTATACATAGAACATGGACAAAGATTTTGTGCTGAAATGGCATATTTTTTCGTGAACAACTGTTTACTCTTTGATTCTCGCATAATTTCCACCAGTGTCCTGCATTGCCAACCATTCTAGCAAAGCCAAAACTTAAGCCTTTGACTTCATCACCCTAGGAAGCTGGTGGATAGGGTGAAGGTGTCAAAAAAAGGCCAAATTTTTGCAGTTGGTAGATAGGGTGCAGGAGTCAAAGGGTTAATCTAGACCAGACGTTATTAATGTGGATGCTGACTTGATTGAAAGAGTTTGCTGACTCTTAGCTAAGGTCATTGCACCTCTTCCAGCACCCCCCCCCCCCACCATCCTCACACTTCCTGTGAGCTGTCAGTCCTGCGTCTCACCCGGGTATACTTGTCTATTATTCTTAGAGACCCTGTAGAATACCTAGTGGAAATCGCGGTGAGTCAGCAAGATTCTATTGATCAAATCAGTCATAGCCACCACATTTGAGATCAAATGACGGACGGCTGAGTAAAAAGGTACGAATGTAGATTTTCCGATTTGGATTTGAGTTCATCTGATTGATAACTTGACCTGCTAGTTTTCTTGGATGCAACAGGCTGATTACGCTATCAGACATCTTAATAAAAGGAACAAATAGAAGGGAGGGGAGGGAGGGAGGGGAGGGGAGGAGGGAGGAGGTGAAACATAAAGATTGAAACATTCTGAAAAATTCAGAAGAGGCCAAACAAACAAACAAACAAACAAACAAAAAACAAAAAAACAAAAACAAAAGAAAAGAAAGAAACAGACAGTTTAGCAAACAAGCAAGCAAGCGAGCGAGCAAGCAAGCAAGCAATCAACCAACCAACCAACCAACCCAACCAACCAACCAACCAACCAGCCAACCAACAAACAAACACAAGCACACACACACACATACACACCACACACACACACACCACACACACACACACACACACACACACACACACACACACACACACACACACTAAAACCAAAAACAAACAACAACAAAGAAAGAAAGAAAAGAAAGGAATGAAGGAAGGAAGAAAGAAAGAAAGGAACGAAGAAAGAAAGAAACAAAAAGAAGACAGAAAGAAAGAAAGAAAGAAGAGAAAGAAATAAATAAATAAAGAAAAGAACAGAAAAACACACACGTAGAAAGAACTGAAGAGTTAGACTCTTTTTGGCATCGGGAGCTGTTTGTCTTGTTTTGTTTGTCCTTTAACCAGAAGGTCCTGTTTCTTCACAGCTCCAGGTACTTGTGAAATAGAACATGATGCTACTGGAACGATGACCTAGTGGTTTCAACATCCTCCTGGACCGAGAGATTCATGGTTCAAATCCCAGTTGGGTCAAGGATTTCCTGCCCTCCCTACACTAGTTCTGTGGTATTTGCTCAGGTTCTAGTGTTTTGGATGAAACAATAAACTGAAGTCCTGTGTAGGATTCATCCTTTCTATTTGCTGTATTTTCATTGATGTCATTTCTAAGTATCTGGGCTAATAAAAGCCTTGCACTTTATGCAAGGAAATGCAAAACCACTTAGAAAATAAAAACAACAACTTAAGAAGAAGAAGAAGAAGAAGAAGAAGAAGAAAAGAAGAAGAAAGAAGAAGAAGAAGAAGAAAGAAGAAGAAGAAGAAAGAAGAAGAAGAAGAAAAAGGAGAAGAAGAAGAAGTAGAATGTATAGAAGAAGAAGGAAGAAAAAAAAGAATGAAGAAGAGAAATAAGACAGAAAATGAAAAAGAAGAAAGAGAAGAAGACAAAAAACGACAGAAGGAATTACCACTACCATTGCTCCTACTTACTACTACTTCCACTATTATGGCTACGAAAACAACAATTTCTACAGGATTCAGCACAGCAAATGAAAACAAAATATGATCTACTAATTCAATACCTGCGTAATTGTATAATATATAATATATGATTTGATTAGCAGAAAGGTGCACACACACCACAACCTGAACTCAGTACGCTATAGCAGCTCTGAGACTGACAGACAGTTACAGAAATTGATGGAAGCATCTGTGAAATGTAGTGTGAGGTCCAGTGGGTAAGATCACTGATCTGGGTCACCAGAAACTTGCGTTCAATTCCTGGTGGGACAAGGATTTTTCTGTCTCCGTCTTTAGACCTTGAATAATGGTCTACGTGTTTTGTCTTTTGGGTGAGACGATTAACCGAGATTCTGTGTGCGGTATGGATTTATCTCACGATAATTATCCCTTGGCAACAAAAAGAATTGTCCCAGGCAAGTTTTTTTTCAGAAAAATCCCGCTGTCGTCGTCATTATCATCGTGATCAGCATGACATTCTCCGAGCACAAAAAGATTATCATGAAAACGTATACGAAAAGAAAATATCATCAAATGAGCTTCCAGAGAGAATAGATACATTTTTATGGAGACGTGAGGCTCCTAAGCTTGACGAAGAAGATAAAGAAACTAGTTAAGGCCTTATACCAGCTAACGAAGCAACTTTAACTCTAAAAGAACTCAATAATGGGTCACAGCCTGGGCTAGATGCACTCGCAACGGAATTTATTAGATATTTGTGGGCAAGGATCTGTAAATCTTGTCATTCATCATCATCATCATCAAGTGCCTTGCCACATGGCGTTGGCGACCATGGTCTTTCATCTGTTTCTATCCCTTGTTGCCGCAAGCGCATCTCCCACCCTCTCTGTCCTCAGCCATCCTGCAAGTCCGTCCAGCATTTTCTCCCTGGGTCTACCTGGTGCTCTCTTTCCCTCCAGCTTTCCTGTTGTGTCATAGGGATCAAAAATACATCCAAGGGGGGGGGGGCAAAGGAAATGGGTGGCGTCATACTGTGGCGATATGCCTTTAGTAGCTGTGAGAGTGGTTCATATTTGATGTGAAAAATGCCGTCATGGCGAGTGGTGAAAACAACAGACAATTTCAATTCATTCCAGTCACAATCCTGGTAGTCTGCAGGAGACAGAGACAGGGAGTCACACAGGGGGAATGGATTGGATTGGATTGCTGGACCCGGAGCATGGATTGCAGAGGATGAGGGGAAAGGGAAAGAGATTGGGGGTTTGGGGGTGGGGGAGGTGTTGGCAAGGGGCAAGAAGTCTTGTAGTCCACTTCACCTGTTACTTCACGTTAGCAAACAGGATTATACAGTCATCCCCCGCCCCCTCCGAGAGAGAGGAGAGAGAGAGAGCGAGAGAGAGATAGAGATGAGAAAGAGAGAGAGAGAGAGAGAGAGAGAGAAGAGAGAGAGAGAGAGAGGAGGAAGAAGAGAGAGAGAGAGTGAGAGAGAGAAGGAGAGAGAGAGGACAGAAGCTAAATACCAACGACACTAAGCACTTAAGTGCAACAGATCCTTCATTCAAAATCAGCTCAAGGTTACAGTACAGAAGAAGAGACAGCTGTCCTCATGTATCCATCACAGTTCATTTAACCCTGGCCTTCTTCCAGTTCGTTGAAGCTGCTTTGGGTCGATCAGTACCGCAACAGCGTCCAAAAACATCCCTCTCTTGGCTATCAGCTCACACTTACTACACGGAGTCACTTCACGCTGAATACATGAATCAATACAGCAGGTGCTTTTATTGAAAATCAGCATTAGGTAACCTTACAAGACCAGACACTTGTCCTCATTTGTCCATCACAGTTTAATTGAGTTCATTTGGCCTTGTTCCAAGTTCATTGATGGCGTTTTTGGACGATCAGTACCACAGCGTCTTTTTCTTGGCAGTCATTTCACACTGGTAACCTCTGGCAGCATCTGTAAAGAGATGGTTATTGCAGTTAATGAAATCGGTTCTTGTATCTTATTTTCATCAAAGTGGCTGGGTATTTAAAAAGGTGTACCCCCTGATTTTGGACATGGAAGTTGTAGTGAGCAGTTTGAATCTTGAGCCAACTGTGGCAAAACAGATTTCAGTTTTGATTAGTTCTAAAAGTTGTTCTGCTGTTAGGTACTTACATCAAAAACCTTTTCTCCTGCTTCTTCTTCTATTTTATTTCAACTTAGTTTCTTTTTGGCGTAGTCTTTGTAATCAAGGATCATTGCAGTTAAACAATTTCATTTGTGCTCACTTTTATGGCCGCAGAAGCTGGATTAGTTTTACAGTGATATGAGGATGATGACGACGACGACGACGATGATGATGGTGACGATGATCGGGATGATGATCATGACGGTGTGGAAATTCGATGTGGTATTGAGAGTGCGTGACAGGGCTGTACTCTATGCTACTATCATACTATATCCTGGCGTCAACTAGGCGTGAGATATACCGTGTTAGGAGATTTGAGTGACACACTCAGTATTGCATCCGTGAAGTGGATGAGACTTAGTGGTGTGATCTCAAGTCTTCCCACTGAGCAAACAACACATTCAACTGTGGATAGGCGCTGATTGGGGCCGAAAAATTTCACAAAGATTTTGATTGGTTTCATGGGATTCGAACCCATAATCTACCAGTTGGTAGTCAGTTGCGCTAACCACTGCACCATGTGACAGGTTCTTTTCCGTAACGCAGTTGTAAAGCAAAAGGATCCTGCCTTCGACCCGAATTTCCTTGTAAAATGGTTAGTTTCATATTGAATACTACGAGAGTGATGCATGGAATCATTAGAACCTTATTTACGTCTCAGTATTTGACAGATACTCTAGCTGTGGGGAGAAGGGAGAGGAGAGTAGGAAGGGGCTAGATGCTTATGTTGTGATGGAATGATGAAGCTAATTTGGTGTGTGTGACTGGTGGTAAAAGAACATACAATGAATGCTTGAAGCCCAGGTTTCGGTTTTCTCCGCCTTCCACTAAATCTCGAGAACGTGGTGCTCTGCGTACTAGTTCTTCAGGTGAGATGATACACCAAGGTCACTTATACAGCACGCAATTGACGCGTGTTAAAAATCTCACAGCAACGAAGGAAAGTTTCGTGTCTTATTTTCTGTCTCATTTTCTGCACCACTCTAATTGACACAGAAACTGGGACAATTTTTTTCGCAATGCTAGGATTGTGATGACGATGAGGCTGATGATGAACAGCAAAGAGTTGACCGTTTAACAGAAAATCATGCACACAGAGAAAATGTGGCACTGAAATGCAGTGAAGTACTCCCCTGTTGAGTGTTACATAGAACCGATGCTGCTGTACAGTTGCGAGGTGTGGACAGTCAACAAGCAAAGCTAGAACAAGATTGAGGCAGCCGAGATGTGGTTTCTAAGAAGAATGTTGAGAGTTCTATGGACAGCAAAGAAAACAAACGAAAGTCTTGAAGGAGGTAGACACACGAAGATTAATATTAAAGAAGATTAGGAAAAGGCAAGCAACATTTAGAGGAAATTTTATGAGGAAAGGGGAATTAGAGCACCTGGTCACAACAGGAAAATTGGAGGGAAAGAACACCAATTAGACCCATGGAGAAAATATTGGACGGACTTGCAGGGTGGCTGAAGACAGAGAGGGTGGCAGGGGTACCTGCGGCGGCCAGGGACAGACGCATATGGAGGGCCATGATCGCCAACGCCATGCGGCAAGGCACTTGATGTTGATGATGACTCCCTCTGCAGAAAGCAGCGTAGGATTCACATTTCAAACTATTGTGAGTTTAAAACAATATTTCAAAAAGACACTTAATGTCCTATTCTTTAAATTGTTATAAGTGGATTTCTCATATAGCCAAAGAATTTGATAGTGAAGAATTAAGTGAGCATGTGTGAATACCGTTGGTGTAATAAATTCCATATGCCTTAGTGTTTGTTTCCCTTTGTCTTTGAAAGTAGGCTATGTGTCTGTCAGTGGACAGTGCAGGAAAGACCGCAGACTCCATGCTAAATATCACATCAGGGAATAACAAGTCTATCCAGATTTCTGTGTGTGTTTTTTTTCTTCTGTTTCTTCATTTTTCATTCTCCTCTTTCGTGTCTGTCGGTGACAAAAATGTGTTAGCAAGATGTCCGCAGCTGTTTCTGGACGGTTCTTTACCAAAGTTGGGTCAGAGGTGGACATATGTTACTGTTACTGTTGTTTAAAGCCCAGCCGACTGCGCAGAGCCGAATCAGGGAATCGTTGAGCAGTTGCCTGAAATCCACACTTTAATGGAATTCGTGCTAGTATCATATCTCAGAACATTCTGACAATAGTTGAATACGTTTGAATCCTATTTTCGCTGTTATGACCATCTACCAATGTCCTCACCTACGTCAAGTTTCATTTCA
>JAPXFY010000024.1:26964416-26976916 GCA_030674185.1 Monoplex corrugatus
TTTGCTTTGTGATATACACATTTATACTTTTCCAACTTCTGTTTTTCTTTCAAGCTCTGACCTTGTTTTTGTGACACGTCAACGAGAGACACCTCAGGATGCTGCACGCCTTGTACTCAAAAAGAAAAAAGCTGACCACATATCTCCTCTCCTGGCACAACTTCACTGGCTCCCTGTATCAAAGCGCATACAATACAAACTAGACATCATGTGCTACAAAAGCCTCAATAACGCAGCCCCCGATTCCTGTCAAGCCTACTTGAGATCTATGTTCCCTCACGTACCCTCCGCTCTGCCTCCGATCCTCTGACTTTTCGCTTTCCACGCACTAAGCTCAATACCTATGGTCCACGAGCCTTCTCTCTTTCTGGTCCACTCTCCTGGAACAAACTTTATCTCTCAGTCTGTCAGCAACCTACTTTTGTCTCCTTCAAGTCCGCTCTCAAAACTCACCTTTTCTCCTCTGCATAAAATCCTGACCTCACTCAATCCCCTCTGCAGCCTGTCTCCACTCGGAGGGGAATCACATTGTAATATATAATTGTATATAATATGCTCTCTATAATTTTCCATTGCTTTTATTCTTTCTCCCCATTTATAGCCATGTGCGTGTGTGTGTGTGTGTGTGTGTGTGTGCGTGCGTGCGTGCGTGCGTGCGTGCGTGCGTGTGTGTGCGTGCGTGCGTGCGTGCGTGTGTGTGCGTGCGTGCGTGTGTGTCTGTTTTAGCGCTTAGATTTGATTTTATCAAGATTTTGCGCTATATAAATAAAAAATTGTAAATATTGTAAATGGGAACCAGAACAACAGTGCCTCACTACCGACCACGCAATCACCTCCCTGCTCACGACGCCACGCAGTAGCCACCTCTCCGAGCAAACAGGCGCTGTCCATGACCCATTCGGATCCAGTGATCAGTTACCTCGTTCATATAAGCTAAATGGCAGTAGGCAGATGACAAACCTTGAGGAGACATTGTCACACAAACCAGCCCAGCTACCGGGCCAAGACAGAGTGAAAGAGCGCTCCGCTCCTTTGCCTTACTGCAGGCCTTCATCTCTCTGGAACCAGAAAAAAAAAAAAAAAAACACGATAGAAGATAAGAACGCGTATTTAATACAAGAAGACAAGACAGGCGCAATTTTTTTTTCTTCCAGCTGGCCTTTGTCAAGCGTAAGATCACAAACAAACAAACACCAGATACAAAAATCAGGAGAAAAAGACTGAAACTTCCCTTGCTACTGGTCCAGTGTGAGGTTTTTTTTTCCCGCCGTCTTTCCGAGATGTAAGGGACAGGACATTATATGCAGGATGAACAAGAAATGTCAGAGAAAAAGAAAGAAATCTTCTCAGATAGATTTTGTCATTTTGGGCAACCCTCACTAAGTAAAACTGTGACGTATTTTCGAGACAAAATTCTGTTACAAAATCCACATTGATAGGAAACAGAAATCTATGCATAAAAAGAAAGAAAGAAAGAAAAGAAAAGGATAACAAAGGTGATGATGCACTTCATTATTGTGCTGTTCCCAGTGAGAGTAGTCTAAATTTCACATGGTAAATCTGTTGCAAAAGGGGGGGGGTGGCAGTGAGAGCAGTCTGAATTTCACATGGTAAATCTGTTGCAAAAGGGGGGGGGCAGTGAGAGTAGTCTGAATTTCACATGGTAAATCTGTTGCAAAAGGGGAGGGGGGCAGTGAGAGTAGTCTGAATTTCACATGGTAAATCTGTTGCAAAAGGGGAGGGTGGCAGTGAGAGTAGTCTGAATTTCACATGGTAAATCTGTTGCAAAAGGGGGAGGGGCAGTGAGAGCAGTCTGAATTTCACATGGTAAATCTGTTGCAAAAGGGGGGGGGGGTGGCAGTGAGACAGTCTGAATTTCACATGGTAAATCTGTTGCAAAAGGGGGGGGGGGGCAGTGAGAGCAGTCTGAATTTCACATGGTAAATCTGTTGCAAAAGGGGGGGGGGCAGTGAGAGCAGTCTGAATTTCACATGGTAAATCTGTTGCAAAAGGGGGGGGGGCAGTGAGAGCAGTCTGAATTTCACATGGTAAATCTGTTGCAAAAGGGGGGGGGGGGCAGTGAGAGCAGTCTGAATTTCACATGGTAAATCTGTTGCAAAAGGGGGGGGGCAGTGAGAGCAGTCTGAATTTCACATGGTAAATCTGTTGCAAAAGGGGGGGGGGGGCTAGTGAGAGCAGTCTGAATTTCACATGGTAAATCTGTTGCAATGGGGGGGGGGGGAGGGGACAGTGAGAGCAGTCTGAATTTCACATGGTAAATCTGTTACAAAAGGGGGGGGAGGGCAGTGAGAGAGCCTGAATTTCACATGGTAAATCTGTTGCAAAGGGGGGGAGGGGCGGCAGTGAGAGTAGTCTGAATTTCACATGGTAAATCTTTGCAAAAGGGGGGGGGGGGGGTAGTGAGAGTAGTCTGAATTTCATATGGTAAATCTGTTGCAAAAGGAGGGGGGGTGGGCAGTGAGAGCAGTCTGAATTTCACATGGTAAATCTTTGCAAAAGGGGGAGGGGGGGCAGTGAGAGCAGTCTGAATTTCACATGGTAAATCTGTTGCAAAAGGGGGAGGGGGGGGCAGTGAGAGCAGTCTGAATTTCACATGGTAAATCTCTTGCAAAAAGGGGTGGGGTGGGGGCGCAGTGAGAGCAGTCTGAATTTCACATGGTAAATCTCTTGCAAAGGGGGGGGAGTGGAGCGGTGGGTGCAAAGGGGGTGGCAGTGAGAGCAGTCTGAATTTCACATGGTAAATTCTGTTGCAAAAGGGGGGGGGGGTAGTGAGAGCAGTCTGAATTTCATATGGTAAATCTGTTGCAAAGCGGGGGGGGGGGGGGGGGGGCAGTGAGAGTAGTCTGAATTTCATATGGTAAATCTGTTGCAAAAGGGGGCAGGGGGGGGGGGTGATTTGGAGAAAGAAAGAAATATAGTAAAGACAATGCATTCCTGTTTGTAATTATTTTCAGGGAGCGCATAGACTGCCACTGATATCTCACTTCTGTCTGTCTGTCTGTCTGTCTGTCTGCCGTCTGCTGTCTGTCTGTCTGTCTGTCTGTGTTTCTGTCCTTTTCTCCTCTCTCCATCCATGCCACCATTTCTTTCCGCCAGCAGAGCATTCTTCAGGTGATGGCTAGAAGTAGGATCTCAAAGGCACACACACACACACACACACACACACACACACACACACACACACACACACACACACACACACACACACACACACAACACACCACACACACCCCACACAACACTACACACGGCACACACAACACAGACACAGACACACACACACAGCAGCACACATACACACACACACACACACAACCACACACCACACACACACACACACACACACACACACACACACACAACACACATACACACCACACCACACACACGACACAACACACACACCCGCTCACCGCACAACACACCACACACAACACACACACACACACACCACACACCACACACACACAACACCACAACACCCACACCACTAACCACCACACCACACACACACACACACACACACCACACACACACCACCACACACACACCACACACACACACACACACACCACACACACACACAGAGAAAACATGGATTGATAGGATCTGATTCTGTACTCCAGTCCAAATTGATGGTCCACAAAATGACGTTGGAGTGTTTGCTGTCCATCTTAGCATGCCAGGCATTCTGTTGTGTCAGCTTATCATTTCATGGATCCTATCCTCTCTCTTCACTTCAAGATCTCACGAGTGCGTCAGACTTTGGGCAGACTTAAGGAGTCTGCCGTATGATTCCTGGGTAGATTTGGGTCGAGCACGTAAGGCTCTGTTCGAGTGTTATGAACTGCTCTTGAGCAAAGTCCATGTCCATTTTTTTTTCTGTTTCAGTTTCTGTCTTGCCTGTCTCTCTGAGTGTCTGTTTCTCTCTGTTTCTGGTCCGCTCTCCTGGAACAAACTTCCTCTCTCAGTCCGTCAGCAACCTACTTTTGTCTCCTTCAAGTCCGCTCTCAAAACTCACCTTTTCTCCTCTGCATAAAATCCTGACCTCACTCAATCCCCTCTGCAGCCTGTCTCCACTCGGAGGGGAATCACATTGCAATATATAATATGCTCTCTATAATTTTCCATTGTTTTTATTCTTTCTCCCCATTTATAGCCGTGTGTTGGTGTGTGTGTGTGTGTGTGTGTGTGTGTTGTGTGTGTGTGTGTGTGTGTGTGTGTGTGTGTGTGTGATGTGTGTATGTGTGTGTGTGTGTGTGTGCGTGGGTGCGTGGGTGCGTGTGTGTGCGTGCGTGCGTGCGTGTGTGTGCGTGCGTGCGTGTGTGTGTGTTTCAGCGCTTAGATTTGATTTTATCAAGATTTTGCGCTATATAAATATTGTAATTATTATTATTAATTATTATTATTATTAATTATTATCTTTCTGTACATCTCTCTGTACTTCAGTTTCAGTTTCATTGTACCAAGATGACGTCTTCGCGCTCGGAATGAATTCCATATAAAGTAACGTCACAGATGCCATGTGATGGAGAAGATCCAGAATGATCACGGCACAAGTCTTAAGCCTGGCCATAAACCTTCGAGCTGGATATGTCCTGAGGTCCTTACCTAGATAGTTCCATAACCCTGGGGTCGTAGGGGGAGTGAGGTGGCAGAGACCTCAACTTTTCCCGGGGCCAGCATCACGAGGGCGGCGCCCATCCCCTCTCCGCTGATTCAAATTCATATTCATATTCACATTTTTTTAAAACCAGGACTTCAGAAAGGCTAGAAGGCTAATTGGCCTTCAAGGGGTGGGACTGGGAAATCAACCTGTCTGTCCAATGTATTTTACCAAGGCAGCCAGGCAATGCCCTGGTCTTCACGATTTTCAACCACCGTGGGATCTTTAGCGTTTGCAGCCAGAAGGCACACGGGTCGACTCGTTTTTCGTCCCCTTCCGAAGGACTAGACGTTCAGTTCGATTTTCCGGTCAAACCGAAGAGAGAAGTCGAGGCCTGTACGGGAAGCGAACCCTGGAACCTCGAGTTTAGTCACACATTTCGAAATGTCCTTATAAAGTCACACTTGCGAAGGGAAAAGGTTGTTTAAAAGCACACAAAAAGGGATATGGCTTGACCATTGGTTGAAGCAAAATGCGTGCAATATCACACACACACACACACACAACACACCACACACACACACACACACACACACACACACACACACACACAAACACACACACACACACACACACACACACGCTCGCGCGCGCGCGCGCGAACACACACAACACACTCACTACACAGACACATACAGACCACACACACACACACACACACACACACACACACACACACCACACAACCCCAACACACACACACACACACCACACTACACACACACACCACACACACACACACACTAACACACACACAACCACACACACACACATACCACACACACACAACCACACACAACACATACAACACACACACACACACACACTACACAGACACACACCAGACACACACACCACACACACACACACACACACACACACAACACACACACTACACACACACACACACAACACACACACAACACACACACACACACACACACACACACACACACACACACACACACACACACAAACACACACACACACACCACACACACACACACACACACACACACACACACACACACACACACACTCCACATTACGCACATTCCATCAAACGAGACCAGACCACTTATGAAAACGATATCTCTGCATGATTGGGAGTGTACGCGTTCTCGTTCTCTCTAATTTGGATCTCGCCTGGAGGAGATAAGAATATGATCAGACGATAAAATTACCTTGCTCAGTTTTCCTCTGTTTTTATAAAGGCAAAACACGACCGCTGCTTTCGCCACCGTGGGGATGTAAATTGGCGCTCTCTCACTCTGTGTGTACGTACAGATATTTTCGTTTGCTTGCCAAAAGTGAGAATTTTTCTCAAAAACGTTCTGTGAATTACGCACGTATTTTGTATGGAACAGCGAGAGGGAGATAAACAAGATGGTCTAGCCATTGCAGCAATCTCCTCTCCCTTTTTTTATATTGACATTATGTTAGAAAATTCATATTTTCATATTTTTCGAAAATCCAGATTTTTTTTTGATTTTTCGAAAATCCAGATTTTGTTTTTATTTTTAGAAAATCCAGATTTTTTTTTTCAATTTCTCAACGTTTCTGTGAACTTGAAGAAGTTTCAGTTGAAATAAAAACTTGACGTGCATCGAGGACATTTTTGGACTTTGACAGTGAAAACAGAATTTAAAACACTGTTAGAAATTCCTGTGAAACTGTTTACAAACCCCTTCCTAAAAAGTGCTGAATTTAGGATTTTTTTTGGGGGGGTGGGGGGGGGGTGGGATCCAGGTGACCTGTTCTGAGGTGTTTTATTTTCCGAACCTAAACATTCGAAACATTGACCCAAATCTGGAAAAGATCCATTCAGAAACAACTGAAAAAAAAATCTTGTTCACATATCATTGTCACACACAGACAAAAAGGAAAGGGAGATTGAAAAAACAAACAAACAAACAAAACAAAAAACAAAAAACAAAAAAACAAAAAACAACAACAACAAAAAACCGAGGGGAAATTAAGAATGTAATGCCATTACATATGTCTCTCTTTTTTCTCTCCTAATTTAACAAGTCTGATATCAAATAATTATGGAACATCAAGTCTGATATCAAATAATTATGGAACATCAACTCTGATATATCAAATAATTATGGAACATCATCTGTGATATCAAATAATTATGGAACATCGGCTGGTTATACACATCTTTGTTTTTTTAAGGATCATCGCACTCAGGGAGACTACCTTTGTGCTTACCTTAATTTTTTCATCCTATTTTCTACACCTCCTTAAGAGCCACATAATTTGTTTACAATGCGATGATGATGATGTCGATGAGGATGATAATCATGATGCTATGGAGTTCCATCTAGGATGGAGACTGCGTGACAGGGCTGTACTGAACGCTTATTATCATAATATATCCTGGCGTCAACCAGGCTCGAGAGATACAGACACCTGCGGTGCTGGTCAGAAGATTTGAGCAACACCCTCAATGACGCACCGCTGAAGTAGATGAGACTTGACTGTGTGATCCCAGTCTTCCCAATGAGCCCATAGCACGCCCAACTCTGGGTAGGAGCGGGTTAGAGCTGAAAAACCCCACAAAGATTTTTGAAGGAACTGATGGGGATTCGAATCCACAACCTTCCAGTCGGTAGTCCGTTGCGTTAACCACTACACCACGGCGACTGGTATCTATGTATCTATGTATCTATGTATCTGTGTATCTATGTATCTGTGTATCTATGTATCTGTGTATCTATGTATCTGTGTATCTATGTATCTGTGTATCTATCTATCTATCTTTCTGTCTATCTATCTATCTATCTATCTATTTATCTATCTATCTATCTATCTATCTATCTGTCTGTCTGTCTGTCTATCTATCAATCTGTCTATGTCATCCCATTTTCTACTTCAGTTCTGTAATTAGCAAAACACTAAACCCAACTCTCAGTCTCTTCATTAAAACCACCGTCATCAATTTCAATGCGTCACTACAAAAACACATGCAAACCATAAAAGACAAGAAATTAACCAACTTGAACAAGACTGCAAACCCGTCTGCACCGTTCCTGACACCTATCAACAACCCAGCCCCCTCTCCACCTTCCTCTAGCTCTGCACGTCACCCCCTTGTACATTGTATTCCTTCAAACTTGCCACTCTCTGAGGCGGAAGTGTCAGCCCTTTCAAAGGGCCTCAAATTTGTCCCTTTAAAACCATCCGCCAGCAAATACCAAACTATGAACAGCTGCCAACGATTTTTTAGATCCCTACGTTGGATGGCAGTACTGGGACATCCTCCCAAACAAAAATTGAATCCTGATGCTGACTTATTTACAAAACTTTTCCATAAGCCTGCTCATCGGGAACCTCCCCGCAACACCTTTCCCGAAGTTGAACATTACATCAACAAATGCCACCAAGAAATAGACTGTCTCAACATGCGACCCAAGAAACATTCCAACATCTCCAAAGAAGAAAGGGACGCACTACACTCCCTCAAAAACAGAGACGACATTGTCATCAAACCAGCAGACAAGGGGGGTGCAATTGTAGTCTGGGACAGACATCTGTATATCAAAGAAGCCCAGAAACAACTCCACCATCACGCCTTCTACAAAAAGCTGGACCAACCTGCCCACATGACCAATCATGCCAAGATATCCAAACTTATCAACAATCTCATAACCTCTAAGCAGCTGCCCCCCACTGCCAGACTACTCATCAAACAACTTCCAGTCCAATCACTTTTTTATTTACTTCCCAAAATACATAAAGCCAACAATCCTGGCCGTCCTATCGTGTCAGCTTGCAACTGCCCCACTGAAAACATTTCTCAGTTTCTTGACCACATTTTGCAACCTATAGTCCAGGCTTTGCCTACCTTCATCAAAGACACTAACCATACATTGAATCTGATTCAAATATTAAATGAAGACCACACCTTCAAACCCCAATACCTGTTCACTTTGGATGTGACCTCTTTGTACACCAGCATACCCCACTCCGACGGATTAAAAGCTCTCCAGCATTTTCTGGACAAACGACGTGACCAAACATTGTCCACTTCAACCCTTGTCCGACTTGCGGAGCTGGTTCTTACCATGAACACATTTTCGTTCGGAGATGAGACGTTCTCGCAAGTTAGCGGAGTCGCCATGGGTACTAAGATGGGCCCCAGCTATGCCTGTTTATTCATGGGGTATTTGGAGGAACAAATCCTACAACAATACAAGAAATCCAAACCTGAATTGTACAAAAGATACATAGATGATTGCATTGGCATGACATCCCTCAATCATGACCAACTTTTACAATTCATCCATTACGTCCAAACGTTTCACCCATCCATCAAGTTCACATATGAAATTTCAAACACATCCATAAGCTTCCTGGATATCGAAGTTTCCCTTCAATCTGAACAACTAGTCACTACAGTCCACTACAAACCTACAGACTCACATTCCTACCTGGACTATCAATCATCTCACACTTCCAACACCAGAAACAGCATTCCCTACGCGCAGTTCTTGAGACTACGACGCCTCTGCTCAGACGAAGACAATTTTCAGGACAAAGCAGTTGAAATGACCAGATTTTTCCTGCGCAGACATTACCCACTCGAGGTCATCAATGAAGCCCGGAAAAAAGTCAACTCTGTCTCTCGGCCAAATGCCCTCCATTCGAAGCCCAAAGCTGTCACAGAGGATCGGCCAGTCCTCAGTCTAGTTTACCACCCGTCCGTGCACCTCATAAAAAGGATCATCTTGTCCAACTGGAACATTTTGCGATCCAGTCCCACTACAGGTGAAACCTTTGACAAGCGCCCTTTGATCGTCTACAAGAGAGACACAAATCTCCGCGACTTGCTGGTGCATTCGAATCTCAGCAAACCAGTCAGCCAACCTCCAGGAACCTCTCCATGCAACAAACCTAAATGCAAGACTTGTCCTTTCTTGTGCTCAGCCACCACAGTCAAAGGCCCCAAATCTCATATGAGAATTACAAAACATTTCAACTGTCAAACTTATAACATTGTCTACTTGATCAGCTGCTCTAAATGTTCCCAATTGTATATTGATGAAACTGGACGCACCCTTGACACACGTTTCAAAGAACACTTGGCTGATATCCGCCACCAAAGGAATAAAACTATCCCCAATCACTTCAACCAATCAGACCACTCAATCAATGACATCCGAGTGAAAGGTCTGTGGCTTCTACACAATAACAGCACCATAGACAGGAAAGACAGAGAATCCCACCTCATAAATAAACTTGGAACACGCAAACCACATGGTCTTAATGACAAACCATAAGTAATCCACTGCGCAACAGAATTCAGACATGCCGTTTCATGTCTCTTCCTGTTCCCACGCCTACCAGATTCTTGGCACCGGGCACAATCTACTCCCTTATCTCTTGGCTCTTGCCCTGTGCCTTCTTCAGAACAGGGCTATACCGATATAGCATGGCCACTTCTCAAAATTGCAGAAATCATCTCACTTCCCTTTTGACATCATAGTTGCCTCCCCTCTCCCTATTTCTTACTACTGCTCATGACGACATGGGCATTCCATTTCTTACCCACTGGACGAGACGGCAGGGAAATTTTTAGTCCCGTTTTTATTATCCATTGTTTGGTGTCTGTGATCTGTCTGTGACCGTGCGTTCGCGCTTGACAAAGGCTAGTTGGCCGAAAATTTGCGCTTGTTTTGTTTTGTCTTGTTGGATACGCGCTTACATTGGTTTTCTTGTTCTTCTGGTTTGTGTTTGCTTGGGCGCGGGCAGTCAAACTTGTTTTGGATCTTGTCTATGTCTGTCTATCTGTGTATGTATATGTACATATATAATTATATGCATAATTATGTATATACATATATACATATATCTGTGTGTGTGTGTGTGTGTGTGTGTGTGCGTGCGTGCGTGTGTGTGTGTGTGTGTGTGTGTGTGTGTGTGTGTGTGTGTGTGTGTGTGTGTGTGTGTGTGACAAAAAAAAAGTACTAGCAAGATTTTCTCATTTGTTTCTCGGTGGAACTTTAGCATGTTTGGGTCTGAAATGTAGATTGTTGAAACGTGGCGAAAACATACGTTTGGAGGGTCAGGTATCGAGATATCGAGATGAAGATCACAAGGACTGCCCTCTCCTCCCCATTAAAATTAGTGCATAAAATCGGCAGTTTTGAAAGGACATAAACTGAACAATGCTTTCTTGGGAACGTCTGATAATACTCAAATGTTAAACTCTTGTGATAGTCTCTCACTGACCGCTAGCGATACACGATAACTTTTTCATTTGAAAATTTTTTTTTTTCAAAGTCAAAATGGGCTTTGAGAACTAAAAGCGTGAAATGTGTGTAATTATAATTGCATAAAAATGAAATTGTTGGAAGGCTTAACCATCTTTGTATGTTCATATTCTGTTAGAAAAGGGGGAGGATACTGGTTTTGTTTGAACGTTTTGTTTATCACGTAAGCTGTCAGTTTTACTGCGTTCCGCTGGGAACACGTTTCACAACTGGGATTATCAAACAGACACGTTCATATGGCGACTAGCTTTGAGAACGCTTGCGTTAAATTGAAGTCAATCTGTTTATGGACGGAAATTTTGGCATTTGTGCATCGATTTTCATTTCTGTGTCTGTGTGGAGTTTTATTTTTTTCTAGCTTAAAGCAAAGCCAGCATTAAGCCCTTGCCTGCAGTGTATCTGCGAAATGTATTTAGAAGTCTGAATGACGTAGTTGTCAGCACTCTGTGCATGCCAAAGATTACATGTCTAGACTCCCGTGGTATCAGTGTAATAACATAACTGTAGGCCTGTGTTTTCCTGTTGATATTTTTATCCATTATTTCAGAAACAGAGAAGAAAGAGGAGGAGGAGGAGGAAGAAGAGGAAGAAAAAAAAAAAAAAAAACAGAGGGGAGGAAAAAGTGAACAATAAGAACAGAGCTCCTCCTTCACCCTCTAAAAAAAAATTTCAATTTCCATTTCAGTTTCTCAAGATGACGTCTCCGCGCTCGGAATGAATTCCCAATGCACTGACGTCACAGGTGCCATGTAATGGAGAAGATCCAGAATGATCACGACACATGTTTTTAGCCTGCACATAAACCCACGAGTTGGCCAGGTTCTGAGATCCTACCTTAGGTAGTTCCATAACCCTGGGGTCGTGGGGGAGTGAGGTGGCAGACACCTCAACTTTTCCTGTGGCCAGCACCTCGTGGGCGGCGCCTATCCCCTTTTCCTCGCTTTAAATTCATATTCACATATTTTTTTTAACCAAGATATCAGAAAGGCAAGAAGTCTATTTGGTCTTCAAGGGGTGGGACCTAGGAAATCAACCTATCTCTCTAATGTTTTTTTTTAACTAAGGCAGCTGGGCAATGCCGTGCTCTTCACGATTTTCAGCTGCCGTGGGATCTTTAGCGTTTGCAGCCAGAAGGCACACGGGTCCGACTCGTTTTTCTTCCCCTTCCGAAGGACTGGGCATTCAGTTCGATTTTCCGATCAAACTGAGTAGAAAAGTCGAGGCCCTCTACAGGGAGCGAACCTGGAACCTCGAGTTTACTTATTGGCAGGCGGACGTCTGAACCATTCTGCCACTGTCCTCCCTCTAAAAAAAAGCCAACCCCACAAACTGTCGGCCTGTTTCCACTCTTCCATTCCCGTCCAAAATGCTTGAGTGTATCGCCTTCCCGTGGCTGATGAGTCATCTGGATGCCGGTATACAATTGCCACACTCTGCTTTCAATGTCTAAATCGGAACACCATCCCAATACATGTCAAAACCTCATCCTGCCCAAGACAACCTTTCAAAACTGGCAGATCTCAAGGAGCTTC
>JAPXFY010000024.1:26981916-26984416 GCA_030674185.1 Monoplex corrugatus
GTTTGTAGAAGTGATTTATCCCAAAGGGAGATTGTCTTGTAGGAACTGATTTATCCCAAAGGGAGATTGTTTGTAGGAAGTGATTTATCCCAAAGGGAGATTGTTTGTAGAATGATTTATCCCAAAGGGAGATTGTTTGTAGGAAGTGATTTATCCCAAAGGGAGATTGTTTGTAAGAACTGATTTATCCCAAAGGGAGATTGTTTGTAAGAACTGATTTATCCCAAAGGGAGACTGTTTGTAGGAAGTCATTTATCCCAAAGGGAGATTGCTTTGTAGGAACTGATTTATCCCAAAGGGAGATTGTTTGTAGGAAGTGATTTATCCCAAAGGGAGATTGTTTGTAGGAAGTGATTTATCCCAAAGGGAGATTGTTTGTAGGAAGTGATTTATCCCAAAGGGAGATTGCTTGTAGAACTGATTTATCCCAAAGGGAGATTGTTTTGTAAGAACTGATTTATCCCAAAGGGAGATTGTTGTAGGAAGTGATTTATCCCAAAGGGAGATTGTTTGTAGGAAGTGATTTATCCCAAAGGGAGATTGTTTGTAGGAAGTGATTTATCCCAAAGGGAGATTGTTTGCAGGAACTAATTTATCCAAAGGAGTCACGACGTGCCGCTCACACAAGATAATTATTGAAATTGATTTAACCCAGAGGAAGCCACACTATGCTGCTGTCTTCAAAGGTCCAGGAAAGCAAGGATGGACCTGCAAACACGAACTCAGTGTGACCAGCCCACTGTCAGACAGTGACACACACACAGATCTACAGTAAACACTGACATGTTGTTTCATAGTCCTGATCCAGGCCGTAGGCTGTACACGCATCAAGCCAGGATCACAAGTACTCTCTCATCTAACAGCAATGTTCATGTAAGTCAATAACGTTCATCAACTCTAACTTCAATCCATAAGTGTCTCTGCATTTAAACGTTCTCAACAGTTTTTGTGCATTTGTTATGGACAGTTTTTGGCGTTTGCAAATGTCATGAAAATGACACATTGAACGTTTTCACTTCACACCCGTGGCGTCGGTGTAATTGCAAAAGTGGAATTTTTCAGCTTCAACAGGCTTTTATGTAGAGTTCAGTGTTCATAGGCTCAGATGAGAAGATAGGAATCCTGCGACAGAGTGTTGACAATTCGATGGATATGTAATTTACAATTAAATAAAACATCCTGGCCAACACTCATCATCATCATCAGGTGCCCTGCCGCATGGCGTTGGCGATCATGGACTTCCATCTGTCTCTATCTCTCGTTGCCCCTAGCATTTCCCCCACCCTCCTCGTCCCCAGCCACTCTGCAAGTCCGTCCAGCATTTTCTCTCTGGGTCTACCGGTGCTCTCTTTCCCTCCAGCTTTCCCGTTGTGACCAGGTGCTCCAAATCTCCTTCCTCATAAAATGGCCTATAAATGTTGCCTGTCTTTTCCTAATCTTCCTTATGAGTGATCTACTTGTGTCTGCCTCCATCAAGACTGTCTCGTTTGTTTTCTTTGCTGTCTATGGAACTCTCAACATTCTTCTTAGAAACCACATCTCGGCTGCCTCAATCTTGTTCTGGCTTTGTTTGTTGACTGTCCACGCCTCGCATCCGTATAACAGTATTGGTTCTATATAACATTCAAGAACTCTCTTCCTGATTATCTTTTGAACTTATGGTGGTTGTTGTCATGATATTTCATGATGAGATGCATAGGTTAACTGTTACAATGCAGTCTCAGGCTTAAATATAACTGTGTTAGAGTTAACGTCGGAAAATAGTTTTCGTAAAGACTTCTGACTGAAAGATGGGGGCTTCGAAACCCTGTGAGTTTAAAAACTATTGTTGGATTGCTTTTGCCCCTACCTAGAGTTCAGTACTGGTACTGCAGGCTCGTTGAGAAAACTGATCCCTGCTTCAGTTTTGTTAGCATGGATTTCAGCTGTTGTTTTTTTTCTCCCACTAAAAAAAATACGAGTATTGGAACACCAGAAGACGATCTTTTGAAAACTGATATTTTTTTTTTATATCAAATTAGAAATCAGCTGCTCAACACAATTTGAGTCCAAATTCATGCTAAAGGTGTTGCTACCGCTACTCCAGAATATCATAGTTTTGTCATTTCAGAAGTGAGGGTGATTATGACGATCGGTGATGATATTATTGATAACATTGTTGTGAGCAAAGTATACATATCAGAGACACATCTTGTTTCTGTGTGCACCTAGTTCACAAAGACTTTGCTCGTGTGATGCACACACTTCAACATTCAATTCCATTTAAACAAAAAGAAAAAGAAAAACAACAACTGCTTTTAGAGCAGAGATGTTGCAAAGCATTCTTACTCCAGACAAGGCACAGCTGGTACCTATCACAGCATAATGACGGAGCTCAAGTGTAACCCCCGGATCTGAATGACGATCTAGATTGCGCCTTTCACATACACAAGCCGTGGCTGTTGAGGGTCTGACGCTGCAGTTTGGGATCTGTCGGACCACTGCGCTGTGCTTTCGTTTT
>JAPXFY010000024.1:26991916-26996916 GCA_030674185.1 Monoplex corrugatus
TCTTACTGGTATCAATATCGTTTGGGCATTATAGTTTGATACCCTTCTCCTCATACTCCAGCAAGTGGAAAATAAGTCACTAGAGTCATTCACAACGGTAAGTCAGTTACCATTCTTTATCGTCATCATTAAATGTTGTTGTCATCATCACTGTTGTTGTTGTTGTTTTGTTGTCGTTGCCAGATTTGTTTTTTTTTTTGTTGTTTTGTTAACCCATTTGAAATCTCCTGCACCACCTACACACCATAAAACATAACGACAGCAATTAGGCCATAACCTTGCTAGGAACAGCTGCAAAATTAACTTTGAAGAAAAAACCTTTGATTCCCTCACCTTTTCCACCAACAACCAGCATTGCCAACCTTGCTAGTAAAGCAACTACCTTTGATTCCCTCACCTTGTCCACCAACAACCAGCATTGCCAACCTTGCCAGTAAAGCAAAAACTTAACCCTTTGATTCCCTCACCCTGTCCACCAGCTTCCTGCAGGAAGCCGGTGGAGAGGGTGAGGGAGTCAAAGGGTTAAGTTTTTGCAGTTGGTGGATAGGGTGCGGGGGGTCAAAGGTCTAAGGAACTATCAAACAGACCGCTCAGCACTTTTTGCACATCTGCAAACGCGTGTTGTCAAAATCTTGGTATTCTATTTCCTTTCAAGAAAACCTGCTGGGCCATAGAAACTCATGCCTCACGTCTCACACCTCATGCTTCACGCCTCACATTTCATGCACTGGGCCACAGGAGCTCACCTTACTGCTCACGCGTCTGTTCTGTGTTGACGGTGCCAGAATCACAGTGCTGCTGTTTGCTCAATGATGAGAAACAATATTTGTGATTTGTTTCTTTTTTCGAAGATGGATTCTTCCGACGAAGAAGACCTCCTGATTTTTGCTCTTGCTCAAGAGGAGGAAGCGAAAGAGACAAAAAGCATATTTATGATGTCGAGAACATGTCTTCCTTAGAGAATCACGAGGAGAATTCCACCGTACATTCCATCATCTCGTTACCTTTGGTTTCATTTAAATCTTCGCCAAGTCTTCCCAAACTTGTGGGTTTTTTTATATTTTTGTCCTTGTAGTCAGGCACACGCGGATTCCAGAGGAGGGGCCTTGCAGGGACCAACTCGATTAATTTTTTCTTTGTAGTCATCCATCCTGCATGTGAGGAGACTTGAAATGGCCAATGGTTACCAGGAACTTTAACTTCACGCATCGAAAAAAAGTGGACAGTCCCACTTCTCCACTTACGCGTGAACCGTGAACCATGAAGCGTGAAGCGTGTGAAGCGGTGAGTGGAGTTGTATGGCCCCGCGCAAGAGAGACCTCGTCTGTTCATTTTTCTATGCACGCGTGAGGCGTGAGGCGTGAAGCATGAGGCGTGAGGGGCGTGAGTTTCTATGGCCCAGCAGCTCGGCCATTTTGCTGCAAACAAGCCACAGCTGGCACCTATCACAACATAATGATGGAGCTCACGTTTATCCCCGGGGATCTGAATGACGATCTAAATTGCACGTACCACACACACCACACACACCCCACACTCAAACCGTGGCTGTTGTGGGTAATAGGGGATGGGGGTGAGGCTGACGCGGCAGTTTTAAAGGTCTATCACACCACTGTACCCTTGTATCAGGCAGACCTAAAGGGGGTGTGTCGTTGTAGGTATAAACAGACTTTGTCCTTTCAATCTTTTAGAATCCATTTCAAACGAAAGATATCTATTTCATATTTACATTTTCACATTTACTTAATATTTTTTGTCTTGAATTCACGATACAATCCCACCCCCACCCCCCCACCCCCGTGGGGGTGCCGGGGGCTCTTTCAGTATAACTAGTATCCCCACCTTCAGGAAATTCTGTGCTTAGAAATTTCCCCTTGAATGTCACTCTCTTTGTTTCTGCCTTGTTCCTTTGCTTTCTGTCATTTCTTTCTATCATTTTCTACCTTAATCGTCCATTCACCTGTATGTGTTCGATAAAGCCTTAGGTGCGTTTTCTTAGGATTGCCAATTGGGTACATGTATGTATTGAGTGCATTTTTGATTCTAGGGAGGTGAGATATGAGGAAGCAAATTTAGGTAATCTATGGCCGTTTTTGTATATGTTCTGGTGTCTTTAGGTGTGCTCAAATTTGTATTCGGGTGTGTTTTTAAATCCCATGTGCAATAAATTGGACGGAGTGATCAACGCCAGGGGCATGTCCTTAGATTATGTGCGTGAATACATTGATATGAGTACTTATTTTCTTTTCTCTTTTTTTTCCTGTTGAAGTTTTTTCGTATGTTTTGAATGGTTATAGCCCTGATATGGCTCTACGCAGTTGGCTGGGCTTTAAAAACAACAATAAACAATAACAATGCAAATACAACAGACTCCTTTTTGAACCTGTCTATTATATTTATAATATCATTCCCAATAGTATATTTTTCACCGTATAGAACTGGTTCTAAAAGTAAACCAGTTGGCGTTACAACCTCTGTAAGACTACAAAAATGGCAATATCCTCAAAGGTATGTTTCCAGAGCACGTTATTGACTTTACGTAAAGGATAAGCCTACCTGGAGGCATACTTTAAAAAATCAGTCACAAGTGGCAAAAGTTCACCAGATGTTTTTTTCATTTATGTTTTAAGTCTGTAAATTTACTCAGCCGGGGCATTTTTAAAGCTTCGATGTACCTTTGTATGTCTGTTATGTTTAAACCTCGATTTTCATGCATTTGTTTTTGGTTACTGCGGTCATTTTTACCATTCCAAACACATAAGAGACATTTTCTGAAGATTGTGCACAATATTCAGAAAGTGATCTGGAAGCAGATTCCAACAACGGATTAGTTTAGATATAATGAATGATTTAAGCACAGTGATTCTTCCCGGTGGGGTTATTTTTTCTCTTTATTCAAATTTTGAAAAGCTTTAATTTTTGATAATTTGTTAGCAGACATAGATCAGTTTGTCTTATCTGCGTTTTAAGAGGATCGATGTGACTCCCATATTTGAAATGTTTTGGCGTACACAAAGGTAACCCAGGGTTGTCATTCTTGTTACGAAAATCCAACCATTCCACAAACTAGCGAACCAACAAGCCAGCCAGAGAGCTGACCATAGACATTAAATCAGTCACCACCACTGCAATGTCCACCATCACTGGATAATTAACTTAGAGCCAGGCAATTAGTCAAGCAAGCAAGTTTACCATTCAGCAACAATGGCAACGTATACGTAGATCATAGTGAAAAAAAAAGAAACATTCTTATTGGGTACTGTCCTTCAAACATATTTGAACATATACATTACACATTTGTACATTACATATTTTCAAGACAGAATGTTATATACGTAAGAACTGATCTCTTTATCTCTCTCTCTCTTCTTCTCTGTCTCTCTCTGTCTCTTGTTATCTCTCCCTCTTTCTCTCTCTCTTTGTCTCTGTCCCTCTCTCTCTCTTGCTCTCTCTCTCTTTCACATGCACACACACCACTCGGACACATATACGACACAGTACACACACACACACACACACACACACACACACACACACACACACACACACACACACACACACACACACACCCCCACACACACACATCACACACACACACACACACACACTCTCTCTCTCTCTAATACATCTGTTGTGCATGGATATAAGGCCAGTATTCATGAATACTGATTCTGAGTTCTCACACAAATGTACAGACAGACGACAGACAGACAGACACAGACACACAGACACACAGACACACAACACACACAACACCAAACAGCTGCGCGCCGCGAACACACACACTACACACACACACACACAACACACACACACACACACCACACAAACACCACACACACACACACACACACACACACACACACACACACACACACACACACACACACACACACACACACACACACAAAGACTGCTTTACTAGACAGGAACAGATGAGGTTCATCAACCAGGTGATGTATGAGAACACAAGTGTCATCGACCTTTACCTTAAGATAGTGGTATCACAGACAGCACCTTATGTTTTCCGTCTACTTGTTTTTGAGTGATAATACCAACCCTACTCTAACCCTATCACCAGCAAGATACCTTCTACCCCCCCACCTCCTGCGGGGATGCCGGGGGCTCTTTCAGTACAAACAGTATCCCCACCTTCTGGAAATTCTGTGCTAGAAATTTCCTCTTTTCTGTCACTCTCTTTGTTTCTGCCTTGTTCCTTTGCTTTCTGTCATTTCTTCCTATCATTTTTTTGTCTATATGTGTTCGATAAAGTCTCACGTACTTTTGCTTAAGATTGATAATTGGGTACATGTCTTAAGTGCGTTTTTGGCTTTAGGGAGGTGAGATATGCGGAAGCAGTTTTAGATAATTTTGCACGTTTTTATATATGTTTTTGTGTCCTTAGGTATGCCTAAATTTGTATTCAGGTGTGTTTTTTTGAAAATCCCTCTCTGCGATAAATTGGACGAAGTGGTCAACGCCAGGGACATGTCCTTGGATTATGTGCGTGAATGTATTGACATGTGCACTTCATTTTCTTTTGTTGTGTATTTTCCTGTTGAAGATTTGTGTTTTGAAGCGATTATAGCCCTGATATGGCTCTACGCAGTCGACTGGGCTTTAAACAACAATATCAACAATAACCCAAAAAAATTTCACTATGAGGGAAGGAAGGATATAGAAGAGGGCGAAAGGATGTAGCAAAGGTCATGTTCTTTGATGGTTGTCTTATAAAGTATATGCTTCTATTCTGTTACTTTTGGGATGCCATGGTATAGTTTCAGTTTCAGTTTCAGTTTCAGTTTCTCAAGACGACGTCTCGGAACAAATTCCGTATGCACTAACGTCACAGGTGCCATATGTATGGTGATCATGTCACAAACCTTAAGCCTGCACATAAACCCACGAGCTGGCCAGGTCCTGAAGCCCTACCTGACCTATGCCATGGTACAAAATACACGACTACACCGCGGTTTCTTTTCACAATCAGTTAAACAACA
>JAPXFY010000024.1:27001916-27014416 GCA_030674185.1 Monoplex corrugatus
AGACAGACAGACAGACAGCTAGACAGACAGACAGAGAGAGAATCTGGTGTCTGTGATCGATACGAAATAGTCTTTTTCCATTTCTGTGTGTTTTTCTCATGGGAGATTAAAAAAAAAAAAAAAAAAAAAGCCCCTGACGAATCGTATGCAGTCGTCAATGGGTATGTTTATTCACTGGAAATGCATGTGGCCAGACCCTCTATGCCCGTGTGAAATATTGATTCTGGAAATCAATTATCCATAAAGGGAGTGACAACATGCCGCTTACTTCAAAAGGTCCAGGAACGTAGGGACTGACAGTGTACTCATTTCATATCTGTCTTTTGATCCTATCTCATTTCAACAGTGTGCTCATTTCATTTCTGTCTTTTGATGTATCTCATTTCAACAGTGTACTCATTTCTGTCTTTTGATCCTATCTCATTTTAACAGTGTGCTCATTTCTGTCTTTTGATCCTATCTCATTTTAACAGTGTACTCATTTCATTTCTGTCTTTTGATCCTATCTCATTTTAACAGTGTGCTCATTTCTGTCTTTTGATCCTATCTCATTTTAACAGTGTACTCATTTGATTTCTGTCTTTTGATCCTATCTCATTTTAACAGTGTACTCATTTCATTTCTGTCTTTTGATCCTATCTCATTTTAACAGTGTACTCATTTCATTTCTGTCTTTTGATCCTATCTCATTTTAACAGTGTGCTCATTTCTGTCTTTTGATCCTATCTCATTTTAACAGTGTACTCATTTGATTTCTGTCTTTTGATCCTATCTCATTTTAACAGTGTACTCATTTCATTTCTGTCTTTTGATCCTATCTCATTTTAACAGTGTGCTCATTTCATTTCTGTCTTTTGATCCTATCTCATTTTAACAGCTGTGCTCAACCTCTTCTGTACTTTGATCCTATCAATTTTAACAGTGTACTCATTTGATTTCTGTCTTTTGATCCTATCCATTTTAACAGTGTACTCATTTCATATCTGTCTTTTGATCCTATCTCATTTTAACAGTGTGCTCATTCATTTCTGTCTTTTGATCCTATCTCATTTTAACAGTGTCTCATTTGATTTCTGTCTTTTGATCCTATCTCATTTTAACAGTGTGCTCATTTCATTTCTGTCTTTTGATCCTATCTCATTTTAACAGTGTAGCTCATTTCATTTCTGTCTTTTGATCTATCTCATTTTAACAGTGTACTCATTTCATTTCTGTCTTTTGATCCTATCTCATTTTAACAGTGTGCTCATTTCATTTCTGTCTTTTGATCCTATCTCATTTTAACAGTGTGCTCATTTCATTATCTGTCTTTTGATCTATCTCATTTAACAGTGTACTCATTTCATTTCTGTCTTTTGATCCTATCTCATTTTAACAGTGTGCTCATTTCATATCTGTCTTTTGATGATATCTCATTTTAACAATGTGCTCATTTCATAAGATGGTTTTGCTGTGACCAGTCCTCTGGCAGACAATGACAAAGATATACAGCGATTGATTGATTGATTTGCTTCAGGTTTTACAGTCGGCATCCAACCTCAGGTGATATGGCCGACGGGGATAACCATCCCAGGGAAGTGGGGGAAAGGGGGTACTTATCTAATCCTATACTGACACCACCAGAACAACAACGATGTTAAGATGGTATAGTGAGAAGGCCAGTTTTAATGTAGCGCACCCCGGGATTCGAACGCACACCATTAGCATGTGAATCCCACACTCAACCAACTGAGCTATTGAGGCCCACAAAATACAGCGACATACCTTGATACTATTTTAAACAATGGCGTCCATCCGGGCTGCGCAGACATAGGGCAAGGGGGAAAAAGACCGCTGTGTAAACCCAGCAAACAACAATGCTGTAACTCAATAACTCCTCATCATAATTTGATCATCCCTGCAGTAGCCCACGAAAATGTTCCCACATTAGATCTGCCCACAGTATTTTTTTTTTTACATTTATCCCAGAGAGTTTTGTCTTGTTGCGAGTTTCACCAGAAAAAAAAAATGCTTGCAAAGATTACCTGCGAGATAAAAAGTGTAAAATGATTAATTTAATTGTTTAGGATTTGTTGAAAATTCCTGACAAGCACCATGGGTGACGTGTATTTCATATGCTTCGTGAATGGAAGGATACATAGAGAATGCTTTAGGAACCCTTGTCATGCAATTCCAAAGCGATTCCAAAGCCTTGTGGTTAAACATCCTTGTCATGCAATTCCAAAGCGATTCCAAAGCCTTGTATTAAACAACCTTGTCATGCAATTCCAAAGATTCCAAAGCCTTGTGATTAAACGACCTTGTCATGCAATTCCAAAGATTCCAAAGCCTTGTGTTAAACAACCTTGTCATGCAATTCCAAAGCGATTCCAAAGCCTTGTGTTAAACACCTTGTCATGCAATTCCAAAGCGATTCCAAAGCCTTGTGGTTACAATTTGTATAATCCAAATCCAACTTGTATACAACTTGTCACATTCAAAGCGATTCCAAAGCTTGTGGTTAAACAACCTTGTCATGCAATTCCAAAGGAATTCCAAAGCCTTGTGGTTAAACAACCTTGTCATGCAATTCCAAAGTATTCCAAAGCCTTGTGGTTAAACAACCTTGTCATGCAATTCCAAAGCGATTCCAAAGCCTTGTGGTTAAACAACCTTGTCATGCAATTCCAAAGCGATTCCAAAGCCTTGTGGTTAAACAACCTTGTCATGCAATTCCAAAGTATTCCAAAGCCTTGTTAGTTAAACAGCCTTGTCATGCAATTCCAAAGTAATTCCAAAGCCTTGTCTTAAACGACCTTGTCATGCAATTCCAAAGAAATTCCAAAGCCTTGTCATTAAACAGCCTTGTCATGCCAAATTCCAAAGCCTTGTCATTAAACGACCTTGTCATGCAATTCCAAATCGATTCCAAAGCCTTGTCATTAAACAGCCTTGTTATGCAATTCCAAATAATTCCAAAGCCTTGTATTAAACACCTTGTCATGCAATTCCGAAGTAATTCCAAAAGCCTTGTCATTAAACACTTGTCATGCAATTCCAAAGTAAATCCAAGCCTTGTCATTTCATCACAGCCTTGTCAGCATTAAAAATTCCAAAGTGATTTTTACACCTTGCTACTGCTTTCAGTAATTCACAAGCCTTCATTAAACAGCCTGTCATCAATTCACTACAAATCCAACCTTCCATTACACATTGTATAATTCCATATACTTATCAAAAAACTGTCAGCAATCACAAGTACATCCAACCATCAACACCTCATCCAATCCCACAAGTAACACAAACCTTAGCATTAAACACTGTCATGCAATTCCACAACCTGATCTTGACTTGTCATGAATGCCAATTTATTGTATAACCTTGTCATGCTGTCCAATGTAATCAAAGGATAAAACCTGTCTGCATAATGTAATTATAAGGGAAGTGCTTCCAATAGTGATTCAAGATGTCTTAACAATGGAATCAAAGGTAATTCCAAAACCTTGTGTTTCTTGTCATCATTTCCCAATCACTTGTATTAAACCTTGTCATGCAATTCCAAAGTAATTCCAAAGCCTTGTCATTAAACCTTGTCATGCAATTCCAAAGTAATTCCAAAGCCTTGTCATTAAACCTTGTCAGGCAATTCCAAAGTAATTCCAAAGCCTTGTCATTAAACCTTGTCATGCAATTCCAAAGTAATTCCAAAGCCTTGTCATTAAACCTTGTCATGCAATTCCAAAGTAAAATGCAGCTGTGTACATTTTCATCATGCATGGCCCTTTCTAGCATAAAAACCTCAGTGATTTTTTTCCTTCTGCTACTGTCTTTGAGCTAAATTCATGCACTCACACACACACACACACAACACACACACACACACACACCACACACACACACACACACACACACACACACACACACACACATATACACACATACATATATATATATATTATATATACGCACGCACATACACACGCACACCCACCCACCCACACACACACACACACACACACACACACACACACACACACACACACACACACACACACACACACACACACACACACACACACACACACACACACACACAGATCTTGGGTTAGATCTGAGGTGGGCCAATTTTTGTATGACACCTGTTCCATCTGGTCCAGTGTAACAAAGGGAAAAAACCGGCTGTGAATGAACGTTATTGGGAAGTGCTCCAATGGGATCTGATGGCTGAGAGGCAATGGAATAGAAGGTATCCTGGGAGAAAACACTCTTATGTGTTTCTTTGTCAATCTCAATCACTTTTTTATCAGGTAGATTGTTTCCTATTTACCCGTGATGTGTCTTTGTGAGTCTGCATGTTAGTAAGAGAGAGAGAGAGAGAGAAGAGAGAGAGAGAGAGAGAGAGAGAGAGAGGAGAGAGAGAAGAGAGAGAGAGAGAGAGATGAGTTGTGTGAAAAGATTTTTTCTCAATATTTGTGGGCGAATGTATGTATGTATGTATGTATGTATGTATGTATGTATGTATGTATGTATGTATGTATGTATGTATGTATGTATGTATGTATGTATGTATGTATGCATGATGTATGTATGTATGCATGTATGTATGTATGTATGTATAAATGTACGTATGTATGCATGTATGTATTTATGCATGTATGTATGTATGTATGCGTGTATGTATGTATGTATGTATGTATGTATGTATGCATTATGTATGTATGCATGTATGTATGTATGTATGTGTATTATGTAGTATGTATGCATGTATTGTATGTATGTTATGTATGTATGTGTATGTATGTATTTGTATGTATGTATGTATGTATGTATGTATGTTGTATGATATGTGTATGTATGTGTGTATGTATGTATGTTGTATGTATGTATGTATGTATTATGTATGTATCATGTATGTATGTGTGTATGTATGTATGATTATGTATTATGTAGTATGTTTATTATATGTGTATGTATGTATGTATGTATTATGTATATTTTACAAGTATTGTAATTGTGTGTATGTAGTGTTGTGTATGTATGTTGTTGTATGTGTGTGTTTGTTGTGTTGTTTTGTTGTGTTGTGTGTGTGTTTTGTGTGTGTGTGTGTTGTGTGTGTGTGTGTGTGTGTGTGTATAGAAAATAAAAAGTGAACACACAGGAAATCTCCCAAAGTGCAATAATCCTAAAAGCATGCCCAGCCAGTCATCAGACAGACAGACAGACAGACAGACAGACAGACAGACAGACAGACAAAAGCAGAGACACACTGTGACACTGACATTTGAATGACACAAGCCGTTTTGTGCCCCCGATAACAAGGGGTATAGTGCATTTTATAACATTAACACATCAAGGGAAAACCCAGCCACTGAAACGCAAAATAACCAAGTACAGTGCAACCCATCTTCAACGGCGCACCTTCGTTGATACACTATGTATTATACTTTTTTTTTGTTATATAGTTCCGTTCATGTCGAATACTTTGAAGGTAAACGTGGAAACTTAAACCTTTTGACTCCCGCACCCTGTCCACCAGCATCCTGCATTGTCAACCATGTTAGCAAAGCAAAAAAACTTGACCCTTTGACTCCCTCGCCTTATCCATCATCTTCCTGCAGGAACCTGGTGGATAGGGTGAGAAAGTCAAAGGGTTAAGGTTTTGCAATTGATGGACGTGATGCGGGAGTCTAAGGGTTAAAGAGAACAGTATAACCAGTTGATCAGTCAACGACTGATCGACACAACAATATCAGTTACTGCGACATTTACTGTTGTAAGATCTGGACAAAATACTTGCGATATGGAATCTTTTTTTTTTACTGTTATGTTGTATATAGGCCATTTTATGAGGAAAAGGGAATTGGAACACCTGGTCACAACGGGAAAGCTGGAGGGAAAGAGAGCACCAGGTAGACCCAGGGAGAAGATACTAGACGGACTTGCAGAGTGGCTGAAGACAGGGAGGGTGGAAGAGATGCTAGAGGCAACAAGAGATAGAGACAGATGGAAGTCCATGATCGCCAACGCCATGCGGCAAAGCACCTGATAATGATGATGATGTATAACCCTTTGACTCCAGCACCTTGCCAACTAGCATCCTGCATTGTCAACCATGCCAGCGAAGAAAAATTTAACCCTTTGACTTCCTCAGACTTCCTGCAGTAAGCTGGTGGTATAGGTGTGAGGAAGTCAAAGCTTAACCCTTTGACCTCTACATCTGTCCACTAGCATCCTGAACTTGTCAACCATGCTAGCAAAGCAAAAACTTATCTTTGACTTCCTACCATATCTGCTACTTCTAGCATGATACTGCTACTTGCCTATCTTTATCTGTCTCTTGCTATCTATTATCTGTTACTTGCCTATCCATTAGCTGTCTGCTTGCTATCTATTATCTGTCTCTTGCCTATCTATTATCGTCTACTTGCTATCTATTATCTGTCTACTTGCCTATCTAATATCTGTCTGCTTGCCTATCTATTATCTGTCTACTTGCATCTATTATCTGTCTACTTGCCTATCTAATTATCTGTCTACTTGCCTATCATTATCTGTCTGCTTCTATCTTTATCTGTCTACTTGCTTCCATTATCTGTCTGCTGGCTGTCTATCTGCCTATCTATTATCTGTCTGCTTGCCTATCTATTATCTGTCTGCTGCTATCTATTATCTGTCTGCTTGCCTATCTATTATCTGTCTACTTGCCTATCTATTATCTGTCTACTTGCCTATCTATTATCTGTCTCTTGCTATCTATTATCTGTCTACTTGCCTATCTGTTACTTGTCTACTGTGCCTATCTATTATCTGTCTGCTTGCCTATCTATTATCTGTCTACTTGCCTATCTATTATCTGTCTGCTTGCCTATCTATTATCTGTCTGCTTGCCTATCTATTATCTGTCTACTTGCATCTATTATCTGTCTGCTTCTATTATATGTCTCTGCTATCTTTATCTGTGCTTGCCTATCTATTATCTGTCTCTTGCTATCATATCTGTCTACTTGCCCTATCTATTGATCTGTTACTGCCTATCTTATCTGTCTACTTGCCATCTATTATCTGTCTACTTGCCTATCTATTATCTTTTGCTATTCCCTTTCCTATCTATTATTATCTGTCTCTTGCCTATCTATTATCTGTCTGCTTGCTAGCCTTATTGTCTATTATTCTGTCTACTTGCCTCTGTCTACCATGTATCTGTCTGCTTGCTATCTACCGCTGTCTATTATCGTCTACTGCTATCTTATCTGTCTGCTTGCTATCTTAATCTCGATTCCTTCTTTCTGTGTCTATCTATTATTATCACCCTTTTTATTTCTGTCTATTTCTTCTATGTTTTATCTGTTTTTTATCTAAGTATTACTTTTACCCTCGTCTGTCTGTTTATCAGCTTGTGTCTTAAATCTGAATGTCTTGCGCATTATTATTCATTCATCCAGTCTGTGTTGTTGAAACTCGAATCGTGAAGTGTTTTGTGTGTTCCGTTTCTAAATTGTGTTGTTGGGTGTTTGTTTGTATGTGTGTGTGTGTGTGTGTGTGTGTGTGTGTGTGTGTGTGTGTGTGTGTGTGTGTGTGTGTGTGTGTGTGTGGTGTGTGTGTGTGTGTGTTGTGGGTGGTGTGTGTGTGTGTGTGTGTGTGTGTGGTGTGTGTTAAGGAAATGAACGTGTATATGTGTATATCTAAGTTATCTGTGTTTATTTGTTCATGATGTGTAAGAGAGAGAGAGAGAGAGAGAGAGAGAGAGAGACAGACAGACAGACAGACAGACAGAGACAGAGAGAGACAGAGACAGAGATAGAGAGACAGACAGACAGACACATAGAGAGAGCGACAGACAGACAGACAGATTGTCAGAGAGAGAGAGAGAGAGAGAGAGCAGAGAGAAGACAGTCAGACAGACAGACAGACAGAACAGACAGACAGATAGAGAGGGAGAGAGAGAGAGAGAGAGAGAGAGAGAGAGAGAGAGAGAGCCAGACAGACAGACAGCCAGCCGGACAAACAGACAGACAAGACAGAGACAGAGACAGAGACAGAGGTATATATAGAGAGAAACAGAGGACAGAGAGGGACAGAGACAGAGACACACACTGACAGAATACGCTTCCAAATTTAACCATGACACAGATTTAATAATATCAGATATTCAAAACAACCAAAAAAATCATGATTTAGAATCCTCTCCCTCTTTTTCATCACAGACGATGGCCCGATCTAGCGTACCTTTCGATCACAGCGCTATTAACGCTGGGATTAAGAGTCCTTTCACATTACACGCTTGAAATAACCCTGCAATTACACCCATTACAGTCAGTCTGGATTTCAGACGTCTCTCACACAAATGAACGAGGCTCTCTACTGCAATTACCGATACAGAGAGGTTTCTTTGCTAAAGCGCTGTGGGTTCCGTAAACCCTTTGACTCCCGCACCCTGTCCACCAACTGCAAATACTTTACCCTCAGATTTCCTCACCCTAACCACCAGCTTCCTGTATAAAGCTGATGGATAGGGTGAGGGAGTCCAAGAGTTAAGTGTTTGCTTTGTTAGCATGTCTATCAATTAACATCAGGAAGAGAGTCCTTGAATGTTATATAGAACGAAATAAGTTGTACGTGTGAGGCGTGGACAGTCAGCAATCAAAGCCAGAGCAAGATTGAGGCAGCCGAGATGTGGTTTCTAAGAAGAATGTTGAGAGTTCCATGGACAGCAAAGAAAACAAACGAGACAGTCTTGATGGAGGCAGACACAAGTAGATCACTCATAAGGAAGATTAGGAAAAGGCAGGCAAGATTTATAGGCCATTTTATGAGGAAGGGGGATTTGGAGCACGTGGTCACAACGGGAAAGCTGGAGGGAAAGAGAGCACCAGGTAGACCCAGGGAGAAAATGCTAGACGGACTTGCGGAGTGGCTGAAGACGAGAGGGTGGAAGAGATGCTTGGGGCAACAAGAGATAGAGACAGATGGAAGTCCATGATCGCCAACGCCGTGCGGCAAGGCACCTGATGATGATGATGATGAGTATGGGTGACAATGCAGGATGCTGGTGGACAAGGGTGCTGGAGTCAAAGGGTTAAAATGGAACCAGTGACGCCAGATCTGATGTTCCCAGTTCGGTCCCAAATCTCCAACACAAAAATTAGTCTACTTTTTGTTTGTTTGTGTTTGTTGCATGTTTGCTTCTTGTTTGTTTGTTTCTTTGTCTGTTTTTTGTTTTTTGGCTTCTTTGTGTCACTCAAACATGCGCGCTGTGGCGAATGCCTGCGGATTCGTTCAGATAAATACTGGAGGATAAAGGGTAGAGCGCATATGGAAATGTGTGAATCCAATAAATTCTTTTCGAATAGATTTCCATTTTCCCAGATTTTTTAAAATTCAATTTGTTTTAGGCATAGAGATTTTTTTTGTTGAACAAATTGCAGTTGCAGTTCTCAGACTGGATTGGCGGCCATTTTGTCAGTCAGTGAAGGGGCGATCACTCAGGAAGTAGGATGGAATTGCTGATTTAGGATGTAAGCGGTCAGAATTTGTTCTGGGATTCTCATCAGATAGCGTAAATGAAGAAGTGAGGTAGCTGATAGGGGAAATGAAGGAGCGAGGTAGCTGATAGGGGAAATGAAGGAGCGAGGTAGCTGATAGGGGAAATGAAGGAGCGAGGTAGCTGATAGGGGAAATGAAGGAGCGAGGTAGCTGATAGGGGAAATGAAGAGCGAGGTAGCAGATAGGGGAAATGAAGGAGCGAGGTAGCGGATAGGATAAGGGAAATGAAGGAGCGAGGTAGCGGATAGGGAAATGAAGGAGAAAGGTAGCTGATAGGGGAAATGAAGGAGAGAGGTAGCAGATAGGGGAAATGAAGGAGAGAGGTAGCGATAGGGAAATGAAGGAGCGAGGTAGCGATAGGGGAAATGAAGGAGCGAGGTAGCAGATAGGGGAAATGAAGGAGCGAGGTAGCGGATAGGGGAAATGAAGGAGAGAGGTAGCAGGATAGGGGAAATGAAGGAGCGAGGTAGCAGATAGGGGAAATGAAGGAGAGAGGTAGCGATAGGGGAAATGAAGGAGAGAGGTAGAGAAGGGGAAATAAGGAGAGAGGTGCAGATAGGGGAATGAGGAGCGAGGTAGCCAGATTGGGAAATGAGACGAGTACGATAGGGAAATCAGGTGTGAGGTAGCTTCGATAGGGAAAATGAAGAGAAAGTGCAGCGGATTAGGGGAATGAAGGATCGAGTAGCAAGATGCGAAATGAAGAAGCGTAGGTAGCAGATAGGGAAATGAAGAACGAGTAGCTGATTAGGGGAAATGAAAATCGAGTAGCGATGGGGAAATGAAAAGCGGGTAGCGAGGAATGAGAGGTAGATGGAATGAGGCGAGTAGCGATAGGAAGAAAAGCGGTAGCGATAGGAAACGAGAAGGTATTAAGGAGATGGTAGAAAGCGCGGTGGAGACGCTGTGTATACTCTGTCTACATGTTGTTGTGTGTTTTCGTCATGAAATACAGATCCAATTTATGATTGTATATGAGTGCATAAATTGTGTTTATCATAAAATGTCAAGGAATACTGCATTATTGTCATGTAGTTTTTCCTTCGTTTTCTGCCTTTTTATTTTGTTGTTGTTGTCATGATTTTCGGATCGATATTGCATGACAGGGCTGTACTCTACGATAACTTTCATAAGTATCCTAGCGTCAATCAGGCCTGGAGACACGGCATCTGCTGCTACAGGAAAGTTGACCGCTGAACTCTTGAGTAGGACTCGAAAAAAATCGGGGTGCTCTCCCCTGGGAGGGTGTTGCCGCAGCGTCTCGTCGCCCATTTTTTTTTCTGTTTTTTTTAAAATTTTTTTTTTTAATATGCACGTGTTTATGTTCGCATCATTTATAGTGGAATATGCTACAAGATTTTGCCAGGGCACCAGTCGCTGTGGTGTAGTGGTTAGCGCAACGGACTTCCGACTGGAAGGTTGTGGGTTCGAATCCCCATCAGTCCCTTCAAAAATATCATTGTGGGATTTTTCGGCTAACCGGCTCCTACCCAGATCTGGGCGTGCTATGGGCTCATTGGGAAGACTGAGACCACACAGTCGAGCCTCATCACTTACGGATGCATCATTGATGGTGTTGCTCAAATCTTCTGACCAGCACCGCAGGTCTCTGTATCTCTTTGGCCTGATTGACGTCGCTGTAGTGCTAAGGGGGGGGGGGGGGAGGTTAGAAGGGGCGGTAATTGGGGTGATGAATCGTGTTGGCTTTATATTCTTTGTTGCATTTCTAATCCAACACTAGAAATTGAGACTCTGTGAACTCTGGCAAAGTTTTAATCATGGCTTACTTACTGACATCTCCTCCTCTCCCCACTCACTCATACAATGAAGAATGAGCGATTCGAGGTCTACAACGAGCAAGAGAGAGAGAGAAGAGAGACAGACAGACAGAAGACAGACAGACAGACAGAGAAGACAGACAGACAGACAGAGACAGACAGACAGACAGACAGAGACAGCAGAGACAGACAGACAGACAGACAAACAGACAGACAGACAGGCGGACAGAGACAGAGGCAGAAACAGAGACAGACAGAGACAGGGACAGAGAGACAGAGACAGAGACAGAGACAGAGACATAGAGACAGAAAGAGAGAGAGAGAGGAGAGAGAGAGAGAGAGAGAGAGAGAGAGAGAAGAAACAGAGACAGAGAGAGAGAGAGAGAGAGAACATCCGCTCGAGCGCTCGTGCGTGCGTACGTCCGTGCGTCGCGCGCGCGCGCGCGCGTCGTGTGTGTGTGTGTTGCACGAGCACCTGCATAATGGACGCCATTGTTGCTGCCTACTTCTTCTGTCTTCCTCGTCTCCGATATCAGTAGTTCTGTTTTTTTTTTCCTGTCCGTCTGTCTGTGTCAGTTCAACCTGTCTGTGCCTGTATCTTTCTCTACGTCTATTGTCTTTGTCTCTGTTTTCCCCCTTTTCTGTTGTAGTTGCTCCATATCTTTTGCACCGTTCCTGTTTCATTACCCCTACCCATGCCCACCCACCCCCCCCTCCACCGCTCATTTCGGCTGTCCTACAGGCCTCCAAAGCCACAGAAGCTGAAGGTACCATGAGAGCAGATGATGATGAAAGGCGCGCGCACAACCAAAGACGCTCACGCATGCATGCCATACTGTACTCAGGCAAGCACATTCTCATCCACAAAGACACACGGGAGTCTCGGACAGTTTTTCGAAATGGTATGATGATTAGAATGTGGATGAAAGAGCAATGATGCTGTGGAGTTCCTTTGTGGATTGAGACTGTGAGACAAGGCTCCCTATATTCTGTGCTCACTTTCATGAGATGTTCTAGCCGTCAAGTTAATAAAATAATAATATTTTATTATATAGCGCAAATTTGATAAATCAATCTAAGCGCTGAAGATATAAGCATGCACTTCATGTTGGTCAGGACAGTTGAGCATCACCTTCCCTCCGATACGTCTCCATACGTCCCAGGTTCGATACGTCCCAGGTTCGACACGTCCCAGGTTCG
>JAPXFY010000024.1:27019416-27021916 GCA_030674185.1 Monoplex corrugatus
CTAATTGCAGAAAATGAAAGGGACCTACAAAACCTTTTGAATATACTAGAAATAGAAAGCAAAGGTAAGGGGTTGGAATTAAACAGCAGGAAGACTGAAGTCATGGTGATCAGTAAAAAAACATGAAATCCCCTTATGCAAAATAACAGCAAATGGCACAACCTTGACACAGGTTAATAAGTTCAAATACCTGGGAACGGTCATTTCATCAGACGGCAGATGCACATCGGAAATAGCCGGCAGAATCGGCCAAGCCAAAACAGCATTCAAGAAGATGACAAGCATTCTTACCAACAAATGCCTATCAATTAACATCAGAAAGAGAGTCCTTGAATGTTATATAGAACCAATACTGTTGTACGGATGCGAGGCATGGACAGTCAGCAAGCAAAGCAAGAGCAAGATTGAGGCAGCCGAGATGTGGTTTCTAAGAAGAATGTTGAGAGTTCCATGGACAGCAAAGAAAACAAACGAGACAGTCTTGATGGAGGCAGACACAAGTAGATCACTCGTAAGGAAGATTAGGAAAAGACAAGCAACATTTATAGGCCATTTTGTGAGGAAGGGGGATTTGGAGCACCTGGTCACAACGGGAAAGGTGGATGGAAAGAGAGCACCAGGTAGACCCAGGGAGAGAATGCTGGACGGACTTGCAGAGTGGCTGGGGATGAGGAGGGTCGGGGAGATGCTTGGGGCAACGAGAGATAGAGATGGATGGAAGTCCATGGTCGCCAACGCCATGAGGCAGGGCACCTGATGATGATGATGATGATGATGAAACCCTTGACAGAGGGCCATTGACGTTTCTGTCGTTTTGTCATATTGAATACGAATATTGATACTATTTCTGTTTATTGTCTGGCTCCTTTCAAACGAAACAAGACCCCCTACCCCCTCGCTCTACAATTTTTTCAATTGCCTCCTATAAAGAAACACACAGAGGATGCTGAGCTAGGAAGACTGAGCCCGTAAGGCATGTGACCTTGACCCAAACTGTTATTGGCGGAGCCCATCCCTCTCCAAGCTCAGTCACAACCGAAGTCCTCTTACAAAATGGCTCGCTCTGGTCATGAACAGGAGGCTGTTGAGGTCCTGAGATCCCCTTCCCCACTGATGTTGACTTCTTTGAGAAAGTTGGTCCACCTGGTGATACCACGTTAAAATTAGTCACATGTTGTTATTGTTATTATTGTTTAAAGCCCAGCCAACTGCGTAGAGCCATATCAGGGCTATAACCGCTTCAAAACATACAAAACTTCTATAGGAAAAAAAAAAAGAAAATGAAGTACACATATCAATGCATTCGCGCACATAATCTAAGGACATGCCCCCGGCGTTGATCACTCCGTCCAATTTATCGCACAGGGGATTTAAAAAACACACCTGAATACAAATTTTAACATATCTAAAGACACCAAAACGTACATAAAAGCGGGCACAAATTACCTAAAATTGCTTCTGCATATCTTACCTTCCTTGAGCCAAAAATGCACTTAACACATGTACCCAATTCTAAATCCTAAGAGAAAGTACGTAAGACTTTATCGAACACATAATGGTGAATGGACCAGCAAGGCAGTAAATGATAGGAAGAAATGACAGAAAGCAAAGGAGGAAGAAAGAATAACAAAGTGCATTTTTGGGTCTAGGGAAGTAAGATATGCAGAAGCACTTTCAGGTAATTTATGCCCGCTTTTAGGTATGTTTTTGAAGTCCTCAGTTATGTTTAAATTTGTATTCAGGTGTGTTTTTTAAATCCCCTGTGCGATAAATTGGACGGAGTGGTCAACGCCGGGGACATGTCCTTAGATTATGTGCCCGAATGCATTGATATGTGCACTTAATTTTCTTTTTTTTTCCCTATTGAAGTATTGTGCATGTTTTGAACTGGTTATAGCCCTGATATGGCTGTACCCAGTCGGCTGGGCTTTAAACAACAATAACATTAAGTTATTGCATAAAAAGGAAGTTGCTAGACTGGCTTAACTATTTTGTGTATATTTTACATCTACTGGCTTGAAACTAATACGAAAATAACACCAGGCTGAACCTCTCTCTCTCTCTCTCTCTCTCTCACACTTTCCTCTCTCTCTCTCTCTCTCTCTCTCTCACACACATTTTCTCTCTCGCCCTCTCTCTCTCTCGCTCTCTGTCACACACACACACACACACACACCCACACACACACACACTCCACCTACACACACATTACACCACACACACACATTTCCTCACTCACTCACTCCACACCACCACACAACACTCCACCACTCACACTCTCGTCTCTCTCTCTCTCTCTCTCTCACACACACACCTCCCACACACACCACACACACAACAACACACCACAACACACACACACACACATTCTCACTCACTCACACACACACACACACACACACACTCTCTCTCTCTCTCTCACACACACACACACACACACACACACACACACACACACACACACACATCACCCCACACACACACACACACACCCCACACC
>JAPXFY010000024.1:27029416-27031916 GCA_030674185.1 Monoplex corrugatus
CCCCCTCACCCATCCACACACACACAACCACATACACACAACACAACACACACACAACACACACACACACACACACACACAACACACACACACACACACACACACACACACACACACACACACACACACACACACACACACACACACACACACACACACACACACACACACACACACACACACACACACAGAACACACACACACACACACACACAACACACACAGAACACACACAACACAACACACACACACACAACACACACAACACACACACACACACATACATTATATGGATAGACATTAAATGAAATTGAACACACACAAACACATGTGGATAGGCATTAAATGAAATTAACACACACACACACACACAACACACACACACACACACACACACACACACACACACACACCACACACACACACACACACTCACTCACTCAAACACACACACACACACACAACACACACACAGACAACAACACACACAGACAACAGACACAGACACAACACACACACACACACAACCACACACACACACACACACACACACACACACACACACACACACCACACAGCCACAGTCCCCCATCTCTCTCTTTCTCTGTCTCTGTCTCTTTCTCTCCTTCTCTTTCTCTCTCTGTCTCTCTGTCTCTGTCTATGTCTCTCTCTCTCTCTTTCTCTCTCACACACACACACACATGGCCACAGTCCCCCATCCCTCTCTTTCTCTGTCTCTGTCTCTTTCTCTCCATCTCTTTCTCTCTCTGTCTCCGTCTATGTCTCACTCTCTCTTCTCTCTCTGTCTCTCTCTCTCTCTCTCACATAGCCACAGTCCCCATCCCTCTCTTTCTCTGTCTCTGTCTCTTTCTCTCTCTGTCTCTGTCTCTTTCTCTCCATCTCTTTCTCTCTCTGTCTCTGTCTATATCTCACTCTCTCTTTCTCTCTCTGTCTCTCTGTCTCTCTTTCTCTCTGTCTCTCTGTCTGTCTGTCTCTCTTCTCTCTGTCTCTCTGTCTCTCTTTCTCTCTTCTCTCTCTGTCTCTCTTTCTTTCTCTCTCTGTCTCTGTCTCTCTCTCTCTCACACACACACACACACAGCACCATCTCCTTACTTCATCCAAACAACAATTGACAGATTTATTCTGCAGTTCCCTATCTGGCCAAAAGCCAAGGAAGACAGCAGCCATACATCATGTCTGCCGTTGTAAAAAGCAGATTTCCATGGAGACATTGTACAGCTTACCCTTTCTTGTGGGCTCATTCATCAGCGTCTGTAATTGGAAGGAACAGCCATCCCGGTTGGATCAGGCCTTAACTCTTTTGATTCCCGTACCCTGTCCACCAGCTTCCTGCATAGTTAATCGTGCTAGCAGAGCAAAAAAACTTAACACTTTGACTCCCACACCCTGTGCACTAGCTTCCTGCAGAGTTAATCGTGCTAGCAAAACAAAAACTTAACCCCTTGACTCTCTCACCCTGTCTACCAGCACTGCATAGTTAATCGTTCTAGCAAAACGAAAACTGAACCCTTTGACTCCCTCACCCTGTCTACCAGCACTCTGCATAGTTAATCGTTCTAGCAAAACGAAAACTGAACCCTTTGACTCCCTCACCCTCTCTACCAGCATCCTGCATGGTCAATCGTTCTAGCAAAACAAAAATCTAACACTTTGACTCCCGCACCCTGTCCTGTAGGAAAATGGTGGATACGTGAGGGAGTCAAAGAGTTAAGTTTTCGCGGTTGGTGGATAAAGTGCAGGAGTCAAAGGGTTAAATAAATGCACTACCAGTCGCCGTGGTGCAGTGGTTAACACAACCAACTAAACATTGGAAGATTGTCGAATCGAATCCCATCAAATCTGTCAAAAGCATTGAGGGATTTGTCGACTCCAAACCAATGCCTACCCAGAGTTATTGTATGATACGGGCTTATTGAAAAGACTGGGACAACACGGTGGATGGAGTCTCATACACTTGACGGATGCGTCATTGAGGAGGGTACTGATGTTCAAAAGATCCTGACCAACACTGTGGTTGTATGTATCGCTCGGGCCTGGCTGACGCCGGTATCTATTATGCTCATCATAAACCATTTATTATCTGGGTTAATTGTTATTGTTATTGTTGCTTAATGCCCAGCCGACTGCACAGAGCCACATCAGGGCCATAACCGCTTCAAAACTTTCAAAACTTCAACAGGAAAAAAACAAAAACAAAAGAAAATTAAGTACACATATCAATGCATTCGCGCACATAATCTAAGGACATGCCCCGGGCGTTGATCACTCCGTCTAATTTATCGCAAATGGGGATTTAAATAACACACATAAATACAAATCTAAGCATACCCAAAGACACCAAAACATATAAAAACGGGCACAAATTACCAAAATTGTTTCCGTATATCTCACCTTCCTGGAGTCAAAAATGCACCCAATACATATACCCAACTATTAATCCTAAAAAAAAAGCACGTAAGACTTTATCGAACACACACAA
>JAPXFY010000024.1:27056916-27059416 GCA_030674185.1 Monoplex corrugatus
TGAATCATAAACTAGCGTTGATTACGACCCTACCCTTTGGCTTATGGAAACATGAAAATGTCCAGCATGCACGCCTACCATAGACGCAGACTGTACAACAACATAGCGGAATGTTATCAGCTGGCCTAACAGCTGGAGGTCTGCTTGCTCCACTAAAGCTCTGGTCATGTGTGAAGAGCATTGATTACAGTTGCCTTTGAAGAATAGCAATGCAGAAAAACGATTTGTAAGATCAACGCTATCTGCTGGAGATACACGCTGACGGACAGACAAACAGACAGATAGGCAGACAGACATACACACACAGACACACACAGACACACACACACACACACACACACACACACACACCACACACACACACACACACACACTGACATACAGACAGACACACACAACAACACACACACACACACACACACACACACAACATCATCATCATCATCGTCATCATCATCATCATCATCACCACCATCCCCATTATCACCTCATCTGAGTTCTCTCTCTTTCGCCGATATCGGCGGTAGGAGCCACACTCGACGTCACAAGTCTTCTCTAGGTCACACGATTTGAGACATCTGTGGGCGACCACCTGGATCTCCAGACCACAGACATCAGTGATGTTGTTGAAATAGGAGGTGTGCTGTCGTCTTTGTCTTCTCCTCGACTCCGTCTAATATCACTTATAGTGAAAAGACGTTAAATTAAAGAACGAACGAACAGACACACACAGACACACACAAACAACACACACACACACGCACACACACACACACACACACACACTCAGACATACAGACAGACAGACACACACACACACACACAAACACACACATCATCATCATCATCGTCATCATCATCATCATCATCACCACCATCCCCATTATCACCTCATCTGAGTTCTCTCTCTTTCGCCGATATCGGCGGTAGGAGCCACACTCGACGTCACAAGTCTTCTCTAGGTCACACGATTTGAGACATCTGTGGGCGACCACCTGATCTCCAGACCACAGACATCAGTGATGTTGTTGAATAGGAGGTGTGCTGTCGTCCTTTGTCTTCTCCTCGACTCAACTTTCCTCTGCAGGACTGTTGATACCAAATCTGTTTTGGCGTTTCTGATCGCATGGCCTACATATTTCAGCTTTCTTCTGTTGATCTGTGTAAGCAGTTGGCATTAACATTCAGTTGCTATGGTTTGTTCTTCTGTCTGTCCGTTTGACTCTGAGAAGTCGTCGTAGAGCACATTTCTGCTGCATTGACTTGATTTTTTACGTCTTTTTTTAGTGTCCAGGCTTTGCAGCCACAAATTAAAACAGGCCAAATCAAACATTCCAGGATTCTTAATTTTAAATCTTTGGGAAGCCTTCTGTCTTTCCATACGTTGTTTAACTGGACTATCTTTTTTTTTTATAAATTTTTTGTTTTGTTTTGTCATGCCCGTTCTTGTCGTGAAAGCATAATTCATTATGACATCGTGAAAATTGTACCAGATTCTGTGGCCTTTCATGCCCTGATCTCGCAGTGTGACCTCAGTGTAGATGTCCTCTATTTCATCCATGCCTGAAGTGAATTTAGGTCGGGATGTGTGGAGTAGGTAGCTGATGGAAGCAACGTTGGACGGCCGTGGCGTTGGTCTCTTTACTGGGGAGGTCTCTCCCTTGGTCTGGCTCCACGATTGAGCAATGATCATCTTCAGCAGCAGGCTTGATGAGTAGTGTCTTCGGTAAGCTGGATCACCACAGGCACTGTTGAACCCCGCTGAAGTCACCTGATGGGCAGTGCTGGGTATTCTCAGGTGGGTGACCTCACGGTATTTGGACATCTCTGGCTCCCGTGAGCTTCCTGACACAGAATGACCTTGGGATTGGGGATATGCTGTGGAGCTGGAATAAACAGCGTAGGGAATCAAACACTATGGCAGAGTTCATAGTAAATACGGACAGACGGCCACGGAAAGCTGGCCAGCCAGCCGTGGCCATGTAAGCGTTCATACTAAAAGGACGACAGAGCGGGATGGCCACGTCTTTTTCCCTCCAGCATGAGCCCAGCAAAGATAAAACGGTGTGCAGGAAGTAACTAAAGTTGATATTGTGGTGGTGGTGGTGGAAGAAGAAAAGAAACATTGTACGTCCATTCCGTCAATTTTCTGTACATTCAATCTGTCCCAGACTCTCTGGCGATGTTTTCCCATGCAGCTGCAAGTATGTCTCTGTTAGTGGTTTTCATCACCCTTCTCGTAAATGCAAGGCCTTGATCTTATGGCAGCAATAATCTTCTCGTCGTACATATATTTCTTGCAAGAAAGACAAAGCCTCAATAACGCAGCCCCCGATTACCTGTCAAGCCTACTTGAGATCTATCTTCCCTCACGTACCCTCCGCTCTGCCTCCGATCCTCTGACTTTTCGCTTTCCACGCACTAAGCTCAATACCTATGGTCCACGAGCCTTCTCTGTTTCTGGTCCACTCTCCTGGAACAAACTTCCTCTCTCTGTCCG
>JAPXFY010000024.1:27076916-27079416 GCA_030674185.1 Monoplex corrugatus
ATGATCACGGTACAAGCCTTTAAGCCTGCTACATAAATCCGTGTGCTGGCCAGGTCCCGAGTTCCTACATAGATAGTTCCATAACCCTGTGGTCGTCGGGGAGTGAGGTGGCAAGACACCTCAACATTTATCGGGGCCAGCACCCCCGAGGGCGGCGCCCGTCCCCTCTCACTCTCCCTCGATTTAAATTCATATTCATATTCACTATTTTTAAACAAGACTTCAGAAAAAGCAAGAAGGCTAATTGGTCTTCAAGGGGTGGGACCTGGGAAATCAACCTATCTGTCCAATGTTTTATACGAAGGCAGCCGGGCAATGCCCTACTTTTCACGATTTGCCGTGGGATCTTCAGCGTGCGCAGCCAGAAGGCACACGGGTCCGACTCGTTTTTCGTCCCCTTTCGAAGGACTAGATGTTCAATTTGATTTTCCAGTCAAACTGAAGAGAAAAATCAAGGCCTCTACGGGGAGCGAACTCTGGAACCTCGAGTTTTGTTATCATCGGCTCGAATAGATAGAAGACATCTACCCACTGCTGACGAGTTCATCTGCCTACCTGGCATTTGCAGACACGGCAAAGGAACAGTAGGAGCCATCCTGACACAGCTGACAAAAGCTTGCTTAAACATTTTGATAACAGACAGACAGACAGACAGACAGATAGACAGACATGCGCACACTCAGCACACACATAAATATACACACATACATGTTATACATACACAACAAACACACGTACACACACACATACATACACACACAAACACACATACAGTACATACACACATACACACACACACATACATGCACACACATACACACACATACACACGTGCACACACATACATATACACATATCATCTAAAATCACATATGTGAATAGACGTTGAAAGAAATAACGAATGAACATACACACACACATGCACACACAGACACAGAGATACAGAGACAGACATACACAGACACACAGACACACACACACACACATTCACACACAGACTGAGAGAGAAAGAGAGACTCAGAGACAGGGAAACAGAGCGAGGAGACGAGAGAAGAGAAGGAGGAGAGAGAGAGGAGAGAGAGAGGAGAGAGAGAAGGGAGAGAGATAATGAGAGAGAGATACATTTCACACACACACACACACACGCATGCACGCACGCTCTCACACAAGCACACATATACACACACACACACATACAACACACACACACACACACACACACACCACAACACACACACACACACACACACACACACACACACACACACACACACACACACACACACAGAGTTAATTGTTAGTGTTAAGTTCTCGTTCCATTTTACTGTTCCCCCACCTACTAATGTCTTTTTCCTCTGTCTTCCTCTGCCCATATCCAACACGTCCAACTATCGTTCTACATTTTATTTTGTTCATCTTTGTTTTTTTTAATTTTGTTTTATTTTAATTTTTTTAATTTTTTAAATTTATTTTATTATTTTTTATTATTATTATTTACTGTTTTTTATTCCCCCCCTCCCCCTCCCCCGTCTAATATCACTTATAGTGAAAAGACGTTAAATCAAAGAACGAACGAACACACACACACACAGACAGACACACAGACACACACACACACACACAGACACCACACACACACAGACACACACACACAGACAACACACACACACACACACAGACACACACACGACACACATACACACACACACAGACACACAGGCAACACACAGACACACAGACAGACACACACACACACAGACACACACACACACACACACCACACACACACACACACACACCACACACACACACAACCACACACACAACACAAGTGGCTGTGTGTGGCCTCAGTATTTTGACTCTGTGGTCGTCTTGAGGAAGACGTCAGATATATTTTGCAGGAAGTTCAGACACATAGCTTGTGTGTGTGTGTGTGTGTGTGTGTGTGTGTGCGCGGCTGGCTGCGCGCGCGTGTGTGTGTGTGTGTGTGTGTAGGGTGTTAGTATTGGTGTGTGTGTGTGTGTGTTGTGTAGAAGAGAGAGAGATGAAGTGAGTGTGTGTGTGTTGTATGTGTGTGTTTTAGTGTGTGTTGTATGTGTCTTGCGTGAGAGCGTGCGTGCATGCGTTGTGTGTGTGCATGTATCTCTCATTTTCTCTCTCTCTTTCTCTCTCCCCCCTCTCTCTCTCCCCTCTCTCTCTCTACCTCCCTGTCTCTGTCTCTGTCTCTGATTTTCCCTGTCTCTGTCTCTCTCTTTCTCTCTCTGTCTCTCTCTCTGTTCCTGTCTGCCTCTCTCTGTCTGTATCTGTCTCTCTCGTTATACATTATTTTTGTTGAATGTAGTATATGTTACGGATTGTTATACATAGTTTTTGTTGGATGTTATATGTTGTGGACTGTTGTACATAGTTTTTGTTGGATGTTATATGTTGTGGACTGTTGTACATAGTTTTGTTGAATGTTATATATTGTGGATTGTTACACAGTCTTTATGTTGAATGT
>JAPXFY010000024.1:27081916-27101916 GCA_030674185.1 Monoplex corrugatus
GCTTCTGTCTGTCTGTTGCAGCATTGTCGTCACAAGTGAGCGGTGTTACAGCAAGCGATGATTGATAAGGCGGGGCTGAAATAAACAGGACGCGGCTGTTAAGTTTTGTGTGACGCTCAGGTGTTAAATTAATAAATAAGTGAATGTTAGCAATTTTTGGGGATGAGATTTTATGTTGCTTTTTTTTTTTTTTTTTATATATATATATTTTGTTTGTGTTTGTTTTAGCGTTTCCAATTTTTTCTCGAAAACGTGTGTGTGTACACGTAGTTTTGTCTACTATATGCAGATAGTATGTTTGGGTTTTTGTTTGTTTTTGTTTGTTTGTTTGTTTTAGCGTTCCAAGTTTTCTCGAAAACGTGTGTGTACGTTGTTTTGTCTACAATATGTAGGCAGTATGTTTGTTTGTTTTTGTTTTATCGTTTCCATTTTTTCTCGAAAACGTGTGTGTTACGTGTTTTGTCTACAATATCAGGTAGTTGTTTGTTTTTTTTTTGTTTTAGCGTTCCAATTTTTCTCGAAAACGTGTGTGTACGTTGTTTGGTCTCACCCACAATATGCAGGCAGTATGTTTGTTTGTTTTTGTTTCATCGTTTCCAATTTTTCTCCAAAACATTTGTGTGCTTTGTTTTGTCTACAATATGCAGGCAGTATGTTTGTTTATTTTCGTTTCAGCATTTCCAATTTTTCTCGAAAACGTGTGTGTACACGTTGCTTTGTCTACAATATGCAGGCAGTATGTTTGTTTGTTTTTGTTTCATCGTTTCCAATTTTTCTCCAAAACGTGTGTGTACACGTTGCTTTGTCTACAATATGCAGGCAGTATGTTTGGTTTTTGTTTTTGTTTTTTGTTTTAGTGTCCCAATTTTTCTCGAAAACGTGTGTGCACTTTGGTTTTTGTCGACAATATGTAGGCAGTACGTTGTTGCACAGTCTGCATACTACCGTCTTCCGTAACAGTGCACGCTCGGTGTTGTCATATTTCTGTAAGCCAGCCACTGACTTGTAAGAGGCCTCCATCAGTCGATGTCGACTGTGGATGATCCGCTCTAGTGTCGTGCTGGGTCGAGTTGACGCCTGTGGAGCAGCGTCGGCTGTGGCTGGTACAATATGGGAAAGGCAGTCTCTGCGACACTGGATGCATGTATGGATGCTGGCCTTGGTATTGCCTTCACAGGAGCTTGCTTTCTGCCTGACTCTCTTTTCCTCAGCTAAGGTCTGGATCTTCTTTTCCCCCGATGTGTGTTGTTTCTGGAGCACACTGCGCCATCTGTTACAGTCGGCTGCTGTGTTTTCTCAGCTGTCTGTGTTGATGTCCAGAGCTTACATATCGCGCTTGCAGGCGTCTTTGTATCGTAGATGGGGGCGGCCAACAGATCTCTAGCCGTAGACTAGTTCATCGTAAAGGGTATCCTTCAGCATACGTCCACCTTCCATCATATGCACATGGCCAAGCCAGCGCAGCCTGCGTTGTCTGAGTAGTGTGTGCACGGTGGGTGGAGATTATGCATGCTAGAACCTGGGCGTTTTGTACTTTGTCACTTCACATGATGCCGTGGACGTGCCAAAGGCAACACAAGTGTAAGCTGTTCAGCTTTTGCTCTTGTTTGGCATATGTTGTCCATGTTTCACTGCCATACAGTAGAGTGTTGATGATGCAGGCGTTGTACACCGCCATCTTGTTCAAGTTTTCAGCTTTGGGTTCTCCCAGACCCAAGCAGAAAGTTGGCCTGAGGTTGCTGCAGTCATGCCAATACTCTTGTTGATCTCGGCATTGAAGGACAGATTGTTGCTGATGATGGACCCGAAGTATGTGAACTGGTGGACAACATCAAGTTGGTAATTGTCTATGGTGATGACAGGTGGAGTGTCCACGTCTTGGCTCAGCACGTTCGTCTTTTTCAGACTGATAGTCAGACCAAAGTCTTTGCAGGCTTGGGAAAATCTGTCTGTGAGGCACTAAAGTTGTTGCTCAGTGTGTGAGATAGCAGCAGTCTGCACATATGTTGACCTGGGAGATCAGGAAAAAACTTTCCATCATTTATCCATCATGTGTCTGTGATGATGGACCATCTGACTGAAGTCCGTCTTTTGTCTATTGTGACTACCACCACACCTGTCTGAGTTTGTGGTCTGATTGCTGATTATTGATGGGTGTAACAGTAGAACGTTCAAGACGTTGATCTTTGGTACCACTTGGTGGCTGAAGGGTGTGATGGTTTGTATGAAATCTCAGATCACGTGTGTGCAGACCTTCAAGTGTCTGAACCCCATTCATGTGTAAACGCCACGCAAAATATCAGCTACGCATGTTAAAGATCCTGTTAGTCATGTTTGTGTTCTGGTGGTGTATGGGGACACGAAGATACAAAATTGCAAACCTGGAATGTAAGGACATTGCTGCGAAGGGGAACATTGGAAAATGTCAAGATGGAGATGGAAAGGCTTAACATCAATATCTTACGACTAGAGAATGTGAGATGGAAGGTGCAGGCGCGATAACATGAGTATGACTGCCTCAATTGCGGAGTAAAAACGAATCAAAACAAAATAAACCAACTCTTTTTTTCTGGGTTGCTTTTGTTTAAGTGGACTGATTTTATTTTTAATTTTCCTGAAACTTTTTTTTTGTCGTTAAAATTTAATGGGGTTTGAAATCAGACGTACCAGGCCTGCAGACGCCTTCAAACAAACCATGGCTTTGCGAGTTCTTGGCTCCTTTTCTGACCGACCGCCCCCTCTCTCCCCCCTCCCCCCTCCCCCACAAACACAAAAGCGCATACACATGATACATACTGAAGTTTAACCCTTTGACGCCTGCACCCCCACCCTGTCCACCGGCATCCTGCGTTGTCAACCATGCTAGCAAAGCAAAAACTTAACCCTTTGACTCCCTGACCCTCCTGCAGGAAGCTGGTGGATAGAGTGAGGGAGTCAAAGGGTTGAGATTTTGCCATTTGGTCGGTAGGGTGCGGGAGTCAAACGGTTTATGGAACTTTACTAAAATTAAGAATTTACTCCTTTCCCACCATTCAAAGTTTTTCAAAGCAACCAACACAGAATACCACATTAATCTTTTGACTCTCGCACCCTGTCCACCAACATCCTGCATTGTCAACCATGCTAACAAAACAAAAACTTTAACTCTTTGCCTCCCTCAACCCTATCCACCAGCTTCCTGTAGGAAGTTGGTGGATAGGGTGAGGGAGTGAAAGGGTTACGTTTCTGTAGTTGGTGCATAGGGTACGGAGAGTCAAAGGGTTAATTAACTAACCGACAAATCCCAGTCAACCATTCACAGTTTTATTAATTCAATTGCTTGTATTTTTTTTTTTTTTTTTGTGGTCTGTTACCGTTTAAATCTCATTTCTACACATTAGGTTGTCGCCATGAAAGTCGTTTTGATAGACTTTTATAACGGACGAAGCGTTTCTGTATATGAGGAGTACTGTTCTTGCAGCCAAAAATGGAATCAGGATTTATTATTAGCAAGACATCCAGCTGCCACACGCGATAGCGGCTTGATGTGGGAAGTGTTATAGTCGCTTCACAGCTGGGGATAGAAAATTACCAGTACTTGTAGACTATCACTCACGCGATTCAGGCTATCTCCACTTCTTCCTTGGTTTTTTGAGAAAATGTGGTGGAGTGTACGTACTTCAGGGGGAACGGCCAGTAATATTGATGCTTTCAAGTTTCACGCTGTTATCAAATATTTTAACATGATTTTTTTTTGGGGGGGGTGGGGGGGGGGGGGGGGGGAGGAGAGAATCAGACTTTGAAGAAGTTTTTGGTATACTTTTACTTTATCGGAGGATACTTATTTTGCAATGGGTGGATGATGGCGAGGCCTGTTGCTGTAAAGAGCCGCTCACATAAAGGAAAGTGATGTATCTGTTAAAATCACTCCTCTCTAGGTGTGGTGGTGTTGCTTTCAGAACCCCTGTCTGCCTTGCCAGGCAGGACGGTATTTGTATACGACCTCTGCTAAATCTTCTTGTGGTATTATCACCGTTCTCACACAGTTTGTATTCCCACCTGTTCTCACACAGTTTGTATTCCCACCTGTTCTCACACAGTTTGTATTTACCCCTGTTCTCACAGTGTTTGTATTTACCCCTGTTCTCACACAGTTTGTATTCCCCTGTTCTCACACAGTTTGTATTCCCCCTGTTCTCACACAGTTTGTATTCCCCCTGTTCTCACACAGTTTGTATTCCCCCTGTTCTCACACAGTTTGTATTCCCCCTGTTCTCACACAGTTTGTATTCCCCCTGTTCTCACACAGTTTATATTCCCCCTGTTCTCACACAGTTTGTATTCCCCCTGTTCTCACACAGTTTGTATTCCCCCTGTTCTCACACAGTTTGTATTCCCCCTGTTCTCACACAGTTTGTATTCCCCCTGTTCTCACACAGTTTGCATTCCCCCTGTTCTCACAGTTTGTATTCCCCTGTTCTCACAGAGTTTGTATTCCCCCTGTTCTCACACAGTTTGTATTCCCACCTGTTCTCACACAGTTTGTATTCCCCCTGTTCTCACACAGTTTGTATTCCCCCTGTTCTCACATAGTTTCTATTCCCCCTGTTCTCACACAGTTTCTATTCCCCTGTTCTCACACAGTTTGTATTCCCCCTGTTCTCACACAGTTTGTATTCCCACCTGTTCTCACAGAGTTTGTATTCCCCCTGTTCTCACACAGTTTGTATTCCCACCTGTTCTCACACAGTTTGTATTCCCGCTGTTCTCACAGAGTTTGTATTCCCCTGTTCTCACAGAGTTTGTATTCCCCCTGTTCTCACAGAGTTTGTATTCCCCCTGTTCTCACACAGTTTGTATTCCCCTGTTCTCACACAGTTTGTATATCCCCCTGTTTCACACAGTTTGGTATTCCCCGTTCTCACACAGTTTGTATTCCCCTGTTCTCACACAGTTTGTATTCCCACCTGTTCTCCACAGAGTTTGTATTCCCCCTGTTCTCACACAGTTTGTATTCCCCCTGTTCTCACACAGTTTGTATTCCCACCTGTTCTCACACAGTTTGTAATCCCACCTGTTCTCACAGAGTTTGTATTCCCCCTGTTCTCACACAGTTTGTATTCCCACCTGTTCTCACACAGTTTGTATTCCCACCTGTTCTCACACAGTTTGTATTCCCCTGTTCTCACACAGTTTGTATTCCCACCTGTTCTCACACAGTTTGTATTCCCACCTGTTCTCACACAGTTTGTATTCCCCCTGTTCTCACAGAGTTTGTATTCCCACCTGTTCTCACAGAGTTTGTATTCCCCCTGTTCTCACACAGTTTGTATTCCCCCTGTTCTCACACAGTTTGTATTCCCACCTGTTCTCACAGAGTTTGTATTCCCCCTGTTCTCACACAGTTTGTATTCCCATCTGTTCTCACACAGTTTGTATTCCCCCCGTTCTCACACAGTTTGTATTCCCACCTGTTCTCACACAGTTTGTATTCCCACCTGTTCTCACAGAGTTTGTATTCCCCCTGTTCTCACAGAGTTTGTTATATCATGATGCGACTTGGTACTTGGTGGTATTACTGAGTAAAAAGACAGGGATGGGGGGGGGGGGGGGAGGGTCTGGTTCCTTAAACGTGGGGCGAACATGACCCACCATCATGTGGATTTGCCCTGGAGCCCATGAACTACTCCCCCCCACCCCCAATGTATGGGCAAATACGAGGAGTAGAAATCTCAACGACAGACCCGGTGAACCGATGGTAAATTCTCAACAGCTGTGAAGGTGGATGAGGATGGCCAAAGTTTTTTTCTTATATATATAGGATCATCGCACTCAGGGAGGTTACCTTTGTGCTCACCTCCCCCCCCCCCCCCCCCCCCCGGTCCCGTTTTCTACGCCACCTTAATGGCCGTAGAAGCCGGCATAGTTTTCAAAATGCGATGAGGATGATGTCGATGAGGATGATAATCATGATGCTATGGCATTCCATCTAGAATTGAGACTGCGTGACAGGGCTGTATACTCTACGCTTACAATCATCATACATCCTGGCGTCAACCAGGCCCGAGAGACACAGTCACCTGCGGTGCTGGTCAGGAAGATTTGAGCAACACCCTCAAGGACGCATACGTGAAGTGGATGAGACTCGACTATGTGGTCACAGTCTTTCCAATGAGCCCATAGCACACCCAACTCTGGGTAGGAACCGGTTAGAGCCGAAAAATCCGACAATGATTTTTTGAAGGGACTGATGGGGATTCGAACCATCAACCTTCCAGTTGGTAGTCCGTTGCGCTAACCACAACACCACGGCGACTGGTAGGACGGCCAAAATTGGTACCTAGTACCTACTGCTTTGAGGATATTGTCATGGGAAGAGAAGGCTGAGGAATAAACCCCACACAACTCCGAGAGTGGAGCTCATAAAGTGGCTGTATGATGTATGACTGCCCCTTTCGGGCAGACCCTGCAGTCATCCAAGCACTTCCCAGAAATACTGCCGTGCGTTCCTTTCAAGCCTGTCAGCAGGAGACAAAGAAGGGGATATTGATTCCTGAGCAGCCCAGGATCTCCAAATGCATGCCTGGAATGTTATCTGTTTTACTAAAAGAAAAAAGGTGTGAGCACGATTCATTCTCTGATCTAAAAGCAATGTGAGATGAAACCCCCTAGTCTATCGTGACTTGTCTGTATTATGGGGGCCTATGATTGATGTTCCATAAACGTTCCAACTTTTAACATGGACTCTCTCTTTCTCTCTCTCTCTCTCTTTCTGTCTGTCTGTCTGTCTGTCTCTCTCTCTCTTTCATTCGACTGCACACGCTGCTTTTTATTGCAATTGTTACCGATGTCTGATACTGATTATCGGTGTATTCTCCTTGGTAATTTACAGCCATGACTTTAAAACAGCAACAGCAAGTTCAAAACATGACTTTCAGTCAGTAATTTGCACCATTGGAAAAGTATTCACTTTTATTGTTATTCTATGTCTGTGTGTCTGTCTCTGCTTGCCTGCCTGCCTGCCTGCCTGCCTGCCTGCCTGTCAGTCAGTCTGCCTGCTTGTCTGTTCTGTCTGTCTGTCTGTCGACACTCCCTCCCCTTCTGTCTGTCTGTCTGCCTGTCTGATCCTTCACTTATCTCTGATGAGGACTAGATGTTAAAAAGGCTTTTGTTTGTTTCCCTTGTGGAAATGTTCTTCTTTCTGTCTGCCTGTCTGTCTGTCTCACTTTAACACCCTTTCTCACTCCATCTCTCTCGCTGTCTCTGTTTCTGCCTGTCTCTGTCTCTCTGTCTCTGTCTCTCTGTCTCTGTCTCTCTCTTTGTGTCTGTCTGTCCGCCTGACTGCCTGTCTGTCTGTCCCTCTCTCTCTCTTTTTCCCTTAACTGTCTCTCTGCCTGCCTCGCACCTGATTCTTTACTTCCCTGACTTAGTATAATTTTAGATACCCTACATGTATACTATGGCGTTTGCAGACATGACTGAATTCCTGCAAGTCTTTGAACACTGGCAGCGAGTTTCAGACTCAAACACCAGACTTCCGGTTTACCAGACAGTCCTGACAGTCTTCCACATGGGTTCTGTCCAGGAGTGTCGATAAGATTGCTTTGGATCCTGACTGAAAGGGAAACCTTCTTTAAATCGGATTTCTCTTTGCCAAGTTCATCTCATCCAAATATTCATTATCTTTGCGAGGGTGGTGCGCTGTTCGTTCCTGTGTAACTGAGTGCGATCATATCACCTGAACTCACCTGGCCGGGGAAGGCTTGTGGCAAGATGTAGGCAGGTGTTTTCCATATCCCCTGCTCCTCCTGTCTGTGGTTTTTTTTTTTTTTTTTTTTTTTTTTTTTTACAACATGCAGTTTTTGAGTCGTAGACATTATCACAGACATTATCCCCATGCATGCTTTTTTGGAGAAGCTCTTACATCAGATAAGTAGTAGTCTATATGAGGAGTCCTGTCCTTGCCACCAAAGTGGGAATCGGGATTTATTATTGGCTGGGAAATAGGGTTGAAAAGAGCGAAACTCAGCAGCAAGGCGCGATAGTGGTTTGATAGTGGGGGAAGTGTGTTATTGGTCGTTTCACAGCTAGGGGCAGAGAATTCAGTACTTGTAGAGTACCACTCTGGCGATTTAGAGTTATCTCTAATTATTTGATCTTATGAACATCTGGTGGAATGTATTTGATTTCAGGGGAGTGTTGCTGCCGATGCTTCAAGTTCATGAAGTAATCGACGAGTCTAACATGAAATCTAGAGGGGGTGGGGGGCATTGGACTCTGAAGAGGTTTCGGTACACTTAGTCTGAGGATACTTGTTGCGTGTGTGTGTTATGGTATGGGGATTTTTTCTTTCTTTCTTTGCATCTTTCTGACTGTCAGTCTGTCAGTCTGCCTGTCTGTCTTTTAATTTTGAGTTGAGCAAAATTGGTAAATAAAAAGTAATAAAAAAAAAAGGACAAGATAATTATAACGAGTTTATGTATGGCATACGCGTACTCGTGGTTGTATTGTACATTATTAATTATTGTTCATTTATTGGCTTATTGATGTGTTTATGTGTTGAACATGATTTCAAGCATGAATACATTAATTTTTGTAAAGATCGAATATATTAGTTTATCAGTTGTCTCATACTTGTTTGTTTTTCGCATTTTTCGAAATGCTGAAATGTCCATTAAAATTTTTTTTTTTAGCCTAAGCAGTGGTGGTAAACCGATTTACATGTAATTGGTTCTCACCTTCCTCTGTCTTTCTCTATTTCTCTCTCTCTCTCTCTCTCTCTCTCTCTCTCTCTCTCCAACTTTCTCTTTATTATTTCTCTCTCTCCCTTTCTCTCTCTCTCTCTCCCTCTTTCTCTTTATTTTTTCTCTCCCTCTCCCTTTCTCTCTCTCTCTCTCTCTCTCTCTCTCTCTCTCTCTCTCTTATAGCTCATTGACTGTGTGTATAGTTAACAACATTTGTGTATTTAGTCTTGAAAGGCACGTCTTCATCGTTTTTGACTGCGCTGTTGATATTTTAGTGACTGGTTCCTTGACTTAAAGCAACATTACGTGAAACCCCCTCCCTGTCGTGCCCTTTAGATTAAATACAGTGAAGATAATAAGAAACACCACGAGTGTGTTAATGGCACCCGGAACACCACTGCCTCGCCACTCTCCGGACAATCAGTCACCTCCCAAGCTCCCGACGCCACTCGATAATCATTTCATCAAGCAAAGGGGTGCTGTCCATACGGTGAATGACCCAATGGGACCAGTCATCACTTACCTTGTTTACAAACCGAATGGCAAGGTGGGGAGATGACAAACCCCGAAACTGTCTCACTGTACACCATTTCTCACTCCGTCTCACTCCATCTCTCTGTCTGTCTGTCTGTCTATCTGTCTGTCTGTCTGTCTGTCTGTCTATCTATCTATCTATCTATCTATCTTTCTGTCTGTCTATCTATCTATCTATCTATCTATCTATCTATCTATCTATCTATCTATCTATCTGTCTGTCTGTCTATCTATCTATCTATCTATCTGTCTGTCTGTCTGTTTGTCTGTCTATCTATCTGTCTGTCTGTCTATCTATCTATCTATCTATTATCTATCTGTCTGTCTGTCTGTATATCTATCTATCTATCTATCTATCTGTGTGTGTCTGTCTATCTATCTATCTGTCTATCTATCTATCTATCTGTCTGTCTGTCTGTCCTATCTATCTATCTATCTATCTGTGTGTCTCTGTCTCTGTCTGTCTGTCCTCTGTCTGCCTGTCTATCTGGCTGTCTCTGTCTCTTTCTGTCTGTCTCTGTCTGTCTCTCTCATCTCTCTCTCTGTCTCTGTGTCTCTGTCTCTGTCTCTCTCTGTGTCTCTGTATCTCTGTCTCTGTCTCTCTGTCTGTCTGTCTGTCTGTCTCTGTCTGTCTGTCTGTCTCTGTCTGTCTGTCTCTCTCTTTCAGAGTTCAGTGACTTTGTGTACAGTTATAAACAAACAACCGTTGTGTGTACAGTCTTAAAATTCACATCTTGGTTTGTGAAAACTGTCGGTTCATGTAGAATAGAACGTTTATGCAACTGGCTCTTTGACTTAATTTAAAAAAGCAACGTGACACGACGAAGCCCTGTCGATCCCCATTGTTCCTTGACTGTAAAAGAGCTCATAGCTGGTGTACAGTAAATAGTCCGGCTCTGACTCCACCTCTCTCCCTCTTTCTCTCCCTCCTTCCTCTCCTCTCTCTCTCTCTCTCTCTCTCTCTCTCTCTCTCTCAAAAGAAAAAGAAAAGAAAAAGAAACATTAAAATGCTCATGCCACTGCCCTCGAAAATGAAAATGTGTTCTCTCTGTCTCTCTCTCTCTGTCTCTCTCTCTCTCTCTGTCTCTGTCTCTGTTTCTGTCTCTCTCCTCTCTCTCTCTCTCTCTCTCTCTCTCTCTCCTCTCTCTCTCTCTGTTATCCGACCACACACGCTGTTTTTAGGCCCGAATAGTTTCCCATGTCATTTCTTGATACTGATTTATCAACGTTTTCACATGTTACGGAGAGCCATACAGCTGGCTTTCCGTGAATTATTCACACCGTCAGAAAATGAAGTAGCGCTGTGACTGTCTGTCAGTCTGTCTGTCTGTCTGTCTGTCAGTCTGTCTGTCTATGTGTCTGTCTGTCAGTCTGTCTGTCTATGTGTCTGTCTGTCTATGTGTCTGTCTGTCAGTCTGTCTGTCTATGTGTCTGTCTGTCTGTCAGTCTGTCTGTCTATGTGTCTGTCTGTCAGTCTGTCCATGTGTCTGTCAGTCTGTCTGTCTATGTGTTTGTCTGTCAGTCTGTCTGTCTATGTGTCTGTCTGTCAGTCTGTCTGTCTATGTGTCTGTCTGTCAGTCTGTCCATGTGTCTGTCAGTCTGTCTGTCTATGTGTCTGTCTGTCAGTCTGTCTGTCTATGTGTCTGTCTGTCAGTCTGTCTGTCTATGTGTCTGTCTGTCAGTCTGTCTGTCCATGTGTCTGTCTGTCAGTCTGTCTATGTGTCTGTCTGTCAGTCTGTCTGTCCATGTGTCTGTCAGTCTGTCTGTCTATGTGTCTGTCTGTCAGTCTGTCTGTCTATGTGTCTGTCTGTCTATGTGTCTGTCTGTCTATGTGTCTGTCTGTCTATGTGTCTGTCTGTCTATGTGTCTGTCTGTCTATGTGTCTGTCTGTCTATGTGTCTGTCTGTCTATGTGTCTGTCTGTCTAAGTTTCTGTCCATCTATGTGTCTGTCTGTCTATGTGTCTGTCTGTCTATGTGCTGTCTGTCAGTCTGTCCATGTGTCTGTCAGTCTGTCTGTCTATGTGTCTGTCTGTCAGTCTGTCTGTCTATGTATCTGTCTGTCTATGTGTCTGTCTGTCAGTCTGTCCATGTGTCTGTCTGTCAGTCTGTCTGTCCATGTGTCTGTCTGTCAGCCTGTCTGTCTATGTGTCTGTCAGTCTGTCTGTCTATGTGTCTGTCTGTCAGTCTGTCCATGTGTCTGTCTGTCAGTCTGTCTGTCCATGTGTCTGTCTGTTAGTCTGTCTGTCTGTGTGTCTGTCTCCTTCCCTTTTGAAATGCATCTTGATCGTTTTGACTGTGCTATTCATGAAAAAAACAAAAACAACAACTACTGTGCAATTGATTGTTTGATTTAAAAGCCTCGTGACGTCACACACCTTCTACATCACCCTTAACTATATAAGGCTTATGACCAATCAATGTAGAACAAACATTCTGATTCAAACACCAACGTTCTCTCTCTATTTTGATCGCACACGCGGTTTACAACTCACCCAGTTCATCTCTAATATTGACTGTCAGTGTATCAATACGTTATTCATGTCATGAGCCATGGGTTCTGTATCAGCGACAGCGAGCTGGACGAAAAGACTTTCAGGCAATAAGGTGGTACACCTTTTTTGATAATAAAACAACGTAGTGATTGTCTGTCTGTCTGTCTGTCTGTCTGCCTCACTCCTCTCTCATTCGATTGCACTCGCTTGTTTCTAAATCCGATTTGTTTCCTATGTCTCATACTGATATGTCCATGTACTGACGTCTCTCTGTATACTGTATGGAGTTCGTATGTCGGCGATGTCTTTTCATATGTGTATGATTTTTTATTATTATCGTTTTTTCGATGCCACATTGTACGTTTGATGTCCGTTTGATGTGGACCAAAAAAAAAAAATAAATAAAAAATAAAAAATGAAAAAATAAAAAAATAAATAATGAATAAAAAAAAACTTTATGAAAAAAATGTCCATGTACTGACGTTTTATTTATTGTCTAGCCATGGTTGTAGATCAGCGACGCCAAGCTGAAAAAAAAATTGGCTTTTAGCCAAGAATCAGACCGTTTGGGAAATAAAAGCAGCATTGTGATTGTCTGTATATCTCTCTGTATTCTTTCTCCTGTTTCTCTCCTCTCTGTCTGTCTGCCTCTCCTTCTCTTTCTCTGTCCTCTGTTCCTCTTGTCTTCTCTCTCTTTTCTCTCCTCTCTCTCTCTCTCTCCTCTCTCTTCTCCTCCTCTCTCTCTTCTCTCTCTCTCTCTCTCAACCAGGCTACATGTTGAAAAGGCATTCGTTTGTTGAATGTTACCATTGTAAATGTTTTGCTGTTCTTGTTATTGTTGCTGTTATTTTTTTTAGTGCTCGTGAGCAGTCTGGCTGGTTCTGTGGTTAGAGTCAAGGACTCGAGATCTGAGATCTCAAGTTCAATCCCAGCCTGCAACAGAAAAAAACTGTCCTGTTAACAGTCGCCGTGGTGTAGTGGTTAACGTAACGGACTACCGACTGGAAGGTTGTGGGTTCGAATCCCCATCAGTCCCTTCAAAAATCGTCGTGGGATACCAGTGTTGGGCGTGCTATGGGATCCTTGGGAAGACTGGAACCACACGGTCGAGTTTCATCCACTTCACGGATGCGTCATTGAGGATGTTGCTCAACTGTTCTGACCAACACCGCAGCTGTCTGTATCTCTCGGGCCTGGTTGACGCCAGGATATATTATGATAGTAAGCGTAGAGTACACAGCCATGTCACCCAGTCTCAATCCTAGATGGAACTTTGTAGCATCATGATTATCATCCTCGCCGGCATCATCCCTATCGCATTGTAAAAACTGTGAAAGCTTCTGTGGCCATTGAGGTGGCGTAGAAAATGGAAGGCATCGGGAAACCACCATCGTATTTTCCCAAGAAAAATTGTGGCCAGCCTTAGGAAAAGACAGCAACATTTACAGGCCATTTTATGAGGAAAAGGGGAATTAGAGCACCTGGTCACATCAGGAAAGCTGGAGGGAAAGAGAACACCAGGTAGACCCAGGGAGAAAATATTGGACGGACTTGCAGAGTGACTGCACACAGACAGGGTGGAAGATGTGCTTGCGGCGACAAGGGATAGATGCATATGAAGGGCCATGATTGCCAACGCCACGCGGCAGGGCACATGATGATGATGATGATGATACGGAAAAAAAAAGGTGAGCACAAAGGCTACTTCCCTTAGTGCTATGATCCTAAAAACAAAATTAAACACACACAACACACACACACACAAACAAACAAACAAACAAACAAACAAACAAACAAAACTGACCTGTTTGCTGACCATGATATCAGTCATCCTGATGGTGTCAGCTTAGTGTTTCCTGAGTCTTGTTCTCTCCTCCCTCTAATCCCCAACCTCCCCGTTTCCAGACTTTGTCATCATCACATGTAGTATTGTGCATGCTGAGCAGTCTGCCAGTACATCACTGGTAGATTTTGGGCCGGGGGTGTGTGGAATAGATAGAGTGTCAGAAACTTCAGAATGGAACTCTTGTTCAACTTTTGTCTGTCTGTCTCTGTCTTTTTGCATCTATGTCTTTCTTGTGTCTGTCTCTGTCTTATCTGTCTATCTTCTCTGTCTTCTTCTTGTATCTGTCTCTGTCTTTTGTATCTGTCTCTGTCTTCTTGTGTCTGTCTCTGTCTTCTTGTATCTGTCTCTGTCTTCTTGTATCTGTCTTGTCTTCTTGTATCTGTCTCTGTCTTTTTGTATCTGTCTCTGTCTTCTTGTATCTGTCTCTGTCTTCTTGTATCTGTCTCTGTCCTCTTGTTTTTTTCTTCTTTTGAATCTGTCTTCTTGTGTCTGTCTCTGTCTTCTTGTACCTGTCTCTGTCTTCTTGTATCTGTCTCTGTCTTCTTGGTTTGTCTCTGTCTTCTTGTATCTGTCTCTGTCTTCTTGTGTTTGTCTCTGTGCTTCTTGTGTCTGTCTCTGTCTTCTTGCATCTGTCTCTGTCTTCTTGTTGTCTCGTCTCTGTCTTTCTTGTGTTCTGTCTCTGTCTTCTTGTATCTGTCTCTGTCTTCTTGTGTTGTCTCTGTCTTCTTGTATCTGCTCTACTGTCTCTGTCTTCTTGTGTCTGTCTCTGTCTTCTTGTATCTGTCTCTGTCTTCTTGTGTCTGTCTCTGTCTTCTTGTGTCTGTCTCTGTCTTCTTGTATCTGTCTCTGTCTTCTTGTGTCTGTCTCTATGTCTTGTATCTGTCTCTGTCTCTGTCTTTTGTATCTGTCTCTGTGTCTTCTTGTATCTGTCTCTGTGTTTTTGTATCTGTCTCTGTCTTCTTGCATCTGTCTCTGTCTTCTTGTATCTGTCTCTGTCTTCTTGTATCTGTCTCTGTCTTCTTGTATCTGTCTCTGTCTTCTTGTGTTTGTCTCTGTCTTCTTGAATCTGTCTCTGTCTTCTTGTATCTGTCTCTGTCTTCTTGTGTCTGTCTCTGTCTTGTTGTGTCTGTCTCTGTCTTCTTGTACCTGTCTCTGTCTTCTTGTATCTGTCTCTGTCTTCTTGTGTCTGTCTCTGTCTTCTTGTGTCTGTCTCTGTCTTCTTGTGTCTGTCTCTGTCTTCTTGTGTTTGTCTCTGTCTTCTTGTGTTTGTCTCTGCCTTCTTGTGTCTGTCTCTGTCTTCTTGTGTCTGTCTCTGTCTTCTTGTATCTGTCTCTGTCTTCTTGTGTTTGTCTCTGTCTTCTTGTGTCTGTCTCTGTCTTCTTGTTTTTGTCTCTGTCTTCTGTGTCTGTCTCTGTCTTCTTGTGTCTGTCTCTGTCTTCTTGTGTCTGTCTCTGTCTTCTTGTACCTGTCTCTGTCTTCTTGTGTTTGTCTGCTCTTGTGTCTGTCTATGTCTTCTTGTGTTGACTCTGTCTTCTTGTGTCTGTCTATGTCTCTTGTGTCTGTCTCTGTCTTCTTGTGTTTGTCTCTGTCTTCTTGTGTCTGTCTATGTCTTCTTGTGTCTGTCTCTGTTTTCTTGTGTTTGTCTCTGTCTTCTTGTGTCTGTCTCTGTCTTCTTTGTATCTGTCTCTGTCTTCTTGTATCTGTCTCTGTCTTCTTGTTTTGTCTCTGTCTTCTTGATCTGTCTCTTCTTCTGTGTCTGTCTCTGTCTTCTGTGTTCTGTCTCTGTCTTCTTGTATCTGTCTCTGTCTTCTTGTGTGTTTGTCTCTGTCTTCTTGTATCTGTCTCTGTCTTCTTGTTGTTTGTCTCTGTGCTTCTTGTGTCTGTCTCTGTCTTCTTGCATCTGTCTCTGTCTTCTTGTGTCTGTCTCTGTCTTCTTGTTCTGTCTCTGGTTCTTGTATCTGTCTCTGTCTTCTTGTGTTTGTCTCCTGTCTTCTTGTATCTGACTCTATCTGTCTCTGTCTTCTTGTGTCTGTCTCTGTCTTCTTGTATCTGTCTCTGTCTTCTTGTGTCTGTCTCTGTCTTCTTGTGTCTGTCTCTGTCTTCTTGTATCTGTCTCTGTCTTCTTGTGTCTGTCTCTATGTTCTTGTATCTGTCTCTGTCTTCTTGTATCTGTCTCTGTGTTCTTGTATCTGTCTCTGTGTTTTTGTATCTGTCTCTGTCTTCTTGCATCTGTCTCTGTCTTCTTGTATCTGTCTCTGTCTTCTTGTATCTGTCTCTGTCTTCTTGTATCTGTCTCTGTCTTCTTGTGTTTGTCTCTGTCTTCTTGAATCTGTCTCTGTCTTCTTGTATCTGTCTCTGTCTTCTTGTGTCTGTCTCTGTCTTGTTGTGTCTGTCTCTGTCTTCTTGTACCTGTCTCTGTCTTCTTGTATCTGTCTCTGTCTTCTTGTATCTGCCTCTGTCTTCTTGTATCTGCCTATGTCTTCTTGTGTTTGTCTCTGTCTTCTTGTATTTGTCTCTGTCTTCTTGTATCTGTCTCTGTCTTCTTGTATCTGCCTCTGTCTTCTTGTGTTTGTCTCTGTCTTCTTGTGTTTGTCTCTGTCTTCTTGTATCTGTCTCTGTCGTCTTGTATTTGTCTCTGTCTTCTTGTATCTGTCTCTGTCGTCTTGTATTTGTCTCTGTCTTCTTGTGTTTGTCTCTGTCTTCTTGTATCTGTATCTGTCTTCTTGTATCTGTCTCTGTCTTCTTGCGTTTGTCTCTGTCTTCTTGTATCTGTCTCTGTCTTCTTGTATCTGTCTCTGTCTTCTTGTATCTGTCTCTGTCTTCTTGTGTTTGTCTCTGTTCTTGTATCTGTCTCTGTCTTCTTGTGTTTGTCTCTGTCTTCTTGTGTCTGTCTATGTCTTCTTGTGTCTGTCTCTGTCTTCTTGTGTCTGTCTCTGTCTTCTTGTGTTTGTCTCTGTCTTCTTGTGTTTGTCTCTGTCTTCTTTGTGTTTGTCTCTGTCTTCTTGTGTTTGTCTCTGTCTTCTTGTGTTTGTCTCTGTCTTCTTGTGTCTGTCTATGTCTTCTTGTGTCTGTCTATGTCTCCTTGTGTCTGTCTCTGTCTTCTTGTGTCTGTCTCTGTCTTCTTGTGTCTGTCTCTGTCTTCTTGTGTCTGTCTCTGTCTTCTTGTGTCTGTCTCTGTCTTCTTGTATCTGTCTCTGTCTTCTTGTGTTTGTCTCTGTCTTCTTGTGTCTGTCTCTGTCTTCTTGTGTCTGTCTCTGTCTTCTTGTGTCTGTCTCTGTCTTCTTGTACCTGTCTCTGTCTTCTTGTGTTTGTCTCTGTCTTCTTGTGTCTGTCTCTGTCTTCTTGTGTCTGTCTCTGTCTTCTTGTGTCTGTCTCTGTCTTCTTGTGTCTGTCTCTGTCTTCTTGTGTCTGTCTCTGTCTTCTTGTACCTGTCTCTGTCTTCTTGTGTTTGTCTTTGTCTTCTTGTGTTTGTCTCTGTCTTCTTGTGTTTGTCTCTGTCTTCTTGTGTTTGTCTCTGTCTTCTTGTGTTTGTCTCTGTCTTCTTGTGTTTGTCTCTGCCTTCTTGTGTCTGTCTCTGTCTTCTTGTGTCTGTCTCTGTCTTCTTGTATCTGTCTCTGTCTTCTTGTGTTTGTCTCTGTCTTCTTGTGTCTGTCTCTGTCTTCTTGTTTTTGTCTCTGTCTTCTTGTGTCTGTCTCTGTCTTCTTGTGTCTGTCTCTGTCTTCTTGTGTCTGTCTCTGTCTTCTTGTACCTGTCTCTGTCTTCTTGTGTTTGTCTGTCTTCTTGTGTCTGTCTATGTCTTCTTGTGTTTGACTCTGTCTTCTTGTGTCTGTCTATGTCTTCTTGTGTCTGTCTCTGTCTTCTTGTGTTTGTCTCTGTCTTCTTGTGTCTGTCTATGTCTTCTTGTGTCTGTCTCTGTTTTCTTGTGTTTGTCTCTGTCTTCTTGTGTCTGTCTATGTCTTCTTGTGTCTGTCTCTGTCTTCTTGTGTCTGTCTCTGTCTTCTTGTGTTTGTCTCTGTCTTCTTGTGTCTGTCTCTGTCTTCTTGTGTCTGTCTCTGTCTTCTTGTATCTGTCTCTGTCTTCTTGTGTTTGTCTCTGTCTTCTTGAATCTGTCTCTGTCTTTTTGTGTCTGTCTCTGTCGTCTTGTGTTTGTCTCTGTCTTATTGTGTTTGTCTCTGTCTTCTTGTGTTTGTCTCTGTCGTCTTGTGTTTGTCTCTGTCGTCTTGTGTTTGTCTCTGTCTTCTTGTATTTGTCTCTGTCGTCTTGTGTTCGTCTCTGTCTTCTTGTATTTGTCTCTGTCTTCTTGTATTTGTCTCTGTCGTCTTGTGTTTGTCTCTATCTTCTTGTATTTGTCTCTGTCTTCTTGTATTTGTCTCTGTCTTCTTGTATTTGTCTCTGTCTTCTTGAATCTGTACCTGTCTTCTTGTATTTGTCTCTGTCTTCTTGTATCTGTCTCTGTCTTCTTGTATTTGTCTCTGTCTTCTTGTATTTGTCTCTGTCTTCTTGTATCTGTCTCTGTCTTCTTGTGTCTGTCTCTGTCTTCTTGTATCTGTCTCTGTCTTCTTGTATCTGTCTCTGTCTTCTTGTATCTGCCTCTGTCTTCTTGTATCTGTCTCTGTCTTCTTGTATCTGCCTCTGTCTTCTTGTAGCTGTCTCTGTCTTCTTGTATCTGCCTATGTCCTCCTGTATCTATCTCTGCATTTTTGTATCTGCCGTTGTAGTTTTGTATTTGTCTCTGTGTTCTTGTATCTGTTTTGGTCTTTTCTATCTGCAGATCTCTTTTTATATATCCTTGTATTCTTGTATCTATGTCTTTCGTTTGTCTCTGTGTTCTTTTTCTCTGCCTCTGTCTTCTTTTATTCTATCTGTTTCCATCTCTTTTATACTAACTCAGTCCATCTCTATCTCTGTCTCTCTCTTTCTCCTCTCTGTCCGTCTGTTTGTCTGTCTGTGAGTCTCTCGCTCTCTGTTTCTCCCCTTCTCTCTGTCTGTCTGTGTGTCTCTCGTTCTCTCTCTCTGTTTCTTTCTCCCCTTCTCTCTGTCTGTCTGTGTGTCTCTTGCTTTCTCTCTCTTTCTTTCTCGCCTTCTCTCTGTCTGTCTGTGTGTCTCTTGCTTTCTCTCTCTCTTTCTTTCTCCCATTCTCTCTGTCTGTCTGTCTGTCTGTCTCTCGCTCTCTCTGTTTCTCTCCTTCTCTCTGTCTGTCTGTTTCTCGCTCTCTCTGTTTCTCCCCTTCTCTCTGTCTGTGTGTGTGTGTGTGTGTGTGTGTGTGTGTGTCTCTCTCTCTCTCTCTCTCTCTCTCTTTCTACCCTTCTCTCTGTCTGTTTGTCTCTCGCTCTCTCTCTTTCTCCCCTTCCCTGCACTATCTGGTTCTCTGCTCTCCCATCTCTCTCTCTCTCACACACACGCACTCTCTCTCTCTCTCTCTTTCTCTTGTTCCGCGGCTGTCTCTCTGGCGAAGACAAACAAGTCATAACTGAGTTACGAGAGCGTGGTGGGTGATCATCCCATCCTTGACCCAAATTCGAGACAAACGTCTTCCTCGATGTTTACTCTTATAGAAAACATAAATCGTTCGGTGTCTTGGGGAGAAAGCACATGAAGGTTGAGCCATACGTGTGATCCTCTTTTATGTAATATACACCATTTTGGTGCGATAGTTTGATTATTGTGACTCAGTATGTCAGACAATGTTTGGTGCGATAGTTTGATTATTGTGACTCAGTATATCAGACAATGTTTGGTGCCATAGTTTGATTATTGTGACTCAGTATATCAGACAATGTTTGGTGCCATAGTTTGATTATTGTGACTCAGTATATCAGACAATGTTTGGTGCGATAGTTTGATTATTGTGACTCAGTATGTCAGACAATGTTTGGTGCGATAGTTTGATTATTGTGACTCAGTATGTCAGACAATGTTTGGTGCGATAGTTTGATTATTGTGACTCAGTATGTCAGACAATGTTTGGTGCGATAGTTTGATTATTGTGACTCAGTATATCAGACAATGTTTGGTGCGATAGTTTGATTATTGTGACTCAGTATATCAGACAATGTTTGGTGCGATAGTTTGATTATTGTGACTCAGTATGTCAGACAATGTTTGGTGCGATAGTTTGATTATTGTGACTCAGTATGTCAGACAATGTTTGGTGCGATAGTTTGATTATTGTGACTCAGTATGTCAGACAATGTTTGGTGCCATAGTTTGATTATTGTGACTCAGTATATCAGACAATGTTTGGTGCGATAGTTTGATTATTGTGACTCAGTATATCAGACAATGTTTGGTGCCATAGTTTGATTATTGTGACTCAGTATATCAGACAATGTTTGGTGCGATAGTTTGATTATTGTGACTCAGTATATCAGACAATGTTTGGTGCGATAGTTTGATTATTGTGA
>JAPXFY010000024.1:27119416-27141916 GCA_030674185.1 Monoplex corrugatus
CCATCCAACCAACCAACCAACCATCCAACAACCAACAAACCAACCAACCAACATCCAACCAACCAACCAACCAACCAACCAACCAACCAACCAACCAATCACTTTCCAAACAGATAACCGACCAACCAACCAACCGACCGACCGACCGACCGACCAACCAATCAACCAACCAGAGAGGCAGTCAGCCAACTAATCCATCAATCAACTAGCTAAACAACCTGTAACTGACCTTCCCAAATTACCCGACGACTACCGTCAGCTGACCAATCATTCCCATTCCCATCATTCACCTTCCTTTCACCCCCCCCCATCACCACCTTCCACACACACACACACAACAACACAACACACACACACACACACACACACACTCTCATACACACACACTCACACACACAACACACACACACACACACGCACATACACAACAACAACAAACACACACATATATACTCACACACACACAGACACACGCTCACACACACAAACGCAACACACACACACGAACATACATACTCACACAGACACCCACACACACACACACAACCACACACACCACACACACAGACACTCACACACACACAGACACACACACACACACACAGACACACACACAAACACAACACACACACACACACCACAACACACACACACACACACTCACAACACACATACACACACACTCACACACACAACCACATACACACACAAACACACACGCAACACACACACAACCAACACACACAACACACACACACACACACACACACACACACACACACACACACACACACACACACACACACACCACACAACACACCACACACACACACACACAACACACACACACACACACACAACACACACAACATACACACACACCACACACACACACACACACACACACACACACACACACACACACACACACAACACACAACACACACACACACTACTACACACAACACGAACCACACCAACCAGACACACACCACACCACACCACCACACCATTAAACAACAAAACAACCAACCAACCAATCAAGAAACCAACATGACCACTGGCAGGTCATAACAGTCAGAAAGCATTGGAGGAGATTCAAGCAATATAGAAGTGGGGGAAGGGAGTGGGAGGAGTTGAGTTAGGGGTGGAAGAGGGGGGGAAGAGGTGCAGGGGGTGGAACTCTTTAGCTTAAGAAGATGCATGAGCACTCATCACGTTGCATGAGACTCAGCACAATGAGGAAGCGACAAATAAGACAAAATATTAAAAATTAAACTCTGGCTCGCGCACGCATATGAACACGCGCTCGGTCGTGTGTGTGTGTGTGTTTATGTGTGTGTGTGTGTGTGTGTGTGTGTGTGTGTGATGTGTGTGTGTGTGTTGTGTGTGTGTGTGTTTTATTTCATGTGTGTGTGGTGTGTGTGTGTGTGTTTGTGTCGTGTGTATGTGTGTGTTTGTGTGTGTGTGTTCGTGTGTGTGTTGTATGTGTGTGTATGTGTATATATATATATATATATATTATAATGTATATATATATTATGTGTGTTGTGTGTGTGTGCGTGCGTGCGTGTGTGTGTGTGTGTATGTGTGTGTGTGTTGCGCGCAGGAACAGTAGAGGGATGAAGAGAAAGAGGGGGGAGAGAGTGGAAGGAAGAGAGAAAGAGGGGGGAGAGAGTGGAAGGAGAGAGATAGAGGGGGAGAGAGTGAAAGGAGAGAGATAGAGGGGGAGAGAAAAGAGAGAGAGAGATAGAGGGGAAAAGAGGGAAAGAGAGAAGAGAGAGAGAGAGAGAGAGAGAGAGAGAGAGAGAGAGAGAGAGAGAGAGAGAGCATTCTAATTTTCGAGGGTAATGATATTTTCCCTCCTCTGTTCTTCCATCAAACCTAAAAATTTTGTCATCCACTTCTTTGTTTTTCTTTCAACTCTAGGGATTTCTTCACAAGCTTGATTGCCTCCCCGTGTTGCTCAAATTTGTCTATTGTTCCTCGCTGTCACCAGCGTCCTCCACAGCACTGAATTTGTTTCGAACATGTACGTTAAATTTTGCACGAGTCGATTCTCTGTCTTTACGACTCCAAGATTCAGTTTGATGTTACTTTTGGTTTGTTTTTTTCTCGATAGTTTCAACCTAAATCTTCCCATTACATGATTGTGGTCACCTGTGCAGTCTGAACCTGGTAATGGTTTTGCTATCAGTAAAGAATTTTTAAATCTCTTATTTATCGGGATGTAATCAATTTGATTTCTTGTACTGTCTCCTGGATTCGTCCAGGTCCATTTTCTTCTGTTAGGTTGCTCAAACCATATGTTTCGTATCATGAATTCATGTACTTGTGCCCACTCACCAAGTTTCTCCCGCCTTTCATTGTGTGAGCTAAGACCATGAGATCCAACAATGTCATCTACTTCTTCCTGTCCCACTTTAGTATTAAAACCTCCCATTATTATTGCAATGTCCTGTGATTTATACTGAGCCTTGGCTGTCTCTAATTCTTCATAGAAGTTGTCAATTTTATCCTCAGTACTAGCAGATGATGCTGATATCAAATGACTTGCCATCCAATCTGACAGACAAAATATAAAATTCGGTCTGATATAGCCCAGTATTCTTTGGCAGACTTTGACTTGTCACTGTCTATTATGATGCCTACCCCTCTTTCATGTGTCTCCATCAGAATATATAGGGGGGTGCAAAAGTAGGTATACAGTAAGTATCACATCATTATTATCATGATTAATTCCGCTCTCGATTAGAGGAGTGTGTGAATACCGACGGCAAGCAGTTTGAGTATCTGAGGGATTAAGGCTGTGCTTGTTATTACATGTATATGCAATATTCATTTGTTTGTATAATAAATGCAATGAGTATTGTACGTGTTTTCTTTTTTCATAACTGTATACCTACTTTTGCACCCCCCCCCCCCCCCTTGTATATTTTTTCATACTTGCCTGATGTTATCATGCCTTCTCCCTTCCCTCTCACTTCCCTAGTCCTAAAATATTGATGTTATGCCTTTCCATGTCTATCTTGATATTTTCTAATTTTCACCTTTTCCAGTAATGTTCTTACAATCCAAGTTGCCATTTTTATATTTTTGAGACTGATCGCAGTAGCTTGATGACGATCGGGTGTCACCTGCGCAGCATTTCTTTCTTTTCGCTGGCCATGACTATCGAGCGAATATACAATGGTGGTTTCCCGTTGCCTTCCATCGGTTTTTGTACGGACTGTCCGCTAACCTTTGTCATTCCTAAGCTTGTGTTCCGCAGAATCGACAGGATTGATGCCCAGTCTTTTAAAGATGACCTAAAGCCGCAAATTCCTCTGATTTCTACCGTTTCTGACTACAACAGCGCACTCAGGTCTGTGCTTGACAACCACGCCCCTCTCTGCCAGCGTAAGGTTCGCCCCAGGAAATTTAACCCTTGGTTCAGTTCCATCTCTGAGCAATTTTGCAAACTGAAACGCGAACGTCGTCAGGCAGAGAGGTGCTGGCTGAAGACTAAATTGACAGTTCATAAAGAAATTTACGAAACTGCAAAACACAAGGTCATCGATCTTGTCGAGACTGCAAAGCGGGCATTTTATTCTGCAAAGATTATGGCGAGCAGATCGTGCAAAGAAAGTTTTCAGACTTTCAATTTTCTGCTCGGGAAACAAGACGCCTCCCCATTACCCAGTGATTATTCCCCTGATACATTGCCCACTGTTTTTGCTGAGTACTTCTCTGAAAAGATTAGGAAAATTAGAACTGCTTTTGCCTCTTCTGATACCACTGTACTGGATGTGGATTGTTTTGTAGGAACTCCCCTCACGGCTTTTACGCCCGTCTCAGAAGATTTTGTTTTGAGCGTCTTGAAAAGTACTGTGCCAAAATCATGTGAGTTAGACCCCATCCCCACCAAACTTTTGTACGAAAACATTGATGTTGTTCTCCCTACCATCACAAGCATCATCAATGATTCTTTAGCTTCCGGTTCGGTCCCTAGTGATTTCAAGACAGCAGTCATTAGACCTTTGCTGAAAAAGCCTTCTCTGGACAAAAACGTACTGAGCAATTACAGGCCCGTATCAAATTTACCTTTTTTATCTAAAGTTTTAGAAAAGGTCGTGCTGAGTCAGCTTCTTGGTCATCTGGAAGCCAACAACCTGTGTAACCGTTTTCAGTCAGCCTACCGTGCTGGCCATAGCACTGAGACCGTCCTACTTCGTGTTGTAAACGATATTCTGTCTGCTCTTGACGAAAACAAACTCTCTGTTCTTTTGCTCTTGGACAACTCCGCTGCTTTCGACACCATCGACCACAAAATTCTCATTTCGCGACTTCAAAACGTTTTTGGCATCTGTTCCACAGCCCTCCAGTGGTTTCATTCGTATCTGCTGGATCGAAAACAGTATGTATCGGTCGATGGTCATAATTCTTTATCACTTCCTCTTGATTTTGGTGTTCCGCAAGGCTCGGTGCTAGGGCCAGTTCTGTTTGTCTTATATACCACCCCCCTGTCTGAGGTCATTGAGCGCCATGGAGTTAGTCACCAGCTTTTTGCAGACGACACACAGCTTCAACAGGCATGCAAACCTGCAGACATTGACAGTACCATACAGACACTACAGACATGCACGGATGATGTAAAGACATGGATGACTGACAACATGTTAAAACTTAATGACAGTAAGACTGAAGCTCTTCTGTTTTCTGGTTCTTCAGACTATAATCCTCCACTTCCAACTTCTATCACTGTTGGCTCTTCTGACATCTCTTTCTGTCCAAAAGCTAGGAACTTAGGTTTCATTCTTGACTCTTCTCTCTCCATGAAAGATCACGTTTCCAAAGTCTGCCAGCTTTCTTATTTTGAATTGAAAAGGATTGGATCTATCAGAAACTTTCTCAGTGTAGATGCCACCAAGATTCTTGTCACTTCCTGTATTCTGTCGAGACTTGATTACTGTAACTCTCTCCTCATGGGCTGCCCGAACACTGTTCTCTATCCTATGCAGAAAGTTCAAAATTCAGCTGCACGCCTTATTCTTAAGGCATCCCGTCAACAACCTTGCACTCCTTTGCTTCACCAACTGCACTGGTTACCAATATCTCAGAGAATTAAGTACAAGACTGCTTGCATCTGCTTCAATTCTATCTCTGGTTCTGCTCCTGAGTATATTTCTGATATTCTGCACTTGTATACTCCATCTCGGTCTCTCCGCTCTTCCTCTGATTCAAGACTCCTCAGGCAGATACAGTATAACCGCAAATCTCATGGCTTTCGCTCACTTTCGCATTTCGGTCCCCAGTTTTGGAACTCTCTTCCCAAGAAATTACGCCACTCTCCGTCCATTTCTTCTTTCAAGTCAAACTTGAAAACACACCTTTTCCAGCAGTATTTCGACATCTGATCACTTTTCCCCACATCACCTTGTCGGCTGGCTGATATGTGTAATTGGATTTTGTGTATGCGCGTGGGGGTGGGGGGTAGTAGGGAAGGGGTGGAATAATAGTTTATATGGAGTAACTGAGTGAAAAGTGTTTAATTGGAATGAATCTGATATTTGATTGAATTGCGTGGTATGCATATTTTGAAGATTGCGAATGTAAATCATTATGTTATGTGATTATGATGTATGTATGTATTTGATTGTCATTTGATGATGTGTAAGTTGTTGTGTAGTCTTGTATTTACTGACTTCCTATTATATCCCCCATTCCCCAGCGCCTAGATCCAGTGGCTTAGTGCGCTTTATAAGTCCTAGGTATTATTATTATTATTCCCACGACAACCCACAAGGCAATAGGGGTAATTTTCTGTCAGGGTTTACTCCCTTGGTCTAGGCCTCTGTCGAGATAACCAAAGGCAGTGGTGCTATTTACCCATAGCTGGGGCTCTGTTTCGTGGGTTACCAGGGAATGTCCACACCCCGATGGGCCTGCATGCCGCACGTCTGAGGGCCATACCTCTTCCGAGTCCCTCGAGTTTATCCTGAGTCCGTGAGGTGTCTAGTTGCCTTGGATCGACACGGGAAGGCACAACGTAGGGCTTGCTGATGGAGAGGCTATGTACTGACAGAGAGAGACTTGGGCGTTCTGCTCTCCTTTTCGCACAGCTGCAAGCAGCAGTGCTAGCCAGCGGTGCAGGCTGAAAGCGAGAGGCGACACGCACGCAGTCACATTAGACGTGTCACATCAAGCCAAATCAGCCATATCATGTATCACTCAGAAAAGAAGAAAGCTACTATACTATGTCTTGACTTTTCAGCACTCACCTGTTTTTGTTTATTTGATATTCGCTGACTGTTTATTCTTTCTTTGTTTACTTTTTTTTTGGGGGGGGGGGGAAGATGGATATCTTGCTTTGTTTCTGGTTCTGTTTTCTTTTTGTTTTGTTGTTGTTGTTGTTGTTGGCACCTTTATATTGTGGTTTTTCCCCTTTATTTGTCTCTCGGCTTTTCCCCTTTGAATAGAAAACGTATTTACCTCAGACAATGATTGATGGGCATTGATAGTATCAGGATCATACAAACAAAGACAGACAGACAGAGAGAGAGAGAGAGAGAGAGGCAGAGAAAAAGACAGAGACAGTGACAGACAGACAGAGAGTGAGTGAGAGAGAAAGCGAGAGACAGAGACAGACAGACAGACAGATAGCTGGATAGATAGATAGATAGACAGATAGATAGATAGATAGATAGATAGATAGATAAATAGATAGATAGATAGATAGATAGATAGATAGATAGATAGATAGAAAGATAGAGAGATAGAGAGAAAGAGAGAGAAAGAGAGACAGAGGCAGAGACAAAGACAGAGACAGAGGCAGAGACAAAGACAGAGACAGTGACAGACAGACAGAGAGTGAATGAGAGAGAAAGAGAGAGACAGAGACAGACAGACAGATAGACAGATAGACAGATAGATAGATAGATAGACAGACAGACAGACAGATAGACAGATAGATAGATAAACAGAGTGAGAGAGAGAGACAGACAGACAGAGAAAGAGAGAGAGACAGACAGACAGAGAAAGAAAGAGAGACAGACATACAGAGAGACAGGACAGGAACAAACCGTATTTATGAATGTATGAAATGAGCGAAGCATACGCTGATTTCCATACAGCCCTGGCCTAAAAGGGTTTCGATTAATAATATGGTGGCAATCCTCTTGTGTGTGTGTGAATATCATCATGATCATGTGCCCTGCCACATGGCGTTGGCTTGGCGATCATGGCCCTCCACACGACTCTCTCCCCTGTAGCTGCAAGCACATCTTCCACCCTCTCTGTCCTCAGCCACCCTGCAAGTCCGTCCGATATTTTCTCCCTGGGTCTACCTGGTGTTCTGTGTGAATATTCCTGTGTGAGTATGCGTCCTTTATAACTGAAAGCTTGAGTCAGTTCAACCCATGTAATTATTAGCATAATCTAAATGATTTCAGACTGATAATACTCGTGGCTTCAACGCGTGAACGAACAAAAGTCTGGCAACGTACTTGAAGCTTTTTACAGAGGAGAAACTTGCCTTGTTAGTTCCTACAAAATGTGAGACGAAGTTAGCTTCTACAAAATGCACGTCTGTTACAAGCAGTCTGTTTGCTCTTATTGAATACATATTGAAGAATGACTATGTGAGTTATATTAGTTTCCATAATGTTTAAAAGTATGGATTATCAAAGAACGGCTGTGTGATTTATTTTGTGTTTCCATAATGTTTATGATGTGTTGTTCACAGCCCTTTCAAATGGGGCTTTGGCCATTTTGAATATACATGTATTTCTGATTCTGATTCTTTCTCTATCTCTGTCTGTCTATCTTTTTGATTGACGTCTGTCTGTCTGTCTGTCTCTGTCTCTCTGTCTCTGTCTCTGTCTCTGTCCTTCTCTCTCTCTCTCTCTCTCTCTCTCTCTCCCTCTCTTTCTCTGCCTGTGCGTATGTATTTGCACACATATAAGCATGCCCGCCCATATGTGTGACTACCAGTTTCTCTATCTATTACATTCCTCGATGTGTATACGAGCGTATGCGCATGCATGTGTGTGCTGTGTGTGTGTGTGTGTGTGTGTGTGTGCTGTGTGGTGGTGTGTGTGTGTGTGTGTGTGTGTGTGTGTGTGTGTGTGTGTGTGTGTGTTCCGTAAGTGCATGTATGCGTGTACATGTCCGTGTGCGTGCACGCGTGTGCCCATGCGTGTGTCCTGTGTTTGCGAGTGTTTGCAGACATACATATGTGGATATACACACGTTTATATGTATGTCCGCGCTCACATGTTTATTGAAGGTGTTTGTAGCTTTACAGAAAGAAGAAAAGGAAGATAAAAAAAATCATTATCTTTTCTTCCTTCCTTCCTTCCTTCCTCTTTCCTTCTTTCCTTTCTTCCTTCCTACCTTCTTTCTTTCCTTCCTTCCTTATTTCTTCCTTTCTTCTTCTTTCCTTCTTCCTTCTTCCCTTCCTTCCTTCCTTCTTTCTTTTCTTCCTTCCTTCTTCTGTCCTTCCTTCTTTCCTTTCTTACTTCCTTCCTTCCTTCTTCCTTCCTTCTCTCTCGGCTGATCAAGACAGTATTTCTTCTGTGTCCTCTGTCTTTCTGCATGTCTCACAAAGTCTCTCTCTCTCTCTCTCTGTCTCGCCTCTCTCTCTTCTCTCTCTCTGTCTGTCTCTCTCTCTCTCTGTCTGCCTGTCTCTCTCTCTGTCTGTCTGCCTGTCTCTCTCTCTGTCTGTCTGCCTGTCTCTCTCTCTCTCTGTCTGCCTCTCTCTCTCTCTCTGTCTGCCTGTCTCTCTCTCTCTCTCTCTGTCTCTCTCTCTCTCTGTCTGCCTGTCTCTCTCTCTCTCTGTCTGCCTGTCTCTCTCTCTCTCTGTCTGCCTGTCTCTCTCTCTCTCTGTCTGCCTCCTCTCTCTCTCTCTCTGTCTGCCTCTCTCTCTCTCTCTGTCTGCCTGTCTCTCTCTCTCTCTGTCTGCCTCTCACTCTCTCTCTGTCTGCCTGTCTCTCTCTCTCTCTGTCTGCCTGTCTCTCTCTCTCTCTCTGTCTGCCTGTCTCTCTCTCTCTCTGTCTGTCTCTCTCTCTCTCTGTCTGCCTGTCTCTCTCTCTCTCTGTCTGCCTCTCTCTCTCTCTCTCTCTGTCTGCCTGTCTCTCTCTCTCTCTGTCTGCCTCTCACTCTCTCTGTGTCTGCCTGTCTCTCCTCTCTCTCTGTCTGCCTCTCTCTCTCTGTCTGTCTCTCTCTCTCTCTCTGTCTGCCTGTCTCTCCTCTCTCTCTCTGCCTGTCTCTCTTTCTCTCTCTGTCTGCCTGTCTCTCTCTCTCTCTCTCTGTCTGCTGTCTCTCTCTCTCTCTCTGTCTGCCCTCTCTCTCTCTCTCTCTCTCTCTGTCTGCTCTCTCTCTCTCTCTTCTCTCGCTCTCCTCTCTCTCTTGTCTTTCTCTCTCTCTCTCTCGCTCTCTCTCCCGCTCTCTCTCTCTCTCCACTCTCTCTCTCTCTCTCTCTCTCCCCACACACACACTGGCTGTGTTGTGTGGTAGCAAGAAATCAGCTCGTAGTGACAGACAATGCATGCAGCCTGTTCTTTTGTTCCTCCTTCTTGCTTCATTTCCTATGGGAGATTACAGTTCTGGCTCCTGGCCAATGTGTGTGTGTGTGTGTGTGTGGGGGGGGGGTTCCGTGAGTGAGTGTGTGTGTGTGTGTGTGTGTTTGTGTGTGTGTGTTGTGGGGTGGGTTTCCGTGAGTGAGTGTGTGTGTGAGTGTATGTGTGTGTGGGCCTGTGAGTGAGTGAGTGTGTGTGTGTGTGTGTGTGTGTGTGTATGTGGGTCGTGAGTGTGTGTGTGTGTGTGTGTGTGGTGTATGTGTGGGTCGTGAGTGTGTATGTGTGGGTCGTGAGTGTGTTGTGTGTGTGTGTGCATGTGTGTGTGTGTGTGGGGGGGTGTCTGTGAGTGAGTGTGTGTGCGTGTGTGTGTATGTGTGTGTGCATGTGTGTGTGTGTGGGGGGGGGGTCTGTGAGTGAGTGAGTATGTGTGTGTATATGTGTCTGTGTGGGGGTGGGTGGGTGGGTGGTCCGTGAGTGAGTGTTTGTGTATGTGTGTGTGTGAGTGATGTGTGTGTGTGTGTGTGGGGTCTGTGAGTGAGTGTGCGTGTGTGTCTGTGTGTGGGTCGGTGGGTGAGAGAGTGTGTATGTATGTGTTTGTGTGTGTATGTGTGTGTGTGTATGGTGTGTGGTCTGTGAGTGAGTGTGTGTGTGTGTATGTGTTTGGTGTGTGTGTATGTGTGTGTTGTGTTGTGTGTGTGTGTGTGTGTGTGTTATGTGTGTGTGTGTGTTGTGTCTATGCGTATGGGTCCGTGAGTGAGTGAGAGAGAGAGAGAGAGAGAGAGTGTGTGTGTGTGTGTGGTGTGGTGTGTGGGGGGGGGGGTGTGGGTCTGTGAGTGAGTTTGTGTGTGTATATGTGTGTGGGTCTGTGAGTGAGTGAGCGAGTATGTATGTGCATGTTTGTGTGTATGGCCGTATGACAGAAAGAAAGAGAGAAAGAGAGAGAGGAGGGACATAGAGAGAGAGAGAGAGGGGGGGGGGGAGAGAGACAGAGAGGCAAATAAAGAGAGAGAGAGAGAGAGAGGCAGACAGAGACAAAGAGAGAAACAGAGAGAAAAGCAAATATACAGAGAGACAGACAGGCAGAGGGAGACAGACGGTGGTGGTGGTGGTGGTGGTGGTGGGGGGGGGGTAATGAAACAAAGATGTGTGTGTGTGTGGGTCTGTGAGTGAGTGAGTGAGTGAGTGTGTATGTGCATATTTGTGTGTATGGACGTATGAGAGAAAGAAAGAAAGAGGGAGGGAGAGAGAGGACAGACAGACAGAGACAGAGAGACAGAGACAGAGAGGCAAATAAGCAGAGAGAGAGAGAGAGAGAGAGGGGGGGGGGGCAGACAGACAGAGAGAAACAGAGAAACAGACAGAGATAGAGAAAAGCAAATATACAGAGGCAGATAGGCAGAGGGAGACAGATGGTGTGGTGGTGGTTGTGGGGATGGTGGGTAGCGAAACAAAGAGAGATAAATGAGGGAGGGTGGGAGAGGGTGGGAGCCCAAAGAGAGAGGGAGGGTGGGAGCCCAAAGAGAGAGGGAGGGTGGGAGCCCAAGGAGAAAGGGAGAGGGTGGGAGCCCAGGGAGAGGGAGAGAGGGGTGCTGCCAAGGAAGATGGAATGAGCAGAACGGAGGCGAAACGAAATTAAGCAAGTTGGCGAGAAAACAAACGGTGTAAAGTTTTCAACTTGACGTGTTTCTAGTTTTTCTTCAGTCCCCAGAGACATCTTGTCTTTAACACACCACCCACCCACCACCACCACCACCACCACACCACCACCTCCACCACCACCACCACACCACCACCTGCCCTCCCTCTACTCCTACCCAGCTCTTGTGTAGTGGAATACGCAGCGAGGTCTGACAACTTCTTTTTTTTTTTTTTGTCTGTTTGTTCGTTGGTTCGTTCGTTGCTTCCTCCCCCCCCCCCACCTCCAACCCCTTCTTTTTTCCAACCCAGCCCTGTCCATCCGTCGATGTTATTCTTTCCATTTTTTTTTTCTTTGTCTTCAATAGTTCTGCACACTGTCACTGTTCTATGTCACCTCTACACACACAACTTTTTTCGTTTTGTTTTGTTTTGTTTTGTTTTGTTTTGTTTCATTTTATGCTCCGTTCTCTGAAAAAGAATGGATTACTTTTTTGTTTTTTTTTTTTTTTGTTTGTTGATGCTGTCAGTTCATTTACGCGTAGTCTTCAATGCTATTTTCTGCCTCCCGTCTCTATTTGTGTTCCCCAGAGAAGGGTTTTTGGTTTCCGCGTGCAAAAATAATTCTCTTCAGTCTTCTGTCCAGTATTTCGCTCTTTGTTGTTGTAAAAGTGTCGAGCCGATCATTCTTTCCATGTTTTCTAACCATTCGGTCAAAGTCTTAAATAATGAACAGTGCCAGTTGTATACCAAGCCATAATGCTGAGCGTAATCGACTATGATTTTGGCCTCACAATGTTCTTACTGCCCAATCTTTTGAAACTAGATAAAATATAGAATGGAGCAATGACAGTAATCCTTGGAACCACAAAAGAACATCCCCTCGGAAAAAAAATGCAGATATCTTGGTGTTATTGTTGTTCAAAGCCCAGCCGACTGCGTAGAGCCATATCAGGGCTAACGCGATACCTGCTTGATTTTCCTTCAATACAGTCAAGAAAAAAAAAGTAAAACAGGTAAAAGCATATTTCAGAGAATCAAAAACCCCTGGAAAATCCACTTCACAAAATTGTCAAAACAGTAACATACAGTCGAGTCGTCTTAAAAAAAAGGTAAGGTCCATGTCAATATGGCCGTAGGGGCGGTGAATGTTAAGATTCACCGTGTCTAGGACGGCTTATGAAAGGCGGAGCCAATCCTCCTTTCGCCGCCTTTTTAAACCTCCCGACCGAAGTCAGTACCATTCACTGCTGGGTGGACAGAGGGAGTTTTCAAAGCCGGAAAAATCGAACAGCGTTTAGCGATTCGAACCACCGACTTTCGCACCGCAGACGAGCGCTCTAACCACTCGACTACAGGCCCCTCTTAAAAAAAAAAAAAGTTGTAGGGTACGTCTACAACGTGGAAAATCATGGATGGATAGGCAGAAGAATCCATACAGTAAATATGCAGCTGACAGAATCCAAACGGGCAAAAGTATGGAAAAAAATTCAACCTTCAAGGCTATACAAAACAGCCATACTAAATATTTAAAAGGACATTGAGGTGAATGGCCGGAAGACGAAACTGAGCAGAAATCGAACTACTCATTAAGCAAGTTAGTTACAGCCCCTGATGGTTTCCAAGGATGTCTCGCATTTTTGTTCTTTCTCTGATCCACTGAGCCGTTTCGCGATCTTTCCAGGTGATACCAAGCATGATTCTTTCATGTGCTTGCTGCATGGGTTTTAGTTTCAAAGCGAGTTTTTTTTCCCGTTAGATTCCACGTTTCTGCACCGTAGATTACTGTTGGCAGAATGCATTGGTCGTAGACTTTTCCTTTCAGGACAGTTTGAATTTTGTCATTCTTGAAAACCAAACTTTCTCTTCCAAACGCTTGCTAGCCAAGGGTTATATTTCCTACGTTTGATTTCTTCCTCTTTGGAGGAGGATTCTGCTGAGATGCGTTAGCCAAAGTAAGTGTAGTGGTCAACCATTTTTAGCTCTTCATTTTCGATATTTACTTTTCCAGTGAAGGAACATAATAAGCCATACAATCAATGCATAAGCCATATAATCAATGTATAAGCCATATAATCAATGTATAAGCCATACAATCAATGCATAAGCCATATAATCAATGTATAAGCCATATACTCAATGTATAAGCCATACAATCATTGCATAAGCCATATAATCAATGTATAAGCCATACAATCAATGTATAAGCCATATAATCAATGTATAAGCCATATAATCAATGTATAAGCCATACAATCAATGTATAAGCCATACAATCAATGCATAAGCCATATAATCAATGTATAAGCCATACAATCAATGTATAAGCCATATAATCAATGTATAAGCCATACAATCAATGTATAAGCCATACAATCAATGCATAAGCCATACAATCAATGTATAAGCCATACAATCAATGTATAAGCCATACAATCAATGTATAAGCCATACAATCAATGTATAAGCCATACAATCAATGCATAAGCCATACAATCAATGTATAAGCCATACAATCAATGTATAAGCCATACAATCAATTATAAGCCATACAATGAATGTATAAGCCATACAATCAATGCATAAGCCATACAATGAATGTATAAGCCATACAATCAATGTATAAGCCATACAATCAATGCATAAGCCATACAATCAATGTATAAGCCATACAATCAATGCATAAGCCATACAATCAATGTATAAGCCATACAATCAATGTATAAGCCATACAATCAATGTATAAGCCATACAATCAATGTATAAGCCATACAATCAATGTATAAGCCATACAATCAATGTATAAGCCATACAATCAATGTATAGGTCATATAATCAATGCATAAGCCATACAATGAATGTATAAGCCATACAATCAATGCATAAGCCATACAATGAATGTATAAGCCATACAATCAATGTATAAGCCATACAATCAATGCATAAGCCATACAATCAATGTATAAGCCATATAATCAATGCATAAGCCATATAATCAATGTATAAGCCATACAATCAATGCATAAGCCATACAATCAATGTATAAGCCATACAATCAATGTATAAGCCATACAATCAATGTATAAGCCATACAATCAATGTATAAGCCATACAATCAATGCATAAGCCATATAATCAATGTATAAGCCATATAATCAATGCATAAGCCATACAATCAATGCATAAGCCATACAATCAATACATAAGCCATACAATCAATGCATAAGCCATATAATCAATGCATAAGCCATACAATCAATGCATAAGCCATACAATCAACGTATAAGCCATACAATCAACGTATAAGCCATATAATCAATGCATAAGCCATACAATCAATGCATAAGCCATACAATCAATGCATAAGCCATATAATCAATGCATAAGCCATACAATCAATGTATAAGCCATACAATCAATGCATAAGCCATACAATCAATGTATAAGCCATACAATCAATGTATAAGCCATGTAATCAGTGCATAAGCCATATAATCAGTGCATATATAATCAATGCAAAAACATAAGCCTTCACATGATCCCTATGCCCTTGCAAGATCTTGAGGTCCTATCTAGTGTCTGGGATTTATGTTTAACTCTTTGACTCCCCCACCCTATCCACCAACTGTAAAAACTTAACCTTTTGACTCCCTCACCCTATCCACCAGCTTCCTGCGGGCACGCTATGAGCACACTATGAGCACACTGTGGGCACGCTATGAGCACACTGTGAGCACGCTATGGGCACGCTATGAGCACACTATGAGCACGCTATGGGCACGCTATGGCCACGCTATGAGCACGCTATGAGCATGCTATGGGCACACCATGGGCACGCTATGAGCACGTTATGAGCAAGCTGTGAGCATACTATGAGCACGCTATGGCCACGCTATGGCCACGCTATGAGCACGCTATGAGCACGCTATGGGCACGCTATGGGCACGCTCTGAACACGCTGTGAGCACGCTATAGGCACGCTATGAGCATGCTACGGGCAGGCTATGGGCACGCTGTGGGCACGCTATGAGCACGCTGTGGGCACGCTATGTGCACGCTATAGGCACGCTATGTGCACTATGAGCACGCTACGGGCACGCTATGAGCACGCTGTGGACACTACGATCACGCTATGAGCACGCTATGGGCACGCTACGGGCACGCTATGAGCACGCTATGGACACTACGAGCACGCTATGAGCACGTAATGGGCACGCTATTGACACTACGAGCACGCTATGAGCACGCTATGGGCATGCTATGACCGCATCATGGACGCTATGAGCACGCTATGGGCATACTATGGGCACGCTATGAGCACGCTATGAGCACGCTATAAAGCATGCTATGAGTACGCTGTGGGCACGCTATGAGCACACTATGAGCACACTATGGACACGTTATGGACACGCTGTGAGTACGCTATAGGCACACTACTAGCACGCTATGGGCACGCTATGGGCACGCTATAGGCACGCTATGAGCACGATATGAGTACGCTTTGAGCACGCTATGGGCATGCTTTGAGCACGCTACGTGCACGCTTTGAGCACGCTATGGGCATGCTTTGAGCACGCTACGTGCACGCTTTGAGCACGCTACGGGCATGCTATGAGCACGGTATGGGCACGCTATGAGCACGCTTTGAGCACGCTATGAGCACGCTATGGGCTCCTTCGAAAGACGAGAATCGTCTTGTCGAGTCTTATCTATTTTACGATTGCATCATTGAGAGTGGTACTTGAATCTCCTGGAGAACACCACAGGTGTCTGTATCTCTCGGATGTGGTTGACGTCATGACATGGTATGAAACGTAAAGTACAACCTTGCCACATAGTCTCAGTCCAAAATGGAACTCGGTGATAATCGTAACGATGATAATGATACTGATACTACTACTACTACTACTACTACACTTACTACTAGTGCTACAACTACTGCTACTGCCTCTGCTGCTAGTAAACTACCACCACTACCACAACCACTACTACTACTTCTACTACTACCACCACCACAACACCACCACAACCACTACTGCTACCACCATCACCACCACCACCATCACTACTACTACTACTACACCACCACTACTACTACTACTACCACCACCACTACTACTACACCACCACCACTACTACTACTACCACCACCCCCACTACCACACCACCACCATACTACTACCACCACCCACTACCACCACACCACCACCACCACCACCATCACCACTACTACTACCACCACCACCACCACTACTACTACTACCACCACCACCACCACTACTCTATACTACCACCATCACCACCACTACCACTACCACCACTACTACTACCACCACCACCACTACTACTACTACTACTACTACTACCACCACCACCACGCTACCACTACCACCACTACTACTACTACTACTACTTCTACTGGATTTATACAGCGCAACATCCGTCGAAGCAAGCTCCCAGGCGCTTATCACTACACAGAAAAATGTGTGCCTAAAATAAATTGACGGTACATCAGTGATATAAACATGCTGTGATATAAACTACAAAAGAAAAAAATGGGGGGGGGGGGGGGGGGGGATCTTCATATATGAACTTGGTATGCATACACCAACACACAGATGCGTGCGCACGCGCGCGCGCGCGCCAACACACTCACACACACACACACACACAGTCACTCACTCACTCACACAACACTACTCACGCACACACCTACTCACGCACACACACACACACACACACACACACACACACACTCACACAACGCACACACACACACACTCACACACACGTACACACAAACACCACACACACTCTCATACTCGCGCGCGCACACACACACACACACATGAACACACCGACACTCATACACATACACACACACACATACACACATACTCACACACACACACACACACACACCACACACACACACACACACACACACACACACACACACACACACACACCACACACATACACACACACACACACGCAGAAACAGACAGAGAGAGAGGGACAGACAGACAGACAGATAGACAGACAGACAGACAGAGACAGAGAGAGAAGGGTAGGGGACAATTACGTCCTATGTCTCATTTGCGTTTGCGCCTAATCAAAAGTTCTGGCAGTTTGTGTGTGTTTATGCAGCCCAGTCTGTGCCAGAAAGGTTTGCAAATATTGCGCAAGGTTTCCTGTTAGAGAAGCAAAGATGGTCATCTTCCCTAATGAGCGGGAAGCAGATAACCTTTCCCAGCCCACACACTCTTGTTTACTTAGCCGTCCCTGAACCAAGCCTCTTATTTACAAACTTTAAAAAATCATGCCTCCGGCATTTTTTTTCCAGTTTTTTCAGTCTCCCTTTGAAAATAATAATTAAAAGGAAATTTTTTTTCACATCTGCCTGAGAAAGAGAGAGAGAGAGGTTTGTGTCTGTCTGTCAGTTTCTTTGTCTTTGTCTCTGTCTGTCTGTCTCTCTGTCTCTGTGTCTTTCTCTCTCTCTTTCTCTCTGTATCTCTGTCTCTCAATCCTCTCTCTCTCTTTCTCTCTCTCTTTCTCTGTCTCTCTCTCTCTGTGTATCTCTCTGTCTCTCTCACCCTCTCTCTCTCTCTTTCTCTCTCTCTTTCTCTGTCTCTCTCTCCTCTTCTCTCTCTCTGTACCTCTGTCTGTCTGTCTTTCTGTCTTTCTGTACAAATGTCCTGGTGGTTGTGTTACAGATGGACCTTCTGACCATGCGACTGAACGGGATGATGGGGGAGGGGGAGGGGCTGGACGAGGAGGAGGATCAAGGGGAGGAGAAGAAGGAGGCAAGCATCAAGGGTCTGTGGAAGAAAGCAGTGAAGACCATGAAGAGTCCCGGCAGTGACTCCAAGTGGCTGGTACGTATTGTTGTCGTTGTAGTAGTAGTAGTAGTAGTAGTAGTAATAGTAGTAGTAGTAGTAGTAGTAGTAGTAGTAATAGTAGTAGTAGTAGTAGCAGCAGTATGATGATGATGATTACGACGACAACGATGATGATGATGATGTGGATGAGGTTGTTGATGATGATGAGATTGCTGGTGGTGGTGGTGGTGGTGATGATGATGATGACGATGATGATGATGATGGGTGATGATGATGATGATGATGATGACAATAATAATAAATAGAAGAAGAAGAAGAAGAAGAAAAAGAAGAAACAGAAGAAGAAGAAGAGGAAGAAGAAGAAGAAGAACAACAACAACAACGACAATAATAACAATTATAATAATAATTATTATATCATTATTTTTAAAACAGCAGCAACAGCAGCAACAACAACAACAATAATAGTGGTAGTAATAATAAATATAATAATAACTATAATAGTAACAATAACAATAATAATGGTAACAATACCAATAACAGCAACAACAATGATAATAATAATAATAATAATATATAATAATAATAATAATAATAACAATAATAATAATAATAATAATGTTATGCAGTACCCAGTGTATGGCTGAACTCTATAATAATAATAATAACAATAACAATAATAATAATAATAATGTTATGCAGTACCCAGTGTATGGCTGAACTCTATAATAACGGGAGTCCAGCTGGCGAGACAGAGAGTGATACTATCGCTGTGTGTGTGTAACGATGCTTTCACTTTAAAATCTGTTCAAAGCACAGGTTCCCACAGCCGCTCCATAGACCATTGTCAGAGATCTCCCTTGGTCTGGAAGTACTTACCCTTTGACTCCCGCGCCCTGTCCACCAGCTTCCTGCATTACCAACCATGCTAGCAAAGCAAAACTTTAACCCTTTGACTCCCGCACCCTGTCCACCAGCTTCCTGCATTGCCAACCATGCTAGCAAAGCAAAACTTAACCCTTTGACTCCCGCACCCTGTCCACCAGCTTCCTGCATTACCAACCATGCTAGCAAAGCAAAACTTTAACCCTTTGACTCCCGCACCCTGTCCACCAGCTTCCTGCATTGCCAACCATGCTAGCAAAGCAAAACTTTAACCCTTTGACTCCGGCAACCTGTCCACCAGCTTCCTGCATTGCCAGCCATGCTAGCAAAGCAAAACTTTAACCCTTTGACTCCCGCACCCTGTCCATCAGCTTTCTGCATTGCCAGCCATGCTAGCAAAGCAAAACTTTAACCCTTTGACTCCAGCACTCTGTCCACCAGCATCCTGCATTGCCAAAAATGCTGGCAAAGCAAAATTTAACCCTTTGACTCCCTCACCCTATCCACCAGCTTCCTCTGAGTGTGTGTGTGTGTGTGTGTGTGTGTGTGTGTGTGTGTGTGTGTGTGTGTGTGTGTGTGTGTGTGTGTGTGTGTGTGTGTGTGTGTGGTCATTGGTTTAATATATATTCACTTAAGTGATTTTAGACCCCAAAAAAAAAAAAAAGAAAAAAGAAAAAAAAAAAAAAAAGGGTGGGGGGGGGGGGGGGGGGGGAGAGAGAAAAGAAAAAGAAAAAAGGGGGTGGGGAGGTGGAGAGGGTGTAGATGGAGAGAAAGGCAATTTGGAGAAGGGGAGGGAAACGTTCATAGATGAGTTAAGTTACCATAACCAACAATTTTAAACAATAAACTTGCTAAATGTAGCAACGAACATGAATTACAACAAATAATGAATATTTCGCTACTGGACTGTTTGTTGTGTGTGTGTGTGTGTGTGTGTGTGTGTGTGTGTGTGTGTGTGTGTGTGTGTGTGTGTGTGTGTGTGTGTGTGTGTGTGCGTGTGTGACTGTGTGTGTGTGTATGTGTGTGTGTGTGTGTGTGCACACGGGCAGGGAGGGGGCAGGGGCACGCACGTGAGATGTGTGTGATATCAAAAATTTTTGCACACATGCACACACACACACACACACACACACACACACACACACACACACACACACACACACACACACACACACACACACACACACACACACAGACATCGTCTAATATCACTTATAGTGAAAAGACGTTAAATCAAGGAACGAACGAACACAGACACAGACCACACACACACACACACACACACACACACACACACACACACACACACACACACACACGCACGCACACACACACACACACACACACACACACACACACACTTCATCACTTCCTGCTTGGATCTCCACCAGACTAAAAGCCTGTCTGTTGTCTGTAGTACCCATCAGCCACTTTGGACAGTGGGATGATAAACAAAAAAGATCTGCTCCTTTGCTTCCTCCCTACCCCCTTCCCCCCTACCCCCTTCCCCCTCCCCCTCCCCCTCCATTGTTTTCATAAGGTAGAATAGCAACGAAAATTGTTGATATCACACACACACTACACGTGCGTCTGTAGCCGTCTGTAACAGTCTGTAATAGTTTATGGAAGTCTGTAACAGTCTGTGACAGTCTGTTGCAGTCTGTATCGGTCGGTAACAGTCTGTAATAGTCTATGGCAGTCTGTAACAGTCTGTAGCAGTCTGTAGTAGTATGTAACAGTCTGTAGCGGTCTGTAACAGTCTGTAGTAGTATGTAACAGTCTGTAGCAGTCTGTAACAGTCTGTAGTAGTATGTAACAGTCTGTAGCAGTCTGTAACAGTCTGTAGTAAAGTATGTAACAGTCTGTAGCGGTCTGTAACAGTCTGTAGTAAAGTATGTAACAGTCTGTAGCGGCTGTAACAGTCTGTAGTAGTATGTAACAGTCTGTAGCAGTCTGTAACAGTCTGTAGTAGTATGTAACAGTCTGTAGCGGTCTGTAACAGTCTGTAGTAAAGTATGTAACAGTCTGTAGCGGCTGTAACAGTCTGTAGTAGTATGTAACAGTCTGTAGCGGTCTGTAACAGTCTGTAACAGTCTGTGACAGTTTGTAGCAGTCGAGAACAGTTTGTAACAGTCTGTGACATTCTGTAACAGTCTGTAGTAGTATGTAACAGTCTGTAGCGGTCTGTAACAGTCTGTAGCAGCTGTAACAGTCTGTAACAGTTTGTCACAGTCTGTAGCAGTCGAGAACAGTTTGTAATAGTCTGTAGTAGTCTGTAACAGTCTGTAGCAGTCTGTAGTAGTCTGTAACAGTCTGTAACACTCTGTAACACAGACACTGTTCGCTGTCCTTCTGAATGTACTAGTCATTCTGCTGCTGCCATTCTGGTGTGGGTTTTGTGTGTGTGTGTGTGTGTGTGTGTGTGTGTGTGTGTGTGTGTGTGTGTGTGTGTGTGTGTGTGTGTGTGTGTGTGTGTGTGTGTGTGTCGTTCCCTTTCCCTACACCTTTCCCCATTCCAAGACCTTGCCAGGGCAAGGGGTATTGCGCAGGCTCAAGGAGTCTGCCAGCTATAGTTTCTAGCAGATATGGGAAGAGCGCATGTGGAGTTGTCCAGTTTCGATGAATCCCTCTTGAACAAAACTCCAAACTACCACAGCAAAAGGCCTGATCTGCTTATTGACAGGGGGATGTATGTGAACGAACAGCCGCGTTGGTCAATAGATAGAGATAAACAGAAGTGGATGTGCTGCTTAGCTTATGTACGTCAGTGTTTAACCCTTTGATTCCCTCCTCGCCTACCCGCCAGCATCCTGCAGTGTCAGCCAAGCCAGCAAAGCAGAAATTTAACCCTTTGACTCCCTTGAAGGTTACGTTTTGCGTTGGTGAATAAGGTGTGGTAGTCAAAGGTTAAGTTTTTGCAGTTGGTGAATAGGGTGAGGGAGTCAAAGGGTAATTTTTTTGCAGTTGGTAAATAGGATGTGGGAGTCAAAGGGTTAAGTTTTTGCAGATGGTGGATAGGGTGAGGGAGTCAAAGGGTTAAGTTTTTGCAGTTGGTGGATAGGATGAGGGAGTCAAGGGTTAAGTTTTTGCAGTTGGTGGATAGGGTGAGGAGTCAAAGGGTTAAGTTTTTGCAGTTGGTGAATAGGATGAGGGAGTCAAAGGTTAAGTTTTTGCAGTTGGTGATAGGGTGAGGGAGTCAAAGGTTAAGTTTTTGCAGTTGGTGAATAGGGTGAGGGAGTCAAAGGGTTAAGTTTTTGCAGTTGGTGAATAGGGTGAGGGAGTCAAAGGGTTAAGTTTTTGCAGTTGGTGAATAGGGTGAGGGAGTCAAAGGGTTAAGTTTTTGCAGTTGGTGAATAGGGTGAGGGAGTCAAAGGGTTAAGTTTTTGCAGTTGGTGAATAGGGTGAGGAGTCAAAGGGTTAAGTTTTTGCAGTTGGTGAATAGGTGAGGGATCAAAGGTTAAGTTTTTTGCAGTTGGTGAATAGGGTGTGGGAGTCAGAGGGTTAATGCTCAAATCATTCTGGTGTTGTCAGCGTAGTGTTTCATAGTTCCTGTCCCTTTGCCTTCTGTCAATTTCAAGGGA
>JAPXFY010000024.1:27146916-27184416 GCA_030674185.1 Monoplex corrugatus
TCTCTGTCTCTGTCTCTGTCCCTCTCTCTCTCTCTCCCTCTCTGTGTATGTATGTACGATGGCGTGTTTGTGTGTTTGTGCGTTCGTGTATATGTGCGTGCATGTGTGTATGTGTGCGTGCGGGCGTGTATGTGCGTATGCGTGTCAAGTATTTAAGTCTTTCAGTGTCCTTTAAGATGTGGGTCCACATCAGTTTTGGAAATAGCTGTCTACAAGAATAAGTATATATTATCGTGTTATCATACATGTATCAATGTTTTAATGATTTTTTTTTTTACTTTTTTCTTTTTTGTCCAGAACCGTGCATCTTTCAAACGGAGAGATTCCAGATTAGATTCTGAGGAAGCAGAACTAGAAGAACGTAAGTTTGTGTACATTCCATCGTTCCATCAATCATTCTTTCATTCATTCTTCTTGTTTCTTTCTTTCTTCTTTCATTCTCTCTCTCTTTCTCTCTCTCTCTATTCTGTCTCTCTCCATTATCTCCCTCTCTCTGTCTCTATCTATCTCTCTATCTATCTATCTATCTGTCTGTCTATCTGTCTGTTTGTCTGTCTGTCTATTTATCTCTGGTACCTATCTCTCTATCTATCTATCTATGTATCTATCTGCCTGTCTGTCTATCTATCTGTCTATCTATCTATCTATCTATCTATCTATCTATCTATCAATCTATTTATCTGTCGGTCTGTCTATCTGTCTATCTATCTATCTATCTATGTATCTATGTATATATCATTCTATCTATCTATCTGTCTGTTTGTCTGTCTGTCTATCTGTCTATCTATCTATCTATGTATCTGTGTATGTATGTATGTATCTATCTATCTACATGTATCTATCTGTCTGTCTATCTATCTATCTACCTATCTACCTATCTATCTATCTATCTTTCTGTCTATCTGTCTGTTTGTCTGTCTGTCTGTCTATTTATCTATAGCTTTTTTATGCACACACACAGGCACACATATACATACACGTGTGTGTGTATGTGTAGTATGCGTAGTAATAAGAGGAGGAGCAATAATAATAATAATGATAATAATAATAATAATAATAATAATAGTCGTAGTAACAGTAGTAGTAGCAGTAATAATAGTAGTAGTAACAGGAGTAGTAGCAGTAGTAATAGTAGTCGTCGGAGCAGCAGCATTAGTAGTAGTAGTATCACTGATATATGTGTATACTGCTTATATATATGAAATGTTGTGTTTACATGTTGTAACGCGGTGATTGTGGTTAAACTTATGCATCTTCAGAGAATATATGTAACGACATTATTAAGACAGAAGTTACGTACTCGTATTTCATTGTTATTCTTCTTGATTATTAGCATTCCTCTTGCATTTGTTTTATATTTGTGACCTCCCATCACGAAATCAGTCTTAACTAGCATTTTGGGCATTTTGAGATATACATATCACTGGAAAGTGTACATTCTGCTGATTATTTTGGTACTTGAATAAAGCTTGTACTCAAAAAAAATGTAGAAGTTATTAATTAATAATAATAATTACAATATTTATATAGCGCAAAATCTCGACAAAATCAAATCTAAGCGCTGAAACAGACACACACGCACGCCCGCACGCATGCACGCACACACACGCACACACACACACACACACACACACACACACACGCATGGCTATAAATGGGGAGAAAGAATAAAAGCAATAAAAGCAAGAATAAAAGCAATGGAAAATTATAGAGAGCATATCATATACAATTATATGTTAAAACAAAGTGATTCCCCTCCGAGCGGAGACAGGCTGCAGAGGGGGGTTGAGTGAGGTTAGGATTTTATGCAGAGGAGAAAAGGTGAGTTTTGAGAGCGGACTTGAGAGAGGAAGTTTGTTCCAGGAGAGTGGACCAGAAACAGAGAAGGCTCGTGGACCATAGGTATTGAGCTTAGTGCGTGGAAAGCGAAAAGTCAGAGGATCGGAGGCAGAGCGGAGGGTACATGAGGGAAGATAGATCTCAAGTAGGCTTGACAGATAATCGGGGGCTGCGTTATTGAGGCTTTTGTAGCACATGGTGTCTAGTTTGTACTGTATGCGCTTTGATACAGGGAGCCAGTGAAGTTGTGCCAGGAGAGGAGATATGTGGTCAGCTTTTTTCTTTTTGAGTACAAGGCGTACAGCATTGTTTTGAATGCGCTGTAGGATGTGAATGGTGGAGGCAGGTAGACCAGACAGGAGTGAATTGCAATAGTCAATGCGAGACATTATGAAGGAGAGAACGAGTTTTGCAATTGTTTCGACAGAGAGATACTTCCTGATCAGGCTTATACGATGTATGTTTAAAGTCATTAAGTTGTATGACGGCCATTTTGAGAAAACGGCCTCTAAAGTTTTTGTGTGCTGTCCTACACATTTTCCATAAATTTCTTTATTTGGTGGCTTTGGCCCAGTTTGTTTCTAATTTTCTCTGTCATTATCTGAAAGGTACACCAAAGAGTTTTCCATCAGTATATTACATGCCCGGGTACTGTACAGGTTGCGGTTCATAATAAGAGACAAAAATAGGTACTTTTGGTAGGGAATTGCGTTTTTTTCTGCTGCGATCAGTGCATTAAAATACCATTTCAATTTGATTAATGATATTTTTTCATGAAAAAAATGTCTGTGGGGGATAGATTACAGTCTACAGAAATCAATTTGAGAAAAAGTCAAAACACCCCAGATAGACCCTCAGTCACCTTTTTAGCTCCTGGTGCTGTTCGACTGACTGCGAGTTAAGACTGATTTCATGGTGGGAGGTCACATTTGTTTTATTCATTGTTATTCTTCTTGATTGTTAGCACTACCCTTGCATTTGTTTGTTTTATTTTTGTTTTGTCAAGTAGATTTTAGCAACGGCAGACATACAGTTGTCGTGTCATTGACTTTATCGTTATATACACTATTTAACGCTCAGCAAATTAGAGCGAACCAATCAATTGTGAAAATTGGATGCTGTTCATGTTCATGACAATTGCTGGGGAAACGCCGAGGAGGTCAAGATCATTCGTAACATCAGCCTTCAGAGTCAGGGTTCTGCCTTGTCCATATAGAAGGTTGACACGGTCGCTGAGGTTGGCAGACAATATGTCACCCATGAGTTTAGTAAAAAACAACTTACTTCTGATGTTGATACATTCTTGAATTTTAGTGGTAAATAACATAAATCTTTATCGTTGGAAAATAAAGATCAGTCAATCTTTATTCGTATTTTTATCTGCCTGTCAGTATATTTATCTGTCTAGTACCTATTTATATGTCTATCTGACACTTTATTTATCTACTTACTGATTTAGTCATTCATGTCATGTGTTTATTTAGAAGGCATGTGTATACCTTCCATAATTTTTTTTAATTACCTATGCTGTTGATATATTCTTGAATTTTAGTGGTAAATAACATAAATCTTTATCTATTGTCCCTTATTGGTAAATAACATAAATCTTTATCTATTGCCCCTTATTGGTAAATAACATAAATCTTTATCTATTGTCCCTTATTGGTAAATAACATAAATCTTTATCTATTGTTCCTTATTAGTAAATAACATAAATCTTTATTTATTATCCCAGGATTGATCCTCACCACTTTATTTCTAAGAAACTATATCTGTTTTTTATTCGTATGTGCGTATATATCATGACTAACAAATACAGGTAGAGCCTATAAAGGATGACAAATATTTTGAAAAAAGAGATCAGTGCTTCTTATGTGAAAATCAAAACCAAAAGGCAAATTCAGCCTAAACCTAAGATCTCCTGCCAAGTACCTCTGCTAGGGTGGCAGCAATGGTCAGGGTGTAGAGTACGACCCGTCAGTAAACAGGTAAAACAATCCTTTGTTTTGTGTAGATGTCATAGAATAACAATACATATGAAATACATACTTCCTGGTCTTAATAATGTCGTTACATATATGTACTGAAGATGTGTAAGTTTAAACACGAAGATGCATAAGTTTAAACACAATCACGGCGTTACTAAACACAACATTTCATATTTAATAACATTACACACTTACATCAGTGATACTTGCTACTATTACTGCTGGTGCTGGTGCTGGTGCTGGTGCTGGTGCTGGTGCTGGTGCTGCGACTATCTTTGATGACTGATGTCTTTTCAAGAAGCGGTTTTTTGTTTTTGTTTTTTGTTGTTGTTTTTTCTACTTAACGAATAAAGGCTTTGTTTTTCTTTGCCTTTGTTTTCTTTTTCCCTGAACGAGGAGATGGAGAGAGAAGGGAGGGGGTAGAGATAACGCATGGGGGGGGGGGGACCTAGCCTGTGAAGGTGGTGGTTAAGCGTAACCGAGCATGGTTGCCAAAGAAATGAATGATCTGTCAATTGGAGCCTTGGCTTGAAGAGTCACGGAGTTATCTCCCATGTAGAATTTCTCAAACCCAACACAGTTTGCGCTACCCATTCAGCTAGCACAGACGCAGCCACAAAGCATAAAGTGGGTAAGCTCAGAACATTCCTTAAAAAAGGAATGCCCAAGTTACCCGTTTTTAAGGAATGTTCTAAGCTTACCACTTTATGCTTTGTGGCTGCGTCTATGCTAGCTGAATGGGTAGCGCAAACTGTGTTGGGTTTGAAAAATTCTACATGGGAGATAACTCCGTGACTCTCAAGAGTTATGTTACTTAGTTGATATTTAAAATTCTCCCTGCTTCCCTCTTATTTCCTTGGCTTGAAGACAACCCCTCAGTCCACCCTGCAGTAAATGAGTGTCTTTCTCGTTTGGGGGATGGGGAGGGTAACGTAATGAGGGAGAGGAAATGGGTGTTTCCCTTCTGACCCTCAACCCCACTGATTTTGAGGTCTTTAACACCTTCATCAAGAGATATGGCTGATGTAAATTGATCGTGCTGCAACGAATCCGGTCTGACCTTGGAACAGAAACAAAAACATCCTAAATCAAACCAACAGCCAAGGGGCTGAAAGGAAAACCAGAGTCCACGGAGAAAAAAAAAACCCTTAAGGACAGAACAATATTAATATGGCATGACCACTTTTCAGAATTGCAGAGTTCATCTCACTTCCGCTCTGTCATCATATTTACTCAAAAACACATTATGATGTCGTTTTAGTTGGTTTATTCCTTTTCTCACACTGGACGGAGCAGCAACGAAGTTTCAGTCTTTTTCTCCTAATTTTTGCATCTGGTGTTTGTTTGTAATCTTACGTTTGACAAAGGCCAGTTGGCCGAAAATTTGCGCCTGTCTTGTCTGGTTGTATTAAATATGTGTTCTTATTCTTTTTCGTGTTTTTTTCTGGTTCTTGTTTGCTTGAACGTGGGCAGTCACACTTGTTTTGGATTTCATAATAGGACGGATATGATGTCAGTATGTGACTTATTACAGAATTGCTTTGTATCGTGCAACTATTTCATAACATATAGGACGGTATGATGTCAGTATGTGACTTATTACAGAATTACTTTGTATCGTTCAACTATTTCATAAACATAATAGGACGTGTATGATATCAGTATGTGACTTATCACAGAATTGCTTTGTATCATTAAACTGTTTTATAAACATATTAGAACGGATATGATGTCAGTATGTGACTTATTACAGAATTGCTTTGTATCGTTCAACTATTTCATAAACATAATAGGACGTGTATGATGTCAGTATGTGACTTATTACAGAATTGCTTTGTATCGGCAACTATTTTGTAAACATAATAGGACGGGTATGATGTCAGTATGTGACTTATTACAGAATGCTTTGTATCGTTCAACTATTTCATAAACATAATAGGACGTGTATGATGTCAGTATGTGACTTATTACAGAATTGCTTTGTATCGTTCAACTATTTTGTAAACATAATGGGACGGGTATGATGTCAGTATGTGACTTATTACAGAATTGCTTTGTATCGTTCAACTATTTTATAAACATAATAGGACGTGTATGATGTCAGTATGTGACTTATTACAGAATTGCTTTGTATCGTTCAACTATTTTGTAAACATAATGGGACGGATATGATGTCAGTATGTGACTTATTACAGAATTGCTTTGTATGGTTAAACTATTTTATAAACATACTGGGACGGATATGATAGTCAAGTGGAAAAACGTCAGACTTAAGAGTTTGTTCGAAAGAATCTCATGGCATTCAGACAATTCCATACGCGCTCCACTCGAATCTATCAGCAATTATCTACCGACACCCTGAGCCTGCGCAAAACCCTATTCGTTGGAAAGGTTTTTGAAATGGGGTGGAGGGAAGAGGGGAAGAGGGGAAGAGGGACTTATAAAACACTAAGCTGACACCACTAGGATGCTGGAAACATTAACCCTTTGACTCTCGCACCCTGTCCACCAGCATCCTTGCATTGTTAACCATGCTAGCAAAGCAAAAAACTTAACCCTTTGACTCCTTCACCCTAGCCACCAGCTTCCTGCAGGAAGTTGGTGGACAGGGTTAGGGAGTCAAAAGGGTTAAGTTTTTGCAGACGGTGGACAGGATATGGGAGTCAAAGGGTTAAGATGAGCAGCCAATAGGTCAGTTTGTAATGTTATGGTTTAAGATTGAACCCTGATACCAGATGTTGAATCCATTGCTCGAACCTGGGGTACTTCCCGCCTGGTGGGTTAAAGGTGGAGATTTTTCCTGTCTTTCAGGTCAATACGAGTGCGAACCTGCTCGTGCCTTAACCCTTTGACTCCCGCACACTGTCCACCAACTGCAAAAAAATTAACCCTGTTACTCCCTCACGATATCCAACAGTTTCCTGCAGGAAGCTGGTGGATAGGATGAAGGAGTCAAAGGGTCATGTTTTTTGCTTCGCTAGCTTGCTTGACAATTCATGATGCTGGTGGACAGGGTGCGGGATTCAAAGGGTTAAAACGCTTTGTGTGTATACGGACTCATAATTCAAATACGCACGTTAAAGATCCTGTAAGTCATGTCAGTGTTGAGAGGTTTACGGACACATGAAACCACTCAGCTTGCACGTCCACCAAACACGGAGCGTGAGACTTGTACAACAATATACTGCCTGCACAGTGTGTGGGCAAAACGACGTGTATGTAAGCATTCGAATACAATCGTAATGCTGAAATAAAAAGAAAAATAAAAAAATAAAAAAATCAGCATGATATGTTTCTCAGTGCTGTGGAGGCCCACCATGGGCGAATACATTTACACACAAATGGAAAAGCGCCCATCCCCGTATACCGCTTCCAACTGCAGGTTTTTTTTTGCTGTGTGTCACAGAATTCGGTTATCGGAATCGGTATGTTCGAGTTGGCAAATGCCAAGAGAAAGGCTGGAAACGGAAAGTCACAGGTGTACAAGGCAGGTGCTTCATTTACCTGGCAGACAGTCACAGTGAATCAATCTCCATCTTACGCAACGCTGGCATCAGTGCCAGGAACAGCACAGAAAGGGGGATGTGATGATACGTCACATACATGTAGGTCAGCGTGACCCGACATCATGGATTTATCACCTATTTTCTGTCTGCTTATCTACACATGCATTCCAAACAAAAAATAACATTGTGTGTGTGTGTGTGTGTTGTGTAATGAATAAAAGTTTTTTTCTTTTTTTTTCTTCTTCTGTCTGTTTTCCTTTTTCCTGAGTTTGCATTTTTTTTTCCACAACAAAAGTTTGTGTGCATTATTGGAATAAAAAGATACAAAACAAAGAGATACATAACATTAATATTTTCATGTCAAAATATCATGCAGTTATATACATTAGTTTCATGCGGCTGAAAGCTATTAATAATGCTGAGAAGACCCTTTGGGGAAAACAACAACAACAACAACAACAACAACAACAATTCCAGAAATGAAACATTCACACATTTTCTGTTAAGACCGTCAAGTGGACAAGTCATTTCGTTTTTCTTGTTATTTTGTTTCATTTGTTTGTACAATAGGTGAACGGTCGAAGTATGTGACATTCTTATTTTCTGCGATGTTTTCGTCTGATGTGCACAGTATGTTTTGTTATGGTTGACATTTTGCTTTTTATCGATCACATTTTACGTTTCATTGTAAAAACAACAACAACAAAAAACAACGAATAATAATGTGTCCTTTATGTGTCCTTCAAAAAAGCATGACTGAGATCCATGCAGCCTACGAAGAGGATAAAATAATACGCAATTTGTTTTGTTTTTTAATTTAACCCTTTGACTCCCGCAGCTTATATACCAACTGCAAAAACTTAACCCTTGACTTCTCCACCCGTGGATAGGGTGGGGGAGTCAAGGGTTAAGTTTTTGCTTTTGCTAACATGGTTGACAATGCAGGATGCTGGTGGACAGAATGCGGGAGTCAAAGGGTTAAGTAAACGACGAGCGCGGTAGTCTAGTGGGTAAACATCGAACTTCCCATCGGAAGGTCCTGGGTTCAGTCCTGCCCGGATAGCTCCGCCTGGTGGGTGAACGATGGAACATTTTCCCGATCTCCTAAGGTCAACATGAGTGCAGACCTGCCAATGCCTAAACCTCCTTTGTGTATATCATCATCATCATCATCATCAAGTGCCTTGCCACATGGCTTTGGCGATCATGGCCCTCCATATGCATCTATCCCTTGTTGCCGCAAGCACATCTTCCACCCTCTCTGTCCTCAGCCACTCTGCAAGTCCGTCCGATATTTTTTTCCCTAGGTCTACCCGGTGCTCTCTTTCCCTCCAGCTTTCCTGTTGTGACCAGGTGCTCCAATTTTCCCTTTCCTCATAAAATGGCCTATAAATGTTGCCTGTCTTTTCCTAATCTTTCTTATGAGTGATCTTCTTGCGTCTGCCTCCATCAAGACTGTCTCGTTTGTTTTCTTTGCTGTCCATGGAACACTCAACATTCTTCTTAGAAACCACATCTCGGCTACTTCAGTCTTGTTCTGGCTTTGCTTGTTGACTGTCCACGCCTCACAACCGTATAACAGTATTGGTTCTATATAACATTCAAGAACTCTCTTCCTGTATATCAGCGTGCAGAACATCAAGTAGGCACTTTGACCTTTTGATTCCCGCATCCTATCCACCAACTGCAAAATCTTAACCCTTAGATTCTCTCACTTATCCGCCAGCTTCCTGCAGGAAGCTGGTGGATAAGGTGAGGGAATCAAAGGGTTAAGTTTTTGCTTTGCCAGCATGGTTGACAATGCAGGATGCTGTGGACAGGGTGTGGGAGTTAAAGGGTTAAAGATCCTGTTAGTCGTGGCAGTGACTGGTGGCCTATAGAAACAAGTAAACACCCGGCATACACATTTATCAAAGCTGGAGAATGCAGACAGTGTAGCATTATACTGCTTACATAATGTAGGCAAAACAACGTTTATACTGATACCGGGAAAAAATCAGTACGCTTTTGACAAAGGACGTTATGCTTTCAGTAAAGAAATGATGAATGTTTGACAAAATATGTTTTCTAGCAATTTATCAACTTTCATAGTATAAAGACACATGCAGTCATTTATACGTACATTCGTACAGTATTCTTACATGCGTGCATATATGCATGCGATACATACACAATATACGTGCATGAATGCATTCTTGTACAACGTATTAGCTTACATGTGTACAAGGCTTACATCGTTGTTTGTTTGTGTGTTTTTTTTTCAATCCCCTGTGCGATAAACTGGGTATATCCTTAGATTATGTGCGCGAATGGATTGATATGTGTACTCAATTTTCTTTCTTTTTTTTCCTGTTGAAGTTTTGTATGTTTTGAAGCAGTTACAGCCCCGATATTGCTCTACGCAGTCGGCTGGGCTTTAAACAACATCAACAATAATAATAACAATCTATATCGCTGACCTCTTCTTACACATAGCATCTAACTCTGTTAAATGTTATGTGCTTGCTGACGACACTTCTTTCACCACGTTCGAGAAACAGATTTCTGAAATCTAAGAAACACTACAACTATGTATAAATCAACTATCAAAATGGTGTAATGCAAACCATATGCAGGTCAATCCTATATAAACAAAATCAATAGTAATAAAAAAAAATTATAGCAACTTGTCAAAAACACAAACTATCAAAACTGTATCTTCAGTTAACTTAGATGGTGTAGATATCTGAATATCGTGTACTTAGTGTATTAAGACTTAAACGTTCCCGCGCCGTGCGATGCATGAGGCAGCGAGAGTGCCCCAATGGACTCGGTGAGCAGACTGTTTCAGCGCATCACTCCAGCGTCTGTCCACCGGTTGTAAATCTCCGTCACCCGTCCAGCGCCCGTTCATTTTTGGTCTTCCCTTCCTTCGTTGTCTTCCTGGGTTCCAGTTCAGGATTTGGTTGATAGGTCTGGAAGATGGCAGTCTAACGGCATGGCCCAGCCAACTCAGCCGACACTTGCAGATGATGTTGGTAACTGGGATCTGTTTGCTTCTTGACCATACTTCATGGCTGATCACAAAGTTTTCCATTTGATACCCAAGATCTTGCGTACTTGCATTTTGGCAAAAAGCTTCTTCTCCTGGCTTGCATTCAGTTGCACATTCGACAGCTGAACAGCAAAGCGGGCGGAATGTTGAGATGTAGAACTGCAATTTTGGTTTGAAGGAGATTTTCTTGCTGTTCCAAACTTTTGACAGTTTTTTAATTGCTGTTGTTGCTTTGCCCAAGAGGCAGCTCGGTTCTTTAATCATGCTACTGGAATTGTTGATTGAACTGGACAGGTAGGTAAAGTCCTTGACGGCCTCACCTCGTCCTGTCCACAGAATGCTCCTGATGATGATGGGTGTTGTTGATCAAGCATGGTTGTTGTTGTTGTTGTTGTTGTTGTTGTTGTTGTTGTGTTGTTGTTGTTTGTTGTTTTCTTAGCACTGATGATAAGTCCAACACTGTCGGCATCTTTCCTGATATCACTGACGAGTGACTGGAGGTCTTGAGTGTCACTAGATAGAGCGGCGATCTCACTTGTGAAGTCCAAATCGGACAGAAGCTCCCTCTCATGCTACTGGATGCCTTTCCCTTCGGCAACCTTCCAGTGTAAAGAGGATTGGGGTGACAAGATGCAGCTCTGACGAACACTCGTCAGCACTTCAAACCAGTCGCTCAGACCACTTCTGTCATGACACAGCATATAGCATTGCTATAAATGTTCTCCGTAGCATGCCGTAGGCTCGCATGATCTTCCAAGGCGATGGCAAGTGAATGCTGTCAAAGGCTTTGGTGAAGTCAGTGAAATCGATGACCAGGGGCGCCGCGCTTAGAACTCTGTGCAGTTTTCAATAATGCAGCATAGTGTAAAGATTTGTTCCATTAATGAGCGTCTGGGGTCGAATGGATGCCTTTCCCTTCGGCAACCTTCCAGTGTAAAGAGGATTGGGGTGACAAGATGCAGCTCTGACGAACACTCGTCAGCACTTCAAACCAGTGCTACTGGAATTGTGCTTGCTGTTCTCTGAGCTCTCCGTCTACAACATCCCACATTCTATTTAAAACGAGCTGGCGGTAAACTTTACACGGGATGAATGGGAGAGTGACCCCTCTTCAGTTATCACATTCGTTCGGGTTGCCTTTCTTTGGAATGCGAACTGCAGCTCTGTTTTTCCTGTCTTCAGACACTTCACCTGAGTTCCACACTTGGTCGCAGAAAGTGGACATCTAACAGACAACACAATATCCATCTGACTTCAGCATCTCCGAAGTGATACTATTATAACAGGGGACTTGTTTGTTCTTGAGGCTTCTAATGACGTTTGTCACTGCTTCTTCGGTGAAGTCCCCTCTATTTATGGGCAGTGAATATGTAGGATCTTCAAAGTTTGCTGGTGAAACTGGTTCAGGCCTGTTCAGCGCCTGTTTAACCCTTTGACTCCTGCACCCTATCCAGCAACACCCTGCATTGTTAATCATGCTAGCAAGGCAGCAAAACCTTGACCCTTTGATTCCTCACCCTATCCACCAGCTTCTTTCAGAAATCTGGTGGACAGGGTGAGGGAGTCAAATGGTTAAGATTTTGCTGTCGGCGGATAGGATGCGGGAGTCAAAGGGTTAAAATGGTCTGCTCTCACCATGCAAGTTTTTTTCCTCTCCTTTGGACAAGAGCATGCTATCTTTTCCCCCCTCACCGGTCTGGAACTAGCCTCAATGCTGCCAGTGATTTTCTTTGTTACCTGGTAAACCGCTCTTATGTCATCACAGGATGCTGCACTTTGGGTTCTCACTTGCCTGGTCTTCCGGCTAAGTCTGTTTAACTTTTTGTTCACTGCGCTTCACCTCCTAGTCTTGTACTCCGCCACCACCACCACTAACACCTACTACCACTACTGCTACTGCTGCTGCTACTACTACTGCTACCACTACTACTACTGCTGCAATTGCTACGACTTCTACTTCTACTGCTACTGTTATTACTATTTCCACTGATGCTGTCGCTGCTGCTGATACTACTACTACTACTTCTACTACTACTACTACTATTGCTTGTTTTGGACTCCTAGTCTTTGTTAGTGTATTCCTGGAAGATTGCATTGTCGCCTTAAACTATGTCTTTTCTGAATCAGGTCTTTTCTTTTTGCCTTCTTATGATAGAGCCATGGACCCAGGATCTGATATCTCGAGTTCAACCCCAGCCTGCAACATTAAAACATGGCCTGTTCTCTGTCCATCTGAATGTTTCCATCATTCTGGTGGTGTCAGCTTAGTGTTTCAAAAGTCCCTTCACCCCTTCCTCCTGTCCCCAATTTCAGGACCTTGTCAGCGCTTAGGGTTTGCGCAGGCTTGGGAAGTCTGCCAGATAATTGCTGGCAGATTTGGGTGGAGGACGCATGGAATTGTCCGAGTGCTATGAATTCCTCTTGAACAAACTCCAAACTCCAAGTTCCCTCGCTTCTGTCAGTCCTTCTCTACATCCAGCTGTTGCTGGCAATGGCCATATTGCCAGGAGCTGTGGACTAATTTCTCATGAGAGTAGAATACTGGGACATTACTTTAGAATCTTAAGCTTTTGGGTGTTGAATCTTCTTCCTGTGGCTGACTTCGTCTTTTCAGCTGGATCTTTATACGTGAACAAAAAAACTTACATGGAAAAATCCACGTTGATCATCTCAGTGAAACTCTCTCTCTGAGAATTTGTTTCTTCTTAGTAGGCCAACATACTTTATCAACACTGAAGTGAAAAAGCTTTTTAAAACACTGCTGGTATCAAATCACATATGGACTATGCGTCTACAGTAAGCGAGGATTGCAGTGAAGCTGTATTGTAAACAATTCCCTGCTCAGAAGAGCAGGAAAACTACTGATGACTTAACATCTCCCCAAACCTAGAACACAAATTAAAAAAGCAGAAACACTACAACTCGAAAACCCACTTAAGTACCAGAAAAACACAAGACCAACCAACGTAGCTAACATTGTGACCCTGAATCCAAAACAAGTATGACTGCCCGCGTTCAAGCAAACAGAAACCAGGAAAAAAACACGAAAAAAGAATCAGAACGCATATTTAATACAACAAGACAAGACAGGCGCAAATTTTCGGCCAACTGGCCTTTGTCAAGCGTAAGATCACAAACGAACAAACACCAGATACAAACATTAGGAGAAAAAGACTGAAACTTGCTTGCTGCTTCGTCCAGTGTGAGAAAAGGACTAAACTGAAAATGATTCTCTGCTCAGGACAGCAGGAAATTTCAGATAACTAACAATCCCCAAACCTAGACCACAAATTTAAAAAAAAAAAACGGAAATACTACAACTCGAAAACTCTCATAAGTACCAGAAAAACAGAAGACCAGCCAACTTAATTTAGTCCTTTTCTCACACTGGACGAAACAGCAGGGAAGGTTTCAGTCTTTTTCTCCTAATTTTTGTATTTGGTTGTTTGTTTTGTTCGTTTGTGATCTTACGCTTGACAAAGGCCAGCTGGCCGAAAATTTGCGCCTGTCTTGTTGGTTGTATTAAATAGGCGTTCTGATTCTTTTTTGTGTTTTTTTTTTTCTGGTTCCTCGTTCTGACCCTGAATTATAATGACACACTTGGGATATCCAAAGACTATTATCTGTCTGGTCAAAGAGACAACTTATGCCTGTAGAAAAAAAAACAAAAATTATTGAAACATTGGCAGTTTCCAGACTAAACATTCCTTAACAGATTTACCCGATCCTCCAGATCGATTTCTAAACCAATTGAATAAACTTTTTGTATAAAATTTTCTATAGGATGGAAAACAAAGTAACTCAAGCAAGCCTTATGTCTGTCATCTCTTTTTGAGAGTGGTGGTATCAAAATGCTGGATATCTACATTTTTCTGTCAGCAATGTTGGTTAAGGATGGTTAATGAGAATTTTCCGTGAGGAATCTATGATGAAAAACAAAAATGTTAAAATGAGCAAGCCCAGAGGTATTGAGTCTGTCAAGGTAGGGTGGAGAGTATGCAAACATAATCGTGACATTGTGTGTCACTAAATTCTGGTCTGATGTATCACAACACTATACAAATCTATGTGGCCAATGTAGACCTGAAAATGCCGGTGAACTTGTCGCTGAAAAATAAATTCATTACAGTGTAAATATGATCAGATGCAGAGACAATAGAACTGTACATCTGAAATCATGGACTGGTAATAACATAACTATCATTAGTAGACTTAATCAATGGAGAAGGTGACTGAATTTTGAGTGATTTTCAAAGAACAGTTCCAAACGTACCTACTGGTTTTTTGTTTGTGTGTTTGTTTTTTGTTTTGTTTTTTTTTGTTTTGTTTGTTTGTTTCTTGGTATATAAAGGTATGAGGAGAGCTTACGTACGGACCTTCAAAGAAAAAAATCAAATATAGACATCAACGAAACAGTAATATATGAAAACTCCAAAGTGCTGAATTTATTCAACATGGCGAACTAAACAAAATATACATAATTCACCCACCTTGTGTAAGAAAATGGCAACAGACTTTTCTTGTCGCATCTTTAAACTGGAACATCATCTTAGAAAACATTTATGTCTGTCAATGACAGCCAGTTAAGACGATTCCGGCTTAGAATTATACAGATGTCATTACCAACACAAATCTTTTTATTTGTCTGTATACTTTCTGACACATCCTTGTGTTCATTTTGCAACATTGAAAAAGACAAAATTTTGCGTTTGTTTTGGGGATTGTTTATTTGTCCAAATCTTTTGGAAAGATATAGCAAGTTGGTTAAGGGACACATGTCAAAACTGTCAGAATTTTGAACCAGAAAAAAACAACAACAACACGAAAATATGTGTAGAATCAGAACACGTATTTAATACAACCAGACTCTACACTCGCAGATTTTCGGCGAACTGGCCTTTGTCAAGCGTAAACGTAAGACCACAAACGCAAAAACACAAATACAAAAATTAGGAAAAAGGACTGAAACTTCCCTGCTGCTTCGTCCAGTGGAGAAAAGTACTAAAATGAAATCATAATGTGTGTTGCGAGTAATGGTAGGAACTGGGGAGAGGGGAGGTAAATATGATGTCAGAGGGGAATGAGATGCATTATTATTGTTGTTATGATGATGATGATGATGATGATGATGATGATGATGATGATGATGATGATGATGATTTGTAGTAGTATGTAGTAGTAGTGTAGTAGTAGTATTCTTTTTATTATTATATCATCATCATTACATTATTATCATCATTATTATTATCATTATTGTTGTTTTTGTTGTATCAACATCATCATCATCGTCGTCGTCATCGTCGTCCGTCTTATCATCATCATCATCATATCATCAATAGTAGAAACTAGTAGCAGTATTGTATTGTTATTGTTTTTTTGTTTCATCATCATCATCATCATTATTATTAATAATAATATTATTATTATCATTACTATTATCATCATTATTATTATTATCGTTTTGTCTGTGTGCAGCGAAGGAAATAGACCCTGTGTATAGCCTGCTCAAGTGCGCGGCAGATCTGCCCAAAGTGTCGCGGGCAAACAAAGAGGGACAACTCGGCAGCCAGTGCCAGGGGGCGCACTGTGTGGGCCATGGGTCCAGCCCTTCATCTCAAGGTGATTGATGCCTTCTGGCCTCTACAGACACAACACGCGGTAAACGTCTTCTTCAGAGTGCACCGCCATTGAGTGTGAATCAGCCTGTTCCCTCAGTCCACCAAGTTTGTTTTGCAATCCCTAGCTGTTTCTCCATAAATCACTTTTCCCTCAGTGCTAGAGCCCTCAAGTGTGTTATGTAGCTCTAGTTGTCTCTATAAATCAGCATCTTCCCTCATTTCTTGCCTTGAAGTTTGTTTTGTAAGTCTTAGCAGTTTCTACATCATCAACTTTTTTTCAGTCCTGTCTCTCTCTCAACTCTCTTCCCTCAATTCTTGACAACAAGTTTGTTTTGTAATTATTAGTGCCTACATGCATCAACCTTTTTTTTCAGTCCTCTCTCTCTCTCAACTCTCTTCCTCATTCTTGACAACAAGTTTGTTTTGTAATTAATAGTGCCTACATGAATCAACTTTTTTTCATTCTGTCCTCTCTCAACTCTCTTCCTCAGTTCTTGACTCAAGTTTGTTTTGTAATTAATAGTGCCTACATGAATCAACTTTTTTTTCAATTCTGTCCCTCTCTCAACTCTCTTCCTCAGTTCTTGACTCATTGTTTTGTATATGGCTACTGAACTTTTTTCAATTCTGTCCTCTCTCACTCTCTTCCTCATTATGACTAAGTTGTTTCATAGACATAACTCTTGAGAGTCACGGAGTTATTCCCATGTAGAATTTCTCAAACCCAACACAGTTTGCGTTACCCATTCAGCTAGCATAGACGCAGCCACAAAGCATAAAGTGGTAAGCTCAGAACATTCCTCAAGTTTGTTTTGTAAGCAGTTTCTACATGAATCAATTTTTTTAAAATTCTGTCCCTCTCAATTCTCTTCCCTCAATTTTGCCTCCAAGTTTGTTTTGTAAATAGTTTCTACATGAATCAACTTTTTTTTTCAGTTCTGTCCCTCTCTCAACTCTCTTCCCTCAATTCTTGCCTCAAGTTTGTTTTGTAAATAGTTTCTACAATAATCAAACTTTTTTTTAATTGTGCCCTTCTGTCAACTTTCTTCCCTCAATTCTTGCCTTAACTTTGTTTGTAAGTTCTAGCAGTTTCTACGTGAGTCAACCTTTTTTTTTCAATTCTGTCCCTCTCTCAACTCTCTTCCCTCAATTTTTGCCTCCAAGTTTGTTTTGTAAGCAGTTTCTATGTAAATCAGCCTTTTCTTTTAATTCTTCCCTCTCTCAACTCTCTTTCCTCAACTCAATTCTTGCCTTTAAGTTTGTTTTGTAAGTTATAGCAGTTTCTACGTGAATTAATCTTTTTTTCAATTCTGTCCCTCTCAACTCTCTTCCCTCAATTCTTGCCTCTGAGTTTGTTTTGTAAATAGTTTCTACAATAATTAAACTTATTTTTTTAAATTGTCCTTCTGTCAACTTTCTTCCTTCAATTTTTTGCCTTTAAGTTTGTTTTGTAAGTTATAGCAGTTTCTACGTGAATTAACCTTTTTTTCAATTCTGTCCCTCTCTCAACTCTCTTCCCATCAATTCTGTTCTTTCAAGTTTGTTTTGCAGACAATCATGTCTTGTTTCTGAGTGAATTATTAACCTCTCCCCCCCTCCCCCCCCCCCGCACTTCTGCCCTCAAATGTTTGTATTGTAGACAGTAAAATTTAATGTTCCTACTTGAATCAACCTCTTTCCTCAGTTCTGCCTCTGAAGTGCATTGTAGGCAGTAGACGCTTCTATATAAAATCGACCTATTTTCTCAGTTCTGTCCTTCAGGTTGGTTTGAAGACAACTACTTTATATCCTAGATAAGATACACAGATACACATGCCATTCACATGTTACCAGAATTGTTCCAGTGATAGGATGATACAATACCAGTATAACATACACGCTAGGTAAACATAGGTAGGGCCTCAGGACCTGGCCAGCTCATGGGTTTATGTGCAGGCTTAAGGCTTGTGCCATGTGACACATCATACACATGGCACCTGTGACGTTAGTGCATATGGAATTCGTTCCGAGCGTGGAGACGTCGTCCTGAGAAACTGAAACTGAAACTATATCCTTTCTTACGTAAATCAAGTTCTTCTCTGTTTCCCGTTCCAAGTGTGTGTGTGTGTGTGTGTGTGTTCGTAGGCTGTAGCTGTTTCATGTAGTACTGAATGCTGCCAATAATTGTGAGCTGTTCGATTGTTTTTAGAAGTTCCTGCTCCTTTACAGCAAAGCTTGTTCAGCCTATGCCCATCCGATTTCCGTTCCGTACGTGCATACAGCTCCATTCCAGTCCTCATTTCATTTTTTCCTCTCCCCGCCTCTCTCTTACTGGTGTTTTTGAGTGTTTGTATGTGTGTGTGTGTGTGTGTGTGTGTGTGTGTGTGTGTGTGTGTGTGTGTGTGTGTGGTGTGTGTGTGTTTGTGTGTGTGTGTTTGTTGTGTGTGTGTGTGTGTGTTGTGTGTGTGTGTGGTAGTTTTGTGATGTGTTGTTGTGTTGTGTTTTGTGTGTGTGTTGTGTTGTGTGGTGCTTGTGTGTGTGTGTCTATATCTGTGTGTCTATGTGTGTGTTTGTTATGCGTGTCTGTTGTGTGTGTGTGTTTGTGTGTGTGCGCACGTTGTGTGTGTGTATGTGTGTGAGAGAGAGAGTGTGTGTGTGTAAGAGAGAGAGAGAGAGAGAAAAAGAGAGAGAGAAAAAGAAGAAAGAGAGAGACAGAGTGAGAGAGAGAGAGGAAAGAGAATGTTGAGAGTTCCATGGACAGCAAAGAAAACAAATGAGACAGTCGTGAAGGAGGCAGACACAAGAAAATCATTAATAAAGAAAATACGGACAAGACAAGCAACATTTACTGGACATTTTACGAGGCAAGAGAATTTACAGCACCTGGTCACAACAGGAAAGCTGGAGGGAAAGACAACACCAGGTAGACCCAGGGAGAAATTGTTGGACGGACTTGCAGGATGGCTGAGGACAGAGAGGCTGGGAGATGTACTTGCAGCGACAAGGGCTAGATTCGTATGGAGGGCCATGATCGCCAACGTCATGCGGCAGGGCACATGATGATGATGATGATGATGATGATGATGATGATGATGATGATGATGATGATGATGATGATGATGATGATGATGATGATGATGATGATAAAAGAGAAGACGCGAGTTTATGTGCTGTTTCAGTTGAGAATTAATGACAAATAGAACTGAAACATTGCTGTTGACAGTAAGAGGATTGACAGGTTTGGCTTTTGAACTTCAGCATAGTGAGATGAGGATCAAGAACAACGCCCAGTTTCTGGACTGTTTCAGAAAGGGCAATAGCATCATCCAGTCATGGATTTCAATGCAGCAGTCAAAAGCTTAAGAAAGAAGAGTTGACAGGTTTTAAGGTGATGCACTGTCGCAGAGCTGGGAGTCACATAAAATGATGTAAAATCGATGTTGTACTGAGTGATGACATTTGGCAAGTGGTGAGGTGTAGAGTGTGAAGAGGACTGGTCCAAGTACACTACCTTGGGGGACTCCGTATGCAGTGGTTCTTCATCATCATCATCATGTGCGCTGCCGCATGGCGTTGGCGATCATGGCCCTCCATATGCATCTATCCCTTGTCGCCGCAAGCACATCTTCCACCCTCTCTGTCCGCAGCCACCTTGCAAGTCCGTCCAATATTTTCTCCCTGGGTCTACCTTGTGTTCTCTTTCCCTCCAGCTTTCCTGTTGCGACCAGGTGCTCTAATTCCCCTTTCTTCATAAAATAGCCTATAAGTGTGTGTGCAGTGGTTAAGACAAATAAACAAACAGGAAAATTAGGGTTGCCTGGCTTTCAGTGGTAAAGACAAATATACAGAAAAAGCAGAGTTGTCTACCTTGCATTAGTTAAAAACGATCAGAAAAATCAGGGTTGTCTTCCTTGCAATATGAGAACAAATAAAACAGTAAAAGCAAAAAATGGCTGCAGTGGTAAGAACGTACAGGAAATTTCGGGGTTGTCTACCTTTCAATGGTCAAGATAAACAAGCAGGAAAAGCAGGATTGTCTCCCATGCAATGATAAAGACTAACAAACAAACAGGAAAATCAGAGGTCTCTGTGTCACAATAGTAGTAAGGACTAATAACCAAACAGAGAAAATCAGGAAGACGAAGAAGAAGCAAAGAAACAAAGTTTGACAAGAAAAGGCAAAGAAACAAAGTTTGACAAGAAAAAGCAAAGAAACAAAGTTTGACAAGTAAAGGCAAAGAAACAAAATTTGAAAAAGAAAAAGCAGAGAAGCAAAGTGTTGAAAAAGAAGGTTAAGAAACAAAGTTGAAAAGAAAAGGCAAAAAACAAGGTGTTGTAAAAGAAGGTTTAAGTAAACAAGTTTAAAGGAAAAAGGCAAAGAAACACAAGTTATGAAAAAGAAAAAGCAAAAAAAATAAGTATGGAAAAAAAGACAAAACCAAACAAACAAAGTAGAAAAGAAACAAACAAAGAAACAAAGTTTGAAAAGAAAAAACAAAAGAAACAAAGTTTGAAAAGAAAAACAAGAAGAAAAAGTTTGAAAAAGAAAAAGCTAAGAAAAAAGTTTGATAGAAAAAAAACAAAGAAACAAAGTTTGAAAAAGAAAAACAAAGAAAAAAGTTGAAAAAAAAAACAAAAAACAAAGTTTGAAAAAGAAAAACCAAAGAAACAAAGTTTGAAAAGAAAAACCAAAGAAACAAAGTTTGAAAAGAAAAACCAAAGAAACAAAGTTTGAAAAAAAAAACCAAAGAAACAAAGTTTGACAGAAAAAAAACAAAGAAACAAAGTTTGAAAAAGAAAAACAAAGAAACAAAGTTTGAAAAAAAAACAAAGAAACAAAGTTTGAAAAAGAAAAACCAAAGAAACAAAGTTTGAAAAAGAAAAAGCCAAAGAAACAAAGTTTGAAAAGAAAAACCAAAGAAACAAAGTTTGAAAAAGAAAAAACAAAGAAACAAAGTTTGAAAAAAAAAAAACCAAAGAAACAAAGTTTGAAAAAGAAAAAAACAAAGAAACAAGTTGAAAAGAAAAAACAAAGAAACAAAGTTTGAAAAAGAAAAAACAAAGAAACAAAGTTTGAAAAGAAAAAGCAAAAAACAAAGTTTGAAAAAAAAAAACAGCAAAGTTTGAAAAGAAAAAACAAAGAAACAAAGTTTGAAAAGAAAAGGCAAAGAAACAAAGTTTGAAAAGAAAAAAACAAACAAACAAAGTTTGAAAAAGAAAAAAACAACGAAACAAAGTTGAAAAAAAAACAAAGAAACAAAGTTTGAACAAGAAAAAACAAAGAAACAAAGTTTTAACGCAAAGTCAGGAACGATGCCAACTGGATTCGCTTAGAAGTTGGCAGTTTGTTTTTGTGTTGCAATTAGTGTGTTTGTATAAGTGTGTATATGTGCGAGGGTCTGTGCGTGCTGCGTGTGTGTATTCGCACGCGCGTGTGTATGTGTGTCTGAGGGCAGAGAGATGGAGAAAGAGAGAGAGAAGAAAAAGAGAGACGAAAAGAGAGAGAGAGAGAATGATGATGATGATGATGATGATGATGAGGGTCTTTCACCTTCCCTCTCCTTTCTCAACCGTACACCACCTTTGCTGATCTCTTTTTCTCCACACTCCGTCTCCACGACCTCCCAGAGGGTGTCATTGTACCACTGACGTTAGCTTTGTCTCTTCTTCTTCTTCTTCTTTTTTAATTCATGTTCGCTTTTCTCCTCTGTCATTTTTATAAACACTCCGACATTTCTCGGAAGCGTGTATACACATTTTTGTGCCCACGCTGGGCAGGCTACGGGTAGGTTGCTGCAGGGGTCCGCATACTCCGTCTCCTGTTGACGTGTCTGCTGGCTGTTTTCTTTGTTTTTGTACCCGCCAGACAGTGACAGGACTTGCAGGTTCGTGTACGTGTACGTACATACGTACTTGTACTTGAGGGTTTGCCTGAGTGTACACACGAAGGGGATTTCAGCATTAACAGGTTGGAACACATGTTACTTAGACTGGAGGACCTGAACAAACCATCCTATATCCACCAGGCGTAATAATAATAACAATAACAACAACAATAATAATAATAGTAACGATAATAATAATAATGATAATTACAACAACAATGATGATGATAATGATAATGATACTATAATAACAATGATGATAATAATAATAGTAATAATGATAATAATAATAATAACATTAATAATAATGATAAAATAATAATAATGATGATGATGATGATAATAACAATAATAATGATGATAATAATAATAATGATAATGATAATAATAATAATAATAATATGATGATGATGATGATGATGATGATGATAACAATAATAGTAATAACAATAATAATGATGATGATGACGACGACGACGACGACGACAACGACATCAACAGCAATAATAATAATCATCATCATCATCAACATAATCATAATAATGATAACAATAATAATGATGATAACAATAATGATAATAATAATAATAATAGTAATAATGAAAATAATAATAATAGTGATAATAATAATAACAATAATAACAATAATAATAATGATGGTAATGATAATAATAATAACAATAATAACAATAATAATATAACAATAATAATAATAATAACAATAACAATAATAATAATGATGGTAATAATAATAATAACAATAATAACAATAATAATAATAACAATAATAACAATAATAACAATAATAATAATAATAATAATAATAACAATAATAATAATGATGGTAATAATAATAATATTAATAATAATAATAATACTACATGTGACAAAAAGGGGAAGAGAGACGAGAAGACAGTTGACCATCCTGGAGGCTATGGTAGTTATGTTGGTGGTGTTTGTTGAACAAGCGATATAGTGCGCTCTAAAAGTCTGTCAACGCCTGAAGCGAACGAGCTGTATTTATCAATTGCAGACACGTTTGAACTTTTTGAACTTGCCAAGTTTTTACACACTCGTCTGGTGGGAGGAACAGAGGTAAATCACCTAACCCCCCTTCCCCCCCCCCCTTTCTAATCTGATTAATTGGAGTCTGGATTTAGACAGCTGTGTGCGTTCGTACCCCCAGCCTACTCAGCTGGGAGTGGGTTCCTGACCCTTTTGGGAGTGTGGGAATGTACAGCATCGAATGGGATGAGATAAGCGCTGCCCGGATAAAATTTCAGAGTCGCTACCACCTCATTCCTCACGATTTCAGGGTTACGGTCGACCGATCCAATAAACATCTCTGCACTTTTAGCATCATTCCGACAAACCACTAAATTTACTGCGCACGCGTGTAGATAACGTTTTGTTTACTGGCAGATAGTGCGCATGCGTGTAGATAACGTTTGTGTTTACTGGCAAACAATACGCACACGTGTAGATAATGTTGTGTTTACTGGCAAACAGCGTGGACGCGTGTAGGTAATGTTTTGTTTACTGGCAAACAATACGCACACATGTAGATAATGTTTTGTTTACTGGCAAACAATACGCACACGTGTGGATAATGTTTTGTTTACTGCCAAACAATACGCACACGTCTGGATAATGTTTTGTTTACTGGCAAACAATACGCACACGTCTGGATAATGTTTTGTTTACTGGCAAACAATACGCACACGTGTAGATAATGTTTTGTTTACTGGCAAACAGCGTGGACGCGTGTAGATAATGTTTTGTTTACTGGCAAACAATGCGTACACGTGTAGATAATGTTATGATTACTGGCAAACAATACGCACGTGTGTAGATCATTTTGTTTACTGGCAAACAATGCGCACGCGTGTAAGTAATGTTTTGTTTACTGGCAAACAATACGCACACGTGTAGATAATGTTTTGTTTACTGGCAAACAATACGCACACGTGTAGATAATGTTGTGTTTACTGGCAAACAATACGCACACATGTGGATAATGTTTTGTTTACTGGCAAACAATACGCACACGTGTAGATAATGTTTTGTTTACTGGCAAACAATACGTACACATGTGGATAATGTTTTGTTTACTGGCAAACAATACGCACACGTATAGGTAATGTTTTGTTTACTGGCAAACAATACGCACACATGTGGATAATGTTTTGTTTACTGGCAAACAATACGTACACATGTGGATAATGTTTTGTTTACTGGCAAACAATACGTACACATGTAGAAAATGTTTTGTTTACTGGCAAACAATACGTACACATGTGGATAATGTTTTGTTTACTGGCAAACAATACGTACACATGTAGAAAATGTTTTGTTTACTGGCAAAATACGTACACATGTGATAATGTTTTGTTTACTGGCAAACAATACGACACATGTAGAAATGTTTTGTTTACTGGCAAACAATACGTACACAGTGGATAATGTTTTGTTTACTGGCAAACAATACGTACACATGTGGATAATGTTTTGTTTACTGGCAAACAATACGCACACATGTGGATAATGTTTTGTTTACTGGCAAACAATACGTACACGTGTAGATAATGTTTTGTTTACTGGCAAACAATACGCACACGTGTAGATAATGTTTTGTTTACTGGCAAACAATACGCACGTGTGTAGATAATGTTTGTTTTACGGGCAAACAATACGCACACGTGTAGGTAATGTTTTGTTTACTGGCAAACAATACGCACCGTGTGGATAATGTTTGTCTACGGCAAACAATACGCACACGTGTGGATAATGTTGTGTTTACTGGCAAAGAATGCGCGACCGTGTGGATAATGTTTTGTTTACTGCAAAGAGCGCGAACGCGTGTAGATAATGTTGTGTTTACTGCAAACAGCGTGGACGCGTGTAGATAACGTTGTGTTTACTGCAAACAATACGCACACGTGTAGATAATGTTGTGTTTACTGCAAACAATACGCACACGTGTAGATAATGTTGTGTTTACTGGCAAACAATACGCACACGTGTAGATAATGTTGTGTTTACTGGCAAACGCCCAAAGAGAACGCATGATTCTAATAAGGAACATGCGGCAGGCCGCAACTGAATCAGCAAACCGAAACAAGGGAAGCAATTTGGAGATCACCAGGTAAGAGTTTTTCCCCATCCGTTTTGTTTAGGTTTCATGAGACGCCCCTTCTAGAAATGTTATCATAACGTTAATTGAGACGCATACACATTGAGCTGTGCACAGTCTGTTCCAGCCTCAGAATAACAATCCATCCATTAAAATGATAAGTTTGGAAACAGTTGAAAAATTCTTGGTTTCAGTGTCATGCAAAAATGTTACCACGTCAACGTCCTTTGAAACTTTGCATACATGTGCAATTTTCCAACAATATTTTATCAGCAGATTACTTATTTTAACTGAGTTCGTGTAATTGCCTCAGCAAAATATCAAGTTTTTGAGTTTACATAATTTCCTCAGCAAAGTGTTGAGTTCTTTTGTTTGTGTAATTTCCTCACTTAAGTGTCGAGTTTTTGAGTTTATGTAATTTCCTCACTTAAGTGTCGAGTTTTTGAGTTTATGTAATTTCCTCACTTAAGTGTCGAGTTTTTGAGTTTATATAATTTCCTCACTTAAGTGTCGAGTTTTTGAGTTTAAGTAATTTCCTCACTTAAGTGTCGAGTTTTTGAGTTTATGTAATTTCCTCACTTAAGTGTCGAGTTCTTGAGTTTATGTAATTTCCTCAGCAAAATCTTGTGTTTCTGATTTTTTGTGTAATTTCCTCAGCAAAGTATTTATTCTTGATATGTGTATTTCCTCGCAGTATTTAGTTTGATATGTGTAATTTCCTCAGCAAAGTATTTAGTTCTTGAGTATGTGTAATTTCCTCAGCAAAGTATTAGTTCTTGGTATGTTAATTTCCTCAGCAAAGTATTCAGTTTCTTGAGTTACATCCACATAAGATTTACACATTTCGAATAATTTTCTAAGCGACTCTTACGCACATTAGGTATGAACATACATGTAAAGTAATTGTATGTATATACTGGCAAAGTGTACACACACACACACGCGCACACACACACACACACACACGCGCGCACACACACACACACACACACACACACACCACGTACACATAGATATATATATGTATGTATATATGTATGCGTATATATAATATATACATATACATATATATATATATATATATATATATATATATATATATATATATATATATATATATATATATTAAAATATATAAAGCAGTCTCCAAATTAGGCCTATTGCACTGGTATAAATGGAATTTTGTGCTTGGCAAGGTCACCGTGAAATCGAAGAAGTATCAGATCAAATCAGATTTGATGTGAAGCAAGGATGATGGTAAGGGACTTCCACAACAGTGAAAACAACGTGAATATGGTGAGAAATTCCAGACAAAGTGCTGTTCTTACACTTTCCTGAACAATTGCTCATTGTGGATACTTCACTTTTTAATGTCTGTGACTTTAACCCTTTGACTTCCGCACCCTGTGTTGTCAACCATGCTAGCATAGCAAAGACTTAACCCTTTGACTCCGGCACCCTGCGTTGTCAACCATGCTTGCATAGCAAAGACTTAACCCTTCGACTCCCTCACACTATCCACCTACTTCCTACAGGAAGCTGGTGGATAGGGTGAGGAAGCCGAAGGGTTAACTCTTAGCAAGTTGGTGGATAGGGTGCGGGAATCAAAGGGTTAAATTTAGCGCCATGACTTCTCAGCGGTCTACATCTTTGAACAAAAAAATAAATTGGTAAAAATCGTTCCAGAGGCAGCTAAGAATATCTTCCCTAACACAGATTTTGTCACAGAAACACAGCCCCCCCCCCCCCCCACACACACACACACACACTCAGGCGGACATCTCTCTCCGGTTGATATGAAGTAATCTCTGTCTTCTTTTTTTTTTCAAGGGAGATGGGAAAAGGAAGAGTGTTGGTATAGCCTGGCTGTTCTAGTGTGTGTGTGTGTGTGTGCGTGTGTGTGTGTATGTGCGTGCGTGCGTGCGTGCGTGTGTGTGTGTGTGTGTGTGTGTGTGTGTGTGTGTGTGTGTGTGTGTGTGTGTGTGTGTGTTTTATCGTCTTGTTTTTCGAAAGCTAAGTGTCAAGAAGAATGAAAGAAGGACAGTTTTTGTGGCTGCAGTGGCATGTACGAGCCGTAGAATTCAGTTTCTGTGTCAATTTGCCCAAGAAGTTCAGGCATCGCTGTCTGCCGTTTGTTGCAAGATTCTGTGCACTTTTGCCGTAAATACGTTGCAACGGAGATACAAAAATACTCATGCCAAACCAGTTGCAGTGGTGTAGTGGTTTAACACAACGGGCTTCCGACTGGAAAGTTGTGGGTTCGATTCCCCATCAGTCCCTCCAAAAACCATTGTGGGATTTTTCGGCTCTAACCGGCTCCTACCCAGAGTTGAGCGTGTTTTGGGCTCATTGGGAAGACTGGGACCACACAGTCGAGTCTCATCCACTTCACGGATGTGTCATTAAGGGTGTTGCTCAAATCTTCTGACCAGCACCGCAGATGTCTGTATCTCTCGGTCCTGGTTGACGCCAGGATATCTTATGATAGTAAGCGTAGAGTACAGCCCTGTCACGGCAGTCTCAATCCTAGATGGAACTCCGTAGCATCATGATTATCATCCTCATCGACATCATCATCATCGCATTGTAACAAAAAAATTCCAGCTTCTATGGCCATGAAGGTGGCGTAGAAAATGGGACCAAACAAAAAAACAAAAAAAAAGGTGAGCACAGAGGTAACCTCCCTGAGTGCGATGATCCTTAAAAAAAAATATTCATGCCACATACTGACTAAGTCTTAACCCTTTCTGTGTCAGACAAAATTTTAATTATTGTACAACTGAAGTGGTAGAAAATGTTTCTATTACCCAACATGGGAAGCAACTGCAGCTCCATAATGACAGTTGTAGTCCAGTAAAAGTTGCTGCTCTTGTCCTATTTTGTAATGAATAAACATGAACGCAGAAGCATTCGATTGTAGTTGCTGCAGGAAGTGTAAAAGTTGATTTCTTTTCGGTGAACCTAAACATTGAACTATAAATGTGCTGCAGTTAACATAAACATTTGAATGTTTTCGGTGAACCTAAACATTGAACTATATGTGCCGCAGTTAACATAAACATTTGAATGTTTTCGGTGAACATAAACATTGAACTATATGTGCCGCAGTTAACATAAACATTATAATTTTTGTGTACTGCAGTGAGCCTAAACGATGAAGTGTGTGTGTGTGTGTGTTACAGGGGGCATGTCTCTACTGTCAGCTTCAGGGGGTGTGGGCACGTGCGTCAGTTGTGGACCCATCCCACACAGCCCGGACAGCACTTCCCACAGGTTAGGCCACGACTTCAAACAGTTCTACAAACAGACCAGTCCTATCAAGCGACTATCTGCAGCGGAGCTGGGCATCTGATCCTGTCCCTGTCACATCTTGTGTTAGGTTTGAATACAGTTTTAGTGAACTTGAGACAAACAAACAAAAAATGGTGAAAAGACGGTGTCGTTTCGTCGTTGCCATAACGTAAGCTTGAAAGTCCAGGGAGAAATAATTAAAACAAACAAACAAACAAACAAACAAACGAAGAAACTAACAAACAAACAAACAAAAATCAAGCAAACAAACAAGCAAAGAAAGAAAGAAAAAAAATCACTAGCAATAAGCAAACATCAGACCTCACGCTTAAGAGCCAACCAATCATTCAAGCAAAGATAAACAAGCAAGCAAACAAACAAAAACAAGCAAACAAACAAACAAACAAACAGACAAACAAACGAAATCACTAGCAACAAGCAAACATCAGACCTCACACTAAATAACCAACCAATCATTAAGCAAAAGCAAAAACAAAAACAAACAAACATAACAAACACAGAAGTCATTAGGCTTTGTACAACTGGTTGTCGTTTGAACTGTGATGATATGAAGCTGAGCAAACAATCGTTTAACAGTAGGCCATGCCACGAATTGCTGTTGTTGTGTTTGATCGAGAGCTGTCGTCGTCAAAACTTTCCTTGTGACAAGTATTCCACAGGAATCAGTACGTGTGTAGTACTTCACCTTCAGGAAGGCCGAGAAATCAAAAACAAACAAACAAACAAACAAAAAATCAATCAAGAGGACACAGAGGTCTGACATAGAGAAGTCTTCGCTGTTTGTGTTTGATTATCAGTCTGCAGTGTGTGACCTGTTAACTATACTCCATTCCTCTACTCCTTGTGTTGTCCTCTTTGATTCCTCTCTCTCTCTCTCTTCCTAACCCCACCGATGTATGACAATCTTGACATCCTGATTAGCAGTGACTTCATGTACGTAGTCAAAGACAAAATATGGTGTACGAATATTTATGTATCTATAAAGACACGGTAACGCTATTGACAGTCTAGACGAAAAACAACAACAACAACAAAAGTCAGTTGGACTGGACATGTAATATGTCATTGCACTTTTTTTTTTTTTTTTTTTTTTTTTTTTTTTTTTTTTTGCATATGTTTGTTTGTAATTTCTCGCATATTTTATGCCATTTGGATTGATTTAGACGATATAACTTTGTTGTACGCAAAGCAATCCTTGCAGATAAAAAAGGCAAAATTTAGACCTAAACAGACCACGTACTGTAGAACAGGTTCGGAACATCAGTTTGATGAGCGATAAGCGTCTCTGACTCTAACACAACACCTGATTTAACCCTTTCATTGCCGCACCCTATTCACCAACTGCAAAAACTTCACTCTTTGACTCCCTCACCCTATCCACCAGCTTCCTGCAAGAAGCTGGTGGATAGAGAGATGGCGTCAAAGAGTTACGGTTTTGCTTTGCTGGCATTGTTGACAGTGCAGAATGCTGGAGGGCAGGGTGCGGGAGTCAAAGGGTTAAATTTGTCGACTTCAAGAAAGCCTTTGGTCGAGGGTGTGTAGCATGTAGTGAAAAGAAGATCCTCACTGTGTTGAGAAGATCCTCACTGAAATCATCACAGCATTTTACAAAGACGCTTGAAATTCGAATCTCTTGAACAAGATGAAACATATTTTATGATAATCGTGAATTGGAGTTCAACAGGGTTGTCTCCTGTCTCCAGTGCTGTTTTATTTCTTCCGAAAAAAAATCCAGCAGGACACTCTTCAAAATGTCCACATCATGTCCACGTCTGTCAATATATTGCCTTTGTAACAGGCAGTGTGCTAATGACATTAATCTTACAGTTGGCAGGGAGGCAGAACTCCAAAACCTTACAGACAGGCTGGAGAAGGCCCTGGGAGCCCATATCACGAAAGTCAATTGTGAAAAAAAAATCAGTTTTTAATCAAGGCTTCCGACAACGCACAGCAACCAACGTTTTCCTTGAGAAACAGAAACTGAAGAAGTGGACAAGTTTCAGATACCTCTGATCCATTGTGTGCAAAGAGAGCTGCTCAATGCTGATTAAATAACGTAACACTCAGCCTGGTCTCATTGGTTTCGGCAAATATGGACTCTGTCTAAAGAAATAGCTCCTTTCTCTTCCCACAAGAAGTCACATGTACAAATGTCTGCATTGTATTGTCTGTTACCTGTACATCCTCAGAAATTGGGTACTTACAATTGATACAGAGCAAAACTTTCAGGTGTTTGATTATTGTGGCTACAGAAGTGTACTGTACATTTTGTACGGAGAGCACAAGACAACACTATTTTACCAGGCAGTAAGCCAAACCAAGGAAGGAACAACGCATTGCGATAACACGCCATTAACTGGTTTTGATACGACTATGTGCCCTAAATCCTCCCCCTCCCCTTCCCTCAAGGAATAGTTCAGGTCCAGCGTCGAACAAGGAGACCAAAACTCCTGATAGGAAACCATCAAGGAATGTGTAAGTTGGAACACTGCTGATTTCAGCACAGGATGAAGACGGAGAACGCTGACGATCTCTGATAAAACAGACATACGTTACAGTGTCCAGAGGTTACAGGAGAACGCTGACGATCTCTGATAAAACAGACATACGTTACAGTGTCCAGATGTTACAGGAGAACAGCTGACGATCTCTGATAAAACAGATATACGTTACAGTGTCCAGATGTTACAGGAGAACGCTGACGATCTCTGATAAAACAGATATACGTTACAGTGTCCAGAAGTTACAGGAGAACGCTGACGATCTCTGATAAAACAGATATACGTTACAGTGTCCAGAGTTACAGGAGAACGCTGACGATCTCTGATAAAACAGATACGTTACAGTGTCCAGAGTTACAGAGAACGCTGACGATCTCTGATAAACAGGCAACGTTACAGTGTCCAGAAGTTACAGGAGAACACTGACGATCTCTGATAAACAGATTTTACTTACAGTGTCCAGAGGTTACACAGAGACACGTGTAATGACATAATTGTCAAGGGAAGAATTTTTTGAGGTCGTTCTGGAATTTGGGGGAATGTTTATGCGAATTATTTCTATGTACAAATCACACACAACAAAAAGGAAGCCCTAAACTATACACGGATGAAATATCAACGTACCTTCACTACATGTTGCTGCAAAGACGATACACTTCTGTAAAGTTGTGTGGCCTACGACCGTCGACTCTCTGACCGTTCTTTCTTCTCTCTCTCTCTCTCTCTCTCTCTTTTTTTTTTTCTCTCTCTCTCTCTCTCTCTCTCTCTCTTCTCTCTCTCTTCTCTCTCTCTCTCTTTTCTCTCTCTCTCTGTCTCTCTTTCTTTCTCTGTCTTGTGTCTATCCCTTCATATTTGTAGACGGTGGATCAGAACACGGTGAGGTTCGATTCTGACTCAACTTGTCTTCATCTAAGCTGACTTCGAGTGTGTTATTCTACCTGTGAGTGCTATGAAAGAAACGTTAACGTGAATAACCATAGGCTAGAACCTATCCACTGAGCCGGTGGACCTTTCCCTTTCACTGGAGCGATCTTCGAAAACAACCCAATACAGTTGTATGCTTTACTGTTTGAATGTCTCGTTTACAGTCTAACATGAGTGTGATTGGCTGTACTGGTAGATGTTGGTTACTCATAAGCCCTCAGTCAAAAGGCTAGTTTGTCTGGCTTGCCGGACATTGTCAGCACCCTCAGTCTTCAAACCACAGGCCAGTTGTCCATCTTGCCAGACATTGTCAACACTTGTTTCAGACTAAGTACAGATATGGATCTGTTTCTATCTGAGGGATTTATGTGATGTAATGATGATGAACAAAATTGAGGCAGCCGAGATGTGGTTTCTAAGAAGAATGTTGAGATTCCATGGACAGCAAAGAAAACAAACGAGACAGTCTTGATGGCGGCAGACACAAGAAGATCATTGATAAGGAAGATAACGAAAAGACGGGCAACATCTATAGGCCATTTAAGAGGAAAGGGGAATTAGAGCACCTGATCACAACAGGAAAGCTGGAGGGAAAGAGAGCACCAGATAGACCCAGGGAGAAAATATTGGACGGACTTGCAGGATGGCTGAGGACATAGAGGGTGGAAGATGTGCTGACGGCAACAAGGGATAGATACGTATCGAGGGCCATGATCGCCAACGCCATGAGGCAGGGCACACGATGATGATGATGATGATGATGATGAGATGATGATGATGATGATGATGATGATGTTATTGTAGGACCTACGGAAATAGCCGCATGTTAAGGGTGGCATTGTGTGTTGAATTTACAGTGTGGTCACACGTACTATGCGATCAGTGTGTATGAAACGTTTGACACACAGATTGTTTCTAAAGGGATGGGCGTACATGAAGGTTATATCGTCTATTGAACCGTTGAAATGTCTACTCAGTGAAGTTTGTGTGGTATTCCTTGTCAACTCAGCTCAAAACTTACAATGAAATGACCATCTGTTGTCCACATGGTGTGAGAATTTTTTACTGTTCCGTAGGTAGATTTGAATGTTTCCTGCATAATTTGATTACAATAATATGATTTTCCCCGCATTTGTTTTGCATTTAGCGGTAGCCATTTTTGTACCTCACCTGTGTCACATTTCGTGTTTTTGTCACGAATGATGACGCGACTCACTGACTCAGAATGTAAATAATGGACAGCTTGATCAGTGTGCATATACAAGACTTTTGTTGGTAAACACTGAACGGTTTCAGAGGCTTTCAGTGCAATATATGTACTGGTTGAAAGATATGTATACTGACTGGAGATGTGATGTTGGAGATGGTTTTTTTTTCTTGTTTTTTTTTTCTTTTTTTTCTTTTGACATCCTGATACAGAGTGATTTTGTGTCCAGTACTGGCTGAAAATGTGTACACATGTTGGGCTTTTCTTCTTCTTTTTTCTTATTTTTTTTTAGATGAAACTCAAGATGGTTGTTGATAATCATAAAGCAAAATGATTTGAATTTTTTCTCCCGTTTTGTTTTTGGTGCAGCACTGACTGACAGAAAGCAGTATCTGTGATAGAGCGTGTAGCCAGGAAAGACAGGCAGGAAGATTGGAATGGTTGGGTCTTTTTTTTTTTTTAAATGAAACTGATTTCTCCTAGATGTCAGAAATGTGCATTTGATATAGAAAAGAGAAAATGTCTATAAAAAAAATAAGGGAAAACAAAATAAACACAAGAAGAAAAGACAAATTAGAAGGAAAAAATGAAAACCAAAGAAACAAAACAACAACAACAAAAACAAAAAACAAAGAAGAAATATAATGGTTACCTGGCTGAACCTGTCTCTCAGTGACAAAAAAGCTACTTACTGCGTAGTTTTCATCGGCGATCCGGCCGACTTCTTCAGCGCAACTGCTGGGTTGAGAACTGGCTTCAGTGCTCACCGCCGTCAGCGAACTCACGACAGTGCGACTGAATAAGTGAGGAGTACACCGATGGCAGGTTGTGTCGGCCACGGTCTCGATTGAGGGTGGGGTTCCTTGTGGCGATGTAAACTTCCTCCTTTATTCTCCTCTGGAATCATCTTGCTTCTTTGTCGAGAACTTGCACACTGTCCTTTTCAAAGTGGTGTTGGGTGTGGGTCAGATGTTCTCCCACTCCCATGTGCCCCCTCATCCTCAAGGATACGTTTCAGAACCTATTTTAACAATATGTCAGATTTTAATGTTTGGCTTTATTGGTTTATCATTTATTCACGTAAACCTGTGGTCCAAAGGGAGTGAGGTGGTAAAGATCTCTTGAAACTTATTTTAGAGCGGTATAAAGTGGGCAGTGCTCTCTCCCGCCCCTCGCTGCTTAACTTGCTGTAATCCTGAACAGGGTGAGGTACTCACAGACAATTAGATGACTGGATGCCACACGCAAAGGTTTGTTTTTACTTTGTGAGATTCGCACCTGTGCGAACGCCAACCATGCCTTTTACTCCATTAACAGCACATGATGACGATGACTGCTGGACGTTAAATAAAACTACACAGAATGGTCATCAACGTTCATTGGGAGATTTGACAAACTGTTCCATAATAAACGTTCATTAGGAGGATTTGACAAACTGTTCCATAATAAACGTTCATTAAGAGGATTTGACAAACTGTTCCATAATAAACGTTCATTAAGAGGATTTGACAAACTGTTCCATAATAAACGTTCATTAAGAAGATTTGACAAACTGTTCCATAATAAACGTTCATTAAGAGGATTTGACAAACTGTTCCATAATAACGTTCATTAGGAGGATTTGACAAACTGTTCCATAATAAACGTTCATTAAGAGGATTTGACAAACTGTTCCATAATAAACGTTCATTAAGAGGATTTGACAAACTGTTCCATAATAAACGTTCATTAAGAGGATTTGACAAAGTGTTCTATAATAAACGTTTATTCAGAGGATTTGATAAACTGTTCTGTAATAAACGTTCATTCGGAGGATTTGACAAACTGTTCTGTAATAAACGTTCATTAAAAGGATTTGACAAACTGTTCTATAATAAACGTTCATTCGGAGGATTTGACAAACTGTTCCGAAATAAACGTTTATTCAGAGGATTTGACAAACTATTGTATAATATAAATGTTTATTCAGAGGATTTGACAAACTGTTCTATAATAAACGTTCACAAGGAGGATTTGACAAACTGTTCTATAATAAATGTTTATTCAGAGGATTTGACAAACTGTTCTATAATAAATGTTCATTAAGAGGATTTGACAAACTGTTCCATAATAAACGTTCGTCAAGAGGATTTGACAAACTGTTCCATAATAAAAGTTCATCAAGAGCATTTGACAAAATGTTCTATAATAAACGTTCATTAAGAGGATTTGACAAACTGTTTCATAATAAACGTTCATTAGGAGGATTTGACAAACTGTTCCATAACAATCTTTCATTAAGAGGATTTGGCAAATTGTTCCATAATAAACGTTCATTAAGAGGATTTGACAAAGTGTTCTATAATAAACGTTTATTCAGAGGATTTGATAAACTGTTCTGTAATAAACGTTCATTCGGAGGATTTGACAAACTGTTCTGTAATAAACGTTCATTAAAAGGATTTGACAAACTCTTCCATAATAAACGTTCATTAAGAGGATTTGACAAACTGTTCCATAATAAACGTTCATTAAGAGGATTTGACAAACTGTTCCATAATAAACGTTCATTAAGAGGATTTGACAAAGTGTTCTATAATAAACGTTTATTCAGAGGATTTGATAAACTGTTCTGTAATAAACGTTCATTCGGAGGATTTGACAAACTGTTCTGTAATAAACGTTCATTAAAAGGATTTGACAAACTGTTCTATAATAAACGTTCATTCGGAGGATTTGACAAACTGTTCCGTAATAAACGTTTATTCAGAGGATTTGACAAACTATTGTATAATATAAATGTTTATTCAGAGGATTTGACAAACTGTTCTATAATAAACGTTCACAAGGAGGATTTGACAAACTGTTCTATAATAAATGTTTATTCAGAGGATTTGACAAACTGTTCTATAATAAATGTTCATTAAGAGGATTTGACAAACTGTTCCATAATAAACGTTCGTCAAGAGGATTTGACAAACTGTTCCATAATAAAAGTTCATCAAGAGCATTTGACAAAATGTTCTATAATAAACGTTCATTAAGAGGATTTGACAAACTGTTTCATAATAAACGTTCATTAGGAGGATTTGACAAACTGTTCCATAACAATCTTTCATTAAGAGGATTTGGCAAATTGTTCCATAATAAATGTTCATTAAGAGGATTTGACAAACTGTTCTATAATAAACGTTCATTCAGAGGATTTGACAAACTTCCATAATAAACGTTCGTTAAGAGATTTGACATACTTCCATAATAAAAGTTCATTAAGAGGATTTAACAAACTGTTCTATAATAAACGTTCATTAAGAGGATTTAACAAACTGTTCCATAATAAGTGTTCATTAAGAGGATTTGACAAAATGTTCTATAATAAACGTTCATTAAGAGGATTTAACAAACTGTTCCATAATAAATGTTCATTAAGAGGGTCTGACAAACTGTTCTGTTGTAAGTGTTGATTAAGAGGATTTGACAAACTATTCCATAATAAACGTTCATCAAGAGGATTTGACAAACTGGTCTATGATAAATGTTCATTAAGAGGATTTGACAAACTGTTCACGATAAACGTACATTAAGAGGATTTGACAACCTGTTCCATAATAAACGTTCATTAAGAGGATTCGACAAACCGTTCCATAATAAACGCTCATTAAGAGGATTCGACAAACTGTTCCATAATAAACGCTTATTAAGAGGATTCGACAAACTGTTCCATAATAAATGCTCATTAAGAGGATTCGACAAACTGTTCCATAATAAACGCTCATTAAGAGGATTCGACAAACTGTTCCATAATAAACGCTTATTAAGAGGATTTGACAAACTGTTCCATAATAAACGCTCATTAAGAGGATTCGACAAACTGTTCCATAATAAACGCTCATTAAGAGGATTCGACAAACTGTTCCATAATAAACGTTCATTAAGAAGATTTGACAAACTGTTCCATAATAAGTGTTCATCAAGAGGATTTGACATACTTCCAAAATAAACGTTCATTAAGAGGATTTGACAACCTGTTCCATAATAAACGCTTATTAAGAGGATTCAACAAACTGTTCCATAATAAACGTTCATTAAGAGGATTTGACAAACTGTTCCATAATAAACGTTCATTAAGAGGATTTGACAAATTGTTCCATAATAAACGTTCATTAAGAGGATTTGACAAACTGTTCCATAATAAGTGTTCATCAAGAGGATTTGACATACTTCCAAAATAAACGTTCATTAAGAGGATTTAACAAACTATTCCATAATAAACGTTCATTAAGAGGATTTGACAAACTGTTCATGATAAACGTTCATTAAAGAATATTTTACCGACTGTTCCATATCATTCCTTGCCTGACTGAAGGAAGGTCCCTCCATACAGGGGGGCATGTTGGGGGCTTTGTTGGCTACTTTGTTTTTGTACTTTGTCGCCATTGTGTACAGAGTTTTGTAGTTTTGTTGTTGTTAGTGTACAGTTTAGATGATGGTGTCACTGATTTGTTGTACAGTTTTTCCAATGCTTTGTACATTAGTGTGCACTCCGTAGAGTGGTGTCTATTCGCTATCCCACATTGGCCTCATGGGCCTCTCAC
>JAPXFY010000024.1:27189416-27194416 GCA_030674185.1 Monoplex corrugatus
CACACACTCGCGCGCACGCACTCACACTCGCGCGCGCACACACACACACACACACACACACTCACACAGCACCACCATCATTACCACCAAACACACACACACACACACACACACACACACACACACACACACACACACACACACACACACACACACACCACAACCACCACCACCACCACCACCAGACAGACACACATACACACACCACCACACACACATACACACACACCACCACCACCACCACCATCATTACCACACACACACACACACACACACACACACACACACACACAACACACACACACACACACACACACACACACACACACATACACAAGCACACACACACACATGCGCACACAAAGAGAGAGAAAACACTAACAAACAAGCATGCACACATACACACATACGCACAAACACACACAGACAGACACATATCACACACACTGCGCCCCCACGCACGCGAACTAGACGGACAAATAAAAATCACACCGGCATGCAAGCATATGTGCACGCACGCGCGCACACACACTCACACACACACACACACACACACACACACACACACACACACACTCACACACACACACACACACACACACACACACACACACACACACACACACACATACACACATACACACACACCACACAACTTGCACGCAACCGAAAGCAAACACACACACACACACACACACACACACACACACACACACACACACACACACACACACACACACACACACACACACACACACACACACACACACACACACACACACACACACACACACACAAACACGCACATCATGTGCGTGTAAGCGTGCGCACACGGTACACGAAGATTCTCCATTTCAGCAGAGTTCTGTGTTAGTTACATTTGTAGCTATGAGTTAAGAGTGCAGCGTTGTTCTTATGAGCCAAAATTGTCTTCCCCCTCAGCTTGGGGTAAAGGATGCTACTGTTTGCTGGTGTAAGAAGCCCGTCCGAACCCCCCTCCTCCCCCATATCACTCCCTCTCTCATTCTCTCTCTCTCTCTCTGTCCCTGTCTCTGTCTCTATCTCTGTCTTTGTCTGTCTCTGCTTCTGTTTGTCTGTCATCACATTGGAAAGACTAATGATCAGATAATGAAAACCATCTCACCGTTGACTCTCTCTCTCTCTCTGTCTCTGTCTGTCTGTCTGTCTGTCTCTTCTGTCTGTCTATCTCTCTCTCTCTCTCTCTCTCTCTCTCTCTCTCTCTCTCTCGGATGTATATGAGCCCACACTACCCTTCACCCACCAGGAGGAAAAAAATCTTTATCCTTCATCCATCAGGAGAAAAAAAATCTACTACCTTCACCCATCAGGAGAAAAAAAATCTACTACCTTCACCCATCAGGAGGAAAAAAATCTACTACCTTCACCCATCAGGAGAAAAATATCTACTTCCCTTCACCCATCAGGCGGATAAACTCTCTACCTTTTACCCATCAGGAGGAAAATATCTGTTACCCTTTGCCCATCAGGAGGAAAATATCTGTTATCCTTTGCCCATCAGGAGGAAAAAATCTCTACCCTTTACCCATCAGGAGGAAAAAATTTCTACCCTTCACCCATCAGGAGAAAAATATCTACTACCATTCACCAATCAGGAAAAATAATTTCTACCCTCACCCATCAGGAGAAAAAATTTCTACCCTTCACCCACCAGGAGAAAAATTTCTCTACCCTTCACCCATCAGGAGGAAAAAAATCTCTACCCTTCACCCATCAGGAGGAAAAAATTCTCTACCCTTCACCCATCAGGAGGAAAAAATTCTCTACCTTTCACCCATCAGGAGGAAAAAATTCTCTACCCTTCACCCATCAGGAGGAAAAAAATCTCTACCCTTCACCCATCAGGAGAAAAAAAATCTCTACCCTTCACCCATCAGGAGAAAATATCTACTACCCTTCACCCATCAGGACAAAAAAAATCTCTATCCTTTACCCATCAAGAGGTAAAAATCTAGTACCCTTTATTCACGAGCAGGACAAAATCTACTACCCTTTACCCATGAGGAGGAAAAACCTCTACCCTTTACCCATGAGGAGGAAAAACCTCTACCCTTTACCCATCAAGAGGATAAAATTTTACCCTTTACCCATCAGGAGAAAAAAATCTCTACCCCTTACCGATCAGAAGAAAAAAAATCTGTTACCCTTTACCCATCAGGAGGAAAAAATCTACTACCCTTTACCCATCAGAAGAAAAAAATCTCTACCCTTTACCCATCAGGAAAAAAATCTCTACCCTTCACCTACCAGGAGAAAAAATCTCTACTCTTTACCCATCAGGAGGAAAAAAATCTCTACTCACCCATCAGGATAAAAAAAAAATTCTACCCTCACACATCAGCAGGAAAAAATCTTTACCCATCGAGAGGAAACAAATCTCTGCCATTTACCCTTAAGAGTGAAAAAATTATATCCTTTACCCATCAGGAGGAAAAAAATTCTACTCTTCACCCATCAGGAAAACAAAAATATCTATCTTTTACCCATCAGGAGAAAAAAATCTATGTGTCACCCACCAGGAGGAAAAATCTCGTCCTTTTCCCATCAGGAGACAAAAAATCTTTACTCTTCGCCCATCAGGAGGAAAAAATCCTTATTCTTCGCCCATCAGGAGGAAAAAATCCTTATTCTTCGCCCATCAGGAGGAAAGAAATTCTACTCTTCACCCATCAGGAAAACAAAAATTTCTACTCTTCACACATCAGGAGAACAGAAATCTCTATTTTTTACCCATCAGGAGGAAAAATCTATCTTTTATCCATCAGGAGGAAAAATCTATCTTTCACCCATCAGGAGGGAAAATCTCATCCTTTGCCCATCAGGTGGAAATAAAATCTTCGCTCTTCGCCCATTAGGAGGGAAAAAATCCTTATTCTTCGCCCATCAGGAGGAGAAAATTCTTATTTTTCGCCCATCAAGAGGAAAAAATCCTTATTCTTCGCCCATCAGGGAAGAGGTACCCAGTTAGAATTGAACCCCAGACCTTCCGATTGAAAGTCTGACATCTTACCCATTTGGTTACCGTGCCTGTTGGACAAGTAGCTGTTTTGTAAGATGGGTCATTGATATGTACATTTCTAAACATTATTTTTATTATTTAAAATGTAGCATATATAATGTTCATATACCTCCTCTGAAGAGGCTGTGGCCTATATCATGAATAAGCTATCTGAAAGTCTGAAGTCTCTCTTTCTGTCTTTCTCTGTCTCTGTCTCTCTGTCTCTCTCTCTCTTTTCTCTCTCTGTCTCTCTCTGTCTCTCTGTCTCTCTCTGTCTCTGTTTCTGTCTTTCTGTTTCCGTCTCTGTCTCTGTCTGTCTGTCTCCCTGTCTCTGTCTCTGTCTCTGTCCTCTCTCTCTCTCTCTCTCTCTCTCTCTCTCTCTCTCTCTTTTCTCACTCTCTAGTTCTATCCATCTCTCTTTTCCGTTCTCATGTCTTTTTGTGTTAAAAATCGAAGACTATGAATATTTCAATTTTGCGTTGCTTTGTATTCAGTTTGTTATGAAACATTAAACAGTTTGTGTTAGTGTAGACCCTCCGGGCCGGTGTAAAAATGCATTTTTATGCTTATGCACAACCGTCGTTAATAGATATTTGTTCGTCCTCTCTGTCTCCTCTCTGTCTTTCTGTCTCTCTCTTCTCTCTCTCTTTCTCTCTCTTTCTCTCTTCTGTCTCTCTCTGTTCTCTGTCTCTGTCTCTCTCTCTCTTCTCTCTTTCTCTTTCTCTCTCTATCTCTCTCTCTCTCTCTGTCCCTCTCTGTCTCTCTGTCTCTGTCTCTCTCTTTGTCTCTGTTATATCTGTGTCTCTCTGCTCTCTCTCTCTGTCTCTCTCTGTCTCTCTCTGTCTCTTTGTCTCTTCTCTGTCTCTCTCTTTCTCTCTGTCTCTCTCTGTCCTCTCTTCTCTTTCTGTCTATCTGTCTGTCTGTCCTCTGTCTGTCTTTCTCTCTCTCTCTCTCTCCTCTCTCTCTCTCTCTCTCTTCTGTCTCTCTCTTTCTGTCTCTCTCTGTCTCTGTCTGTCTGTCTGTCTCTCTGTCTCTGTCTCTGTCTCTGTCTCTCTCTCTCTCTTCTCTCTCTTCTCTCTCTCTCTCTCTCTCTCTCTCTCTCTCTCTCTCTCTCTCTCTCTCTCTCTCTGAACATGAACATGAACGTATAAGTCACAAAAGACGCTGCTCGACGCCGACATCTACTGATGGGTACAAATGCTGGCAGTCAAATGTCGGATTTGTCAGAAAATCATCTGTGTTTTACAGACTACAGGGAACGCAACAACATTTGTACCAGTCTGTGCTACAGTGTACCTAACCCGCTGCCTTTTCACGTGTGGTGACATGGAAGTAAACCAGGGACCACCACCAGCACCATGGACGTGGCCATGGGAGATCTTCAGCAGGATGATGCAAAACAAGTCTGTATCAAACTGCGTCATGCAGAAACGAAAGAAATCCCAGGAAAGTGAGAAACGTCTCCAAGAAAGTATCGAGTGTTTGTTTTTCTGTAATGGAGGTGTTCGTCATGCGGAAACATTGATACGAATAAACAATCTGAATTTTTTTTAGAATCGGAGAAGTCCAATATGAATCGTACGTGGTTTGTGTCCTGAAAACGGTGCGTATTTTGAGTTCAAGTTTATATTGCTTATAGCCTAGCCGACTACTAGAGCATTATCAGGACTAACATATTTTGAGTGAATGAAGTAGAAAATCCAACCTTCCCGTTCGCTTCCAGGAAGTAAACAGAACCAAAGGACGACGCTGTTGGACAGATCCACACTCTTTGATTGTGAAATTGCCCCACTGGAGAGACAAACTTGATATCCTAAAAAAGATAAGCTGTTAGCTCGAAATGCAGACTGTTTTGATCTCGATGTAAATGTTTAGATAAATCAAATATTATTGTTGTAAGAAAAGGTGATTACGCTGCAAGTCATGAGAAATGATTTTACAAAGGTATAAAATTAAAAATTGA
>JAPXFY010000024.1:27199416-27221916 GCA_030674185.1 Monoplex corrugatus
CATTTGTTTGTATAATAAATGCAATGAGTATTGTACGTGTTTTCTTTTTTCATAACTGTATACCTACTTTTGCACCCCCTTGTATTATGGACATGAGTCGGAATGGAGATTGGCAATGGTCATTAATGTAAAAGTACACGCGCGTGCGCGTGTGCGCGTGCACGCAAATACACATTCACATTGACGTACACATACACATACATAATCACACACACACATACACACATGCACATTCACACACATATGTACACACACATAACTACACACAAACACACTCACACACACACAGACACACACACACAAAACACACACACACACACGCACACACACACACACACACACACACACAACACACACAACACACACAAACACACACACACACACACACACACACACACACACACACACACACACACACACACACACACACACACACACACACACACACACACACACACACACAAGCTTTTCTCTTGTCGTTAAATCGTTTGATGTTTTCTTATATGGTTCAGTGCCTTTATGGTTTCATGGATTCATCCACCGCATATACACTTCTTATCTTATTTATTGATTGACTAATTAAATCAATTTGTTTATTTATTTACAAATTTGTCGGTTTTTTTTTCCTTTCGTCTAAAAGCACATGTGTGAATAGACGTTAAAGAAATAACGAACACACACAGACACGCGCACGCGCACACACACACATACACACACACACACACACTCCTCTCTCTCTCTCTCTCTCTCTCCTCACACCACACACACACACACACACACACACACACACACATCTCTTCTCCTTTTAAAATATACTTTTAAAAAGTCTTGAGGTTAATGATCTGTGTCTAAATAATGTATGCCGCGGTAGTGTTCTTTGTTTGACTTCTTCAACCTGGGAACCTTGTTTAACCCTTTGACTCCCGCACACTGTCTGCCAACATCCTACATTGTCAAGCATGCTAGCAAAGCAAAACTTTAACCCTCTGACTCCCTCACACTGTCTGCCAACATCCTGCATTGTCAAGCATGCTAGCAAAGCAAAAACTTAACCCTTTGACTCCCTCACCCTATCCACCAGCTTTCTGCTGTAGGGAGTCAAAGGGTTAAGTTTTTTTGCAGTTGTAGGTATGGTGTGGGAGTCGAAAGAGTTAATACCCGTCTGTGTTTGTTTTGATGCTATCGTTTAATGCTGTAAAACGTGTAAGTTCCTAAGAAAGAAAAACCCCTGCTTTGCATTGGTGGAAAACATGTTATGCAAAAACTCTCAGCATTTAAGAACTGCATAAGTGATAGCGTGTTTACAGAAGGATCAATTCAGCAACCATTGACTGTCAGATAAATTACTGTGGTTTTGAAAAAAAAAATGGGGGGGGGGGGGGGTGACTGTTATCTCTATTCTTTTTTCTTTCTTCTTTTTCTTTTCTTTTCTTTCCTTCTTTTTTTCTTTTTTTTTTCTTTTCTTTTTTTCGCCCTGTGCCACACAAAAATTGTTATAAAATTGTTATTGTTACTTTTGTTTAAAGCCCAGCCGACTGCGTAGAGCCATACAGGGCTACAACTCTCCCAACTCTGTGCTCAGAGTGTATATGCCCCAACTCTGTGCTCAGAGTGTCTATGCTCCAACTCTGTGCTCACCTCAAGAAACAAAAGATCAGTTCTGTGAGGTCCTTGAAGCTACCATCAGCAAGATTTCAGAACCTGAGCACATCATTCTTGCTTGGTGATTTCAGTGATACAGTCAGATAAGATCACAGCTCATGGCCAGACTGTCTCAGATATTTCAGTGTTGGCAAGCAGAGACTGCTCTGGAGCTTTGCTCTTACCACAAGCTGTGCATTATCAACACATTCTTCAAGACAAAACCTCGCCATAAAGTCTCCTGGAGACATCCAAGGTACGGACATTGGCATCAGCCAGACATATCATCACCAGAAGAACTACCCTCAACTGTTGCTCCTCACACAAAGTCTGTCTGAAACCAAATAGGATCCACCACTTCTGTGTGCAATTTAAATGTGTGAGTGCCTTTTACGTGTATGTTTTTTTTTTAACCCTCACCATTAAAGCATATTTATTATTTACTTTATATAAATGTTCCTTTAAGATACACAGGTACACATGTCCTTTACAGGTAACCAAGAGTACTCCAATGATAGGCTGATACAATACCAGTATAAAATGTAGACTAGGTAAAACATAGGCAGAAGTTGTAGCCCACAAGGAAAAAAAACAACTTTGTTTTGTGACGTTTACACGCCTTGCAAATGTTTTACACGACTTTTGACACAGGAAGGGTACGGTAGTTAGCTGAAAGGTCTGGGTGTCAGATCACACCTGGATGCCTCCCATCCGGTAGGTAAAGGAGGGGGGGGGGAGAGATTTGTCCCCATCGCCCAGGTCAACATGTTTAAAGACCTGTTAGTGTCTAAACCCCCGTCGTGTCTACACGAATGCAAAACAACACACACACACACACACACACACACACACACACACACACACACACACACACACACACACACACACACACACACACAAAACCATGAAGTATGCAAAGATCCCGTAAGTCATGTCAGCGGCTTGCTTATTAACCCTTTGACTCCTGCACCCGATCCACCAGCTACAAACACTTTAACTCTTTGACTCCCTCACCCTAATCACCAGCTTCCTTGCACAGTGTGGACATAATAACGTGCATATAAGCATCCAAAAATTATCGGAACATTTAAAGAGAAAAAGAAAGAAAAAACGCTGCAGAATAGGGTGTTACTATGACGCTGTTACAGAACTGGCGGAGTTTACAATCAGTTCGTTTCTCCTTGAGCAGGACTGGTCAGTTCAAATGAACGATCTGACTTTCTTTGCTGATCTCCGTATCTGAAACGTCTTCCAATGGACATTTTCGATAAGATTTTCCTCTTTCAATACATTTTTGTTTCGTTTCTTATTGGGTGAAAAAATCCTAAATATAATACTGGTCAGCGTAGCTGGTATCTCTGCTAAAAAACAGAAAGACAGCTAATTATCTCGATGTTTCCGACGGGTTGGTTTTTTTTTTTTTTTTTTTTTTTTTTTTTCTCCTCTCAAATTATTTTGGCGTCCGTCTCTCTTGCGAAACAAATCACGTACACATGATGGCTTTAGTTATTGCTTCGTGGCATTGAGTATAGTGATTAAGTCATTGTTATTGTTGTTTAAAAGCCCAGCCGATTGTGTAGAGCCATATCAGGGCTATGGTGATTAAGCGTGAACTGTAATAGCAGATACAGTTGAAATGACATATTCCATTGTCAGCGCACACACAAAATGCAGTCGGGTAATACTTCGTGGTTGGTTTCATTATTTGTTACTTTCTTGATGGCCAGAATCGTCCACTGGATTTTCTTCACATATGTACAGTTCATGGTCTTCCTAGTTGGATTGCAGGCCTGTGTGTTAGTTTTGTTTGATCTGCTCCTACCAGAAAAAAAAAATTGTAAAAATGTCTTGTTAACCAGTCAAAGTGGTGTAGTGGTTAACGCAACGGACTACCGACTGGAAGGGTGTGGGTTCGAATCCCCATCAGTCCCTTCCAAAATATATCATTGTGGGATTTTTCGGTCTAACGGTTCCTACCCAGATGTTGGGCGTTGCAATGGGCTCTTTGAGAAGACTGGGACCACACAGTCGAGTCTCGTCCACATCACGGATGCGTCATTGAGGGTGTTGCTCAGATCTTCTGAGCAGCACCGCAGGTGTCTGTATCTCTCGGGCCTGGTTGACGCCAGGGTATATTATGATAGTAAGCGTAGAGTACAGCCTTGTCACGCAGTCTCATTCCTAGATGGAGCTTCATAGCATCATGATTATCCTCCTCATCGACATCATCATCATTGCATTGTTTAAAAGTGCCAGCTTTCTGCGGCCATTAAAATGGCGTAGTTAATGGTACGAAAAAAAAAGGTGACCAAAAAGGTAACCTCCCTGAGTGCGATGACCCTAAGAAAAAAAAAAAAGAAAAAAATGTCTTGTTTGTCAATCCCACAAATAGATCTGTCTGTTCTCAAAACTCTTTTCCTGCGGTTATTGATTCAGAATGATTGCCTGGTCAGAATGATTGCCTGGTCAGAATGATTGCCTGGTCAGAATGATTGCCTGGTCAGAATGATTGCCTGGTCAGAATGATTGTCTAGTCAGAATGATTGCATGTCAGAATGATTGCCTGGTCAGAATGGTTGCCTAATCAGAATGGTTGCCTGGTCAGAGTGATTGCCTGATCAGAATGGTTGCCTTGTCAGAATGATGACCTAGTCAGAATGATTGCCTGGTCAGAATGATTGCAAATGTTGATATGTTTCTTTGTTGTGTTATCATTGCATGTACAATGCTGCACGCGTTCAGTTTGGGCCATAAGGTTGGCACAGGTTCCACCTCCTCCTCACTCATATGACTTGTTTCAATTAACAGGTTGTCTAAAACCACTCACGCGAAAAGACGTTATGGATAAATGAAATCGAGGTTTTAAAAGTTGTGTATAATTATTGTATTTTAATGAAAACGGTACAGGTTTCCCATATTCTCCTCTCTCTCTCTCTCTCTCTCTCTCTCTCTCTCTCCTCTCTCTCTCTCTCTCTCTCTCTCTCTCTCTCTGTGAGACAGAAAATATGACAACTTGGGTACAGGGTCACTCGCCTACAGGCTTGAGCGTACCCTAGCTCAGCATCATGTGTGTGTGTGTGTGTGTGTGTGTGTGTGTGTGTGTGTGTGTGTGTGTGTGTGTGTGTGTGCGTGCGCGTGTGACGGACAGACAGAAAGACAAATAGAGGGAGGATGAGGGCTTGGGTCAGAGGTCACACGCCCCACTCTCTTTCTATCTTCCTCCTCCCAGTTTGTGTGTGCTTTGTGCCCTGCAGTTTTGGTCCTTGCTGTGTGATTTTTTTGGTGAGTGATAAGAATCATGCGCCTGGGTTTGATTCTTGAATCAAGATTTAGCTATCCCCACTCGAGGGCCCCCACATATCCCAACCTTATATCCACATCTGTCCCTGACGCACACGCTATCATCTAACCTCGATCTGTCATCCAAACCCAATCCCCCATCTCAATTTACCCCTTTCCCTAAACCCCCTACTATCCCTGATAATACCCTTTTCATCCCCCCCCCCTCCAACATTCCCTGCATGAAATCCTGTCATCTGCCAGTCGCCGTGGTGTAGTGGTTAGCGCAACGAACTGCCGACTGGAAGGTTGCAGGCTCGAATCCCCATCAGTCCCTTCAAAACTCATTGTGGAATTTTTCGGCTCTAACCGGCTCTTACCCAGAGTTGGACGTGCTATGGGCTCATTGGGAAGACTGGAACCCCACAGTCGAGTCTCATCCACTTCACGGATGCGTCATTGAGGGTGTTGCTCAAATCTTCTGACCAGCACCGCAGGTGTCTGCACCTCTCGGGCCTGGTTGACGCCAGGTTATATATTATGATAGTAAGTGCGGTAGAGTACAGCCCTGTCACGCAGTCTCAGTCCTAGACGGAACTCTATAGCAACATGATTATCATCCTCATCGACATCATCATCATCATCGCATTGTAAAAACTGTTCCAGCTTCTGTGGTCATTAAGGTGGCGTCGAAAATGGGACGAAAAAAAAATGGTGAGCACAAAGGTAACCTCCCTGAGTGCAATGATCCTTAAAGTACCTCTCATTATCCCTACACCATACCTCCATTGATCCCAGCCTAAAACCACCATCTATTCGTCATCTATCATTACCCCATTGTCAATGACCAATTATATTTCCAGTCATCCTTATCACCGAATCCCATTTATCCCTGATCCAAACCTCAACCGAACCTTGCTATACACCCCTATAATTATATTCCCCCATCTATCCCTGTCCACTTATCCCATCTTTCTTCCGTCTGAGCCTGTCACATACCTCCCGACTGTCCACAATTGATGGCTGCTTCATACTGACAGCTAACCCTGTAACAAATGACAAATGCTTACCGTGGTTGGGGAAAATTCCCATATCGTGCAATTTATCAAATAATATCGAAAAACAATTCATCTCGAAACCCATTTGGACTCACTGAGTATTACACACACACATTTACACGATACACAATGATGTACATTTCCATCTATATACATATATATATCTATATATATATATATATATATATATATATATATATATATATATATATATATATGTATGTATGTATGTATACATTACATACATTATATATATATATATACAGAGAGAGATATATAAATAAGGACAGATTTTTGCGCGCGCGCACACACACAAAAACAGAGAGAGAGACAGAGACAGAGAGACAGACAGACAAAGACAGAGACAGAGACACAGATAGAGAGAGACAGACAGAGAGACAGACAGACAGAGAGACAGACAGACAGAGGGAGAGAGAGACAGGCAGACAGAGAGACAGAGACAGGCAGACAAACAGAGACAGACAGACAGAGAAAGGGAGAGAAAGAGAGAGACAGAAACAGAGAGACAGAGACAGAGAGACAGACAGGCAGAGAGAGGGAGACAGAGACAGAGACAGACAGACAGACAGAGCAGAATATATACCCTACAGCACGTACTTCAATAGTTCAATACAATTCAACAATCATTCACTGTCAGATTAAATTAACCAGCGTTTTACTGACACACGCACACCTCGTGAAAACAAGTTCCAAGGTATTTTTACTTAAAGCCCAACCGACTGCGTAGAGCTATATCAGGGCTACAACCTTTTCAAAATGTACACAATACTTCAACAGTAAAAAAAAAAGGATTAGAAAATTAAGTACACATATCAATACATTTGCACACATAATCAAAGGAGATGCTCCTGGCGTTGACCACTCCGTCCAATTTATCACACAGGGGATTTAAAAACACACCTGAATACAACTTTAAACATAACTAAGGACACAAAAACATGTATAAAAACAGGCCTAAATTACATGAAATTGTTTCCGCATATCTCATTTCCCTAGAGCCAAAAATGCATTTAATACATATAACCAATTATCAATCCTAAGAGAAAGTACGTAAGATTGTATTGAACACATACAGGTGACTAGACCAGCAAGGCAGAAAAACTGATAGGAAGAAATGACAGAAAGCAAAGGAACAAAGCAGAAACCATGTGACAGAAAAGAGGAAACTGCTAGCAGAGAATTTCTAGAAGGTGGGGTTTACTGTTTATACTGAAAGAGCCCCCAGCATCCCCACGCGGGCTGATAACAGCGTTAAACTTGCAGCAAGCGAATGAAGAAATGCTTCTGTCACGTTACAACCTTTCTTACTGACAATGCCTTTTTTTTAAATCTAATGATGAACATAAAAAGATATACATGTACAACATTCATATGGATTTTATCATAAATGCATGTTTCACACTTGTAGTGAATGATTCTTTTCAGTCTCATTTTCTACATCATGTAATCTGGGGCAATGTTTTATAATAATGATGATGACGATGGGAGTGATAATCATGATGTTGTGGAGTTCCATTCTTGATAGAGCTGCAAAGACAGAGCTATACTCTACGCTTATTTTCATAATATATCCTGACGTAGACCAGGCCCGAGAGATACAGGTGCAGAAACCTGCGGTGCTGGTCACTTATTCAAGCAAAAACCTAATGATGCATGAGAGACACAGACATGAAAGACACAGACTTCTGCGGTATTGGTCAGTTTATTCAAGCAACAACCTAAATGACACATTCTTGAAGTAGATGAGACTGGACTGAATGGCCCCAGTATTCCACATAAGTTCATAGTAGTTTCATTTCTGGGAAGCAGCATGTTGTGACCTAAACATCCCACAAGGACTTTGACAGGCCTGATGAGATATGAACCCGTAACCTTTCAGCCTATAGTCCTGGGCATTAACAACAATGGTAATTTCATATCACACAAAAAGCTTAAAAGAAAACCACGTTCACATGGATTTTATCAGAAATGCCAGTTGCATACTACAGTAAAAGACTGAGTAATGCAGAACAATGTAGATGTCCATCGTCTCACCTCACCTGTCGACGTCACCGGGTTCAATGTTGGCTGCTGCACACCTGGACACCACCATCTCCTTCCAAGCCGCCCTATTTTGACTTTTGTGGACATTTTCTTGAATATTTTGGGCCACTGATGTTGGTTATGTTCTCGATGTATGAGACTAGAGGTCTTTCTTTCTTCATTTTTGCCACTGTTTTTCCTTAAAAGATGGTTGCCATGAGGTCTGTGTTTTTGTTGCATGACACATGGCCAATGTATTTTAGTCTTCTCTTGTTGATGTCTGCTAGTAGTTTTCTGGATGTACATGATAACACAAAAATGAACTTAAATACTACCTGACAAAAACTGTTCCCAGTCACCAGAGTCACCAGGCTGTACTTTCTGACTTTCTGCTCTTTGTGCCATTCGCATCCTGAGCAGCAACAACGAAGCTTTTCCATTCTGTCTGTTCTGGACCAGCCTCTGTATAGTACCCAAGTGTGATACGAGTCTCCGAGGTCTCCTCCTCCTTTTTGTTCGTGAAATGGTCTCTGCCACCTCACTCCCCTATGACCTATGGAACTATCTAGGTAGGACCTCAGGACCTGGCCAGCTCGTGGATTTATGTGCAGGCTCAAGGCTTGTGCCGTGATCATTCTGGATCTTCTCCATCACATGGCACCTGTGACGTTAGTGCATATGGAATTCACCCCGAGCGCAGAGAAGTCATCTTGAGAAATTGAAATTAAATTGAAATTTGTTCGTCGCCATGTGTTCTTGGATCTTCTTTCTCACGTCTTCCTTCTGGTGTCCAGTGAAGGACAGTCCGGGTCATGTTATCCTGCTCTCTTCGGAAAATGTGCCCGGCCCATGTCCATCGTCTAATGTGCCCAGTCCATGTCCATTGTCTAATGTGTCCAGTCCATGTCCCTCGTCTAATGTGCCCAGTCCATGTACATCGTGTAATGTGCCCAGTCCATGTCCACTGTCTAATGTGTCCAGTCCATGTCCCTCGTCTAATGTGCCCAGTCCATGTACATCATGTAATGTGCCCAGTCCATGTCCATTGTCTAATGTGTCCAGTCCATGTCCCTCGTCTAATGTGCCCAGTCCATGTACATCGTGTAATGTGCCCAGTCCATGTCCACTGTCTAATGTGTCCAGTCCATGTACATCATGTAATGTGCCCAGTCCATGTCAATTGTCTAATGTGTCCAGTCCATGTCCATTGTCTAATGTGTCCAGTCCATGTCCATTGTCTAATGTGCCCAGTCCATGTCCATTGTCTAATGTGTCCAGTCCATGTCCCTCGTCTAATGTGCCCAGTCCATGTACATCATGTAATGTGCCCAGTCCATGTCCACTGTCTAATGTGTCCAGTCCATGTACATCATGTAATGTGCCCAGTCCATGTCCATTGTCTAATGTGTCCAGTCCATGTCCCTCGTCTAATGTGCCCAGTCCATGTACATCGTGTAATGTGCCCAGTCCATGTCCACTGTCTAATGTGTCCAGTCCATGTCCCTCGTCTAATGTGCCCAGTCCATGTCCATTGTCTAATGTGTCCAGTCCATGTACATCATGTAATGTGCCCAGTCCATGTCCACTGTCTAATGTGTCCAGTCCATGTACATCATGTAATGTGCCCAGTCCATGTCCATTGTCTAATGTGTCCAGTCCATGTCCATCGTCTAATGTGCCCAGTCCATGTACATCGTGTAATGTGCCCAGTCCATGTCCACTGTCTAATGTGTCCAGTCCATGTACATCATGTAATGTGCCCAGTCCATGTACATCGTCTAATGTGCCCAGTCCATGTCCACTGTCTAATGTGTCCAGTCCATGTACATCATGTAATGTACCCAGTCCATGTCCATTGTCTAATGTGTCCAGTCCATGTCCATCGTCTAATGTGCCCAGTCCATGTACATCGTGTAATGTGCCCAGTCCATGTCCACTGTCTAATGTGTCCAGTCCATGTCCCTCGTCTAATGTGCCCAGTCCATGTACATCATGTAATGTGCCCAGTCCATGTCCATTGTCTAATGTGTCCAGTCCATGTCCCTCGTCTAATGTGCCCAGTCCATGTACATCGTGTAATGTGCCCAGTCCATGTCCACTGTCTAATGTGTCCAGTCCATGTCCATCGTCCAATGTGCCCAGTCCATGTCCACTGTCTAATGTGTCCAGTCCATGTCCATCGTCCAATGTGCCCAGTCCATGTCCATCATCTAATGTGCCCAGTCCATGTCCATCATGCAATGTGCCCAGTCCATGCCCATCGTCTAATGTGCCCAGTCCATGTACATCATGTAATGTGCCCAGTCCATGTCCATTGTCTAATGTGTCCAGTCCATGTCCATCGTCCAATGTGCCCATCCATGTCCATCATCTAATGTGCCCAATCCATGTCCATCATCTAATGTGCCCAGTCCATGCCCATCATGTAATGTGCCCAGTCCATGTCCATCGTCTAATGTGCCCAGTCCATGCCCATCATGTAATGTGCCCAGTCTGTGTCCATTGTCTAATATGCCCAGTCCATGTCCATTGTCTAATGTGCCCATCCATGTCCATCGTCTAATGTCCATTGTCTAATGTGCCCAGTCCATGTCCATTGTCCATTGTCTAACATGCCCAGTCCATATCCATTGTCTAATGTGCCCAGTCCATGTCCATCATCTAATGTCCATTTCTAATGTGCCTGGTCTATGTCCATTGTCTAGTGTCCATTGTCTAATGTGCCCAGTCCATATCCATTGTCTAACATGCCCAGTCCATGTCCATTGTCTAATGTGCCCATCCATGTCCATCGTCTAATGTCCATTGTCTAATATGCCCAGTCCATGTCCATTGTCTAGTGTCCATTGTCTAACATGCCCAGTCCATATCCATTGTCTAATGTGCCCAGTCCATGTCCATCATCTAATGTCCATTTCTAATGTGCCTGGTCTATGTCCATTGTCTAGTGTCCACTGTCTAATGTGCCCAGTCCATGTCCATTGTCTAATGTCCATTGTCTGATGTGCCCAGTCCGTGTCCATCGTGTAATGTGCCCAGTCCATGTACATCGTGTAATGTGCCCAGTCCATGTCCATTGTCTGATGTGCCCAGTCCGTGTCCATTGTCTAATGTGCCCAGTCCATGTCCATTGTCTAATGTGCCCAGTCCATGTCCATTGTCTAATGTGCCCAGTCCATGTCCATTGTCTGATGTGCCCAGTCCGTGTCCATTGTCTAATGTGCCCAGTCCATGTCCATCGTGTAATGTGCCCAATCCATGTCTATCGTCTAATGTGCCCAGTCTGTGCCCATCATGTAATGTGCCCAGTCCATGTCCATCGTCTAATATGCCCAGTCCATGTCCATTGTCTAATGTGCCCATCCATGTCCATCGTCTAATGTCCATTGTCTAATGTGCCCAGTCCATGTCCATTGTCTTGTGTCCATTGTCTAACATGCCCAGTCCATGTCCATTGTCTAATGTCCATTGTCTAATGTGCCCAGTCCGTGTCCATCGTCTAATGTGCCCAGTCCATGTCCATCGTCTAATGTGCCCAGTCCATGTCCATCGTCTAAAGTGCCCAGTCCATGTCTATCGTCTAATGTGCCCAGTCCGTGTCCATCGTCTAATGTGCCCAGTCCATGTCCATCGTCTAAAGTGCCCAGTCCATGTCTATCGTCTAATGTGCCCAGTCCGTGTCCATCGTCTAATGTGCCCAGTCTGTGTCCATTGTCTAATGTGCCCAGTCCATATCCATCGACTTCTCGTGATGATAGTGGTGCGTATTCCTTTGACAAAGCTGCGCTATAAGACAATCAAAGCAGATGACATAAAACCACAATGTCGTGATTTGTAGGTTCATGACAACATTGACTGGAATTCCTTTTCCAAGTTTAAAAGAAACAAAAACATCAACATCAACACCTCAGCAAACGAACAGAGTGTATGCAAGACTGTTGTTTGCTTCAGTCGCTCATACGTACTGATTTCCATACAAACACTGAAACCCATTCTGCATTCTTAGTAAGTATCATTTGACGGATTAACACAGTTACAGTATAAACGTTTCCATAAGCCGTCTCGGGAGATCAGGGAAAATCTCCACCATTTTCCTACATGGTGAGAGAAAGAGAAAGAGAAAGAGAGAGAGGGTGAGAGAGAGAGAATGAGAGAGAGAGACAGAGTGAGAGAGAGAGAGTGAAAGAGAGAGAATGAGAGAGAGAAAGAGAGAGACATAGAGTGAGAGAGAGAAAGAAAGGGAGAGAGAGAGAGAGAAAGAGACAGACTGAGAGAAACAGAAAAAGAGAGAGTGAGTGAGAGAGACAGAAAGAGAGAGACAGAGAAAAAAGAGAGAGAGAGAGAGAGAGAAGGTGTGTGTATCATCTACGACGGTGCATGTGTTTTGTTTTCACGGTATTATAATCACGAGCATATACGTGTACTTTGTGCAGTCGCCCATTTCTTTCAAACGATATTCATCACTTCACACTCGTACAAAGCCTAAATAGGCGTGACTAGGCATGAGAAAAATCATGAATATTTTGCAATCTTGATAGAATGAATTCTTTTTTTTCAATAAGGACGACACACAACTGAATAAAATGGATGAGACATACTTGGTGTATCTTTCTTAGTTTCTAGATTTGCTGGGTCATTTTTGGATAATCCACTTCAATATTTAGCAAGATTCACACATGTTTCATTCCTTGTGAGTAGGGTACATACAATAATTGTTTTACCACAAATATAAATTTCGTTTAAGAATTTAACAGAATTTGACTTTGATCAATTAAGAATTCAAGTTGTAGAATTCAGTGGTAATGGTGCAATATAATCACATGTCGCCATCGCCATGGGATTATTGCCGGCAGTGGCCTATGTGGCTATTTTACCGTTTAACCCTTTTCCTACCAAGAAAATAGGTCACTGAACTAACTATTGACCATGTAATGTTAGGAGAGAGACTTCAGAAACACTCAAATTACGCCTGTTTTTTTGCCATTTTTGCCGCTTCAAACGTCGTGTAAACGCAGAAAGGAAATGACAATAGTATACTCCCTTTGCCGGAAAAGGATTCACGTCAGCAATGCGGTTACTTTCTATTTATATACTGGAAACTGAAACTACGGTTCAGGGCACGAAATCCTCGTGACGCGGTCCACGGAGAGAGAAAGCTGAGTCACGAGGATCTCGTGACGCGGTACTGAATGTGTTAAGTAGGAAACAGCTGCGTAGGTAGTAGTGGACCTTAACTTTGCATGAGATAAGATGAAAAGGAGAAAGCACCTCAGTAAACAGTAATTTTCAGGTGTGTTTAGATTTTATCGTGGGATTTGTGGATTTGGACTTTTTTTTTACCTAGCTATTCTCGATTCTGCACGTTCTGAATATCGATGTTGACAATTCTGGCGGCGTCTGCATAGTGTGAGCGAGCACGAGCGAATATCTAAAGTACAATTCCCGATTTGGGCCATAAAAATTTGGTTACGTGTCGTCCTGGTATTTATTGTCATTAAGAATTCTCTGTGAAACGATTCCGCAAGAGGATTACCGCAGCATCACATACATGGGGGGAAAAAAGACACAACACTTCAGTTTCTGGGCACAGCACGGAGGAGGAAAGGTCTGGGAGCATGGACAAGTCCCACATCTCCTTGTAAAGATGGCAACTGTCCGTCTTCCGGTGGCAGGAAGCGGAAACGTTGAATCATGGTGGACAGGTAGAGGAACAGTTCTGACCGAGCCAATGACTCCCCCAGGCATACACGACGACCTGAAACAGGACATCCAGTTAGTGTGTTGGTGTGTGTGTGTGTGTGTGTGTGTGTGTGTGTGTGTGTGTGTGTGTTGTGTGTGTGTGTGTGTTGTGTGTGTCTGTGTGTGTTTGTGGTCTGTGTGTGTGTCTGTGTGTGTGTCTGTGTGTGTCTCTGTGTGTGTGTCTGTGTGTGTTCTGGGTGAGTGTGTGTCTGTGTGCGTGTGAGTGTGTGTGTCTGTGTGAGTGTGTGTGTCTGTGTGTGTGCATGTGCGTGTGCGTCTGTGTGTGCGTGAGTGTGTGTGTGTGTGAGTGTGTGAGTGTGTGTGTGTGTATGTGTGTGTGTGTGAGCGTTTGTGTGTGTTTTGCGCGCGTATGTGTATGTGTATGTTTAAGTGTGTGAAAAATAGACAGAGAAAGGTAAAGAGAGAGAGGGAAAGACAGAGACAGAGACAAGGAGACAGAGAAAGATAAAGAGAGAGAGAGGTAAAGAGAGAGACAGAGAGACAACGACAGAGAGAGAGCGAAAGATGAAGAGAGAGAGAGAGAGGACAGACAGACAGACAGACAGGCAGACAGAGACAGCGAGACAGACAGAGACAGAGACAGACAGAGGCAGAGACACAGAGAGAAAGAGTATATCTTAGACACAAAAAGAGAGACTGGCTGGAGACAGAGACTGAAAGAGAAACTCAAAGCTCGGAGAAAGTTTTACTGTACTTTCTTCTCTTGCCCCGCCGCTTTTAGCGGGAGGAGACATGAAGCCTGCACATAAACCCATGAACTGGCCACATCGTATTCAGTTATTGGCAGGCGAACGTCTGAACCATCCTGCCACCCTTCTCAGCCTTCTGTATGCTTTGACACCTGTTTTTGTTCAGGATACTCCGGTCGTTGGCAAACAGGAGTTTGTACAGGGTCCCTGGGTCTGGGTTGGTGTGTTTGGTGATTTTGTTTATGTATACCATGAACTGTAACAATGACGGTACATAAGTCTGTCTTACCCCAGATTTCACTTGTAACCAATTGGAGAATCCACTTGGAGTCTGTGCTGCTCTTTAGCTGTTGATATTGACTGCCATGATGTTGTGGTGGAGTTGCTCCTACATGCCGTATGGTTCCAGTACCTCTCATGGCTAGTTCCAGTCGATCCTGTCAAACGCTTTCTCTTGGTCTATGAAGACAAGATGTTGCTGCTTTTGGTGCTCACATGCTTTCTCAGACAGCTGTCGGAAGGCGAAGAGAGTATTTGTGCAGCCTCTTTCCTTTCTGAAGTCAAAATGGACTTCACTCAGCTGTGGATTCACTACTGCTTTTATGCGGGAAAAGTTGAAGTCTCTGCCACCTCACTTCCCCTACGACCCCAGAATTATGGAACTATCTAGGTAGGACCTCAGGACGTGACCAGCTCGTGGGTTTATGTGCAGGCTTAAGGCTTGTACTGTGATCATTCTGGAGTTGAAATCCACGACCTCCCAGTCAATAGTCTGTTGCATTTGCCACTTCGCCACGTTGACTGGTATGCAGAAAATATTTGTGGTAACAGCAAAGAATGCAATCAGTGACTAATATTCATGCTAACCTTAACAGATTTATTTCATCCATAAAACTACTTTTGGTTGGCGCTGCATCTTCAGCCTGACTGCACGTAGAAAAACGTAAAGCGCATGTGGCCACCTGACCATCTCACCGAGCATGCTAACCCGGCCCTGTTCAGAGTTGTTAGGGATGGTAAAGCAGCGAGTGAGAGTGAGGGTCACCGCCCTCATTGCCTTAAGAAAATTTGACGTCTCTACCACCTCACCCACCCCGTACAACCTCGAGAGCTATCATGATGGGAAAACACCGTCCTACTACTCACTTTTAGAACGTCCTCAACTATAACTTCACGTCTTCGTCGTACTACATACTCACCGATAGAGAAAGGCAAAAACTCAACCATCCGGACCAGCTTTCCATCCACTCCAATAAACCTCTCAGGACAGAACTTCTCTGGCTCGTCCCAGACGCTGGGGTCACGCAGCAGCGAGTCCAGATTGGGCAAGACGTAGGCGTCTTCAGGAATGGTGTAGCCACGAAACTGCAGGGCACAAGAAGGAGCGTGGATCACACCCAGTGGCACCACTTCCCCCATTCGCAGCACCTCGCTGATGGTGGCTTCTAAATAGATCATCCCTGCTCTGTCCGCCAGTTCTACTGTCCTGGTAGCGGGGTTTCCCACAATCTTGACGATGTCCTGATAGCATCTTTCCTGCACCTCTGGATAGTGCAGGAAGTAGATGAGGGCCCAGCGGATGGCTGTGGCTGAGGTGTCGGTGCCTGCCGCGAACAGGTCCATGACTACTTTTTGCAGATTGAATTCTGTAACCAATTGGGTATAAGACATATAAGAAAAGAGGTGTTCTGATATGATGCCACGTCAATAAATTAAATTACTGTACTGTTTTATCGAATACATGTACAATACCTACTCAGTCATTCTATCGCATACAGTGCAACAATTAAATAGATAAGCATTTATGATCTGAACCCAACAACAAACTCAGTAAGAAGGACTTCTTCTTCTTTTTTCTTCTTTCTTCTCTTCTTCTTCTTCTTCTTCTTCTTCTTCTTCTTCTTTCTTCCTTCTCTCTCTTCTTCTTCTTCTTTCTTTTTCTTCTTCTTCTTCTTCTTCTTCTTCTTCTTCTTCTTCTTCCTTCTTCTTCTTCTTCTTCTTCTTCCTTCTTCTTCTTCTCTTCTTCTTCTTCCTTCTTCTTCTTCCTTCTTCTTCTTCCTTCTTCTTCTTCCTTCTTCTTCCTTCTTCTTCTTCCTTCTTCTTCCATTCTTCTTCTTCTTCTTCTTCTTCTTCTTCTTCTTCTTCCTTCTTCTTCTTCTTCTTCTTCTTCTTCTTCTTCTTCTTCCTTCTTCTCTTCTTCCTTCTTCTTCTTCTTCTTCTTCTTCTTCTTCTTCTTCTTCTTCTTCTTCTTCTTCTTCGCATTCTTCTTCTTCTTCGCATTCTTCTTCTTCTTCTTCTTCTTCTTCTTCTTCTTCTTCTTCTTCGCATTCTTCGCATTCTTCTTCTTCTTCGCATTCTTCTTCTTCTTCGCATTCTTCTTCTTCTTCGCATTCTTCTTCTTCTTCTTCCTTCTTCCATTCTTCTTCTTCTTCCTTCTTCTTCTTCTTCTTCTTCTTCTTCTTCTTCTTCTCTCTTCTTCTTCTTCGCATTCTTCGCATTCTTCTTCTTCTTCGCATTCTTCTTCTTCTTCGCATTTCTTCTTCTTCTTCGCATTCTTCTTCTTCTTCTTTCTTCTTCTTCTTCTTCGCATTCTTCTTCTTCTTCGCATTCTTCTTCTTCTTCGCATTCTTCTTCTTCTTCCTTCTTCCTTCTTCCTTCTTCCTTCTTCCTTCTTCTTCTTCTTCTTCTTTTCTTCTTCTTCTTCTTCTTCTTCTTCTTCTTCTTCTTCCTTCCTTCTTCTTCTTCTTCTTCTTCTTCTTCTTCTTCTTCTTCTTCTTCTTCTTCTTCTTCTTCTTCTCTTCTTCTCCTCCTCCTCCTCCTCCTCCTCCTTCTTTCTCCTCTTCTTTCAACTCTGTTTAGAGTCATTCTATCGCTGCACTGAAGAACTGTTTATCAGAGTCTTCCAGCTCTGTCGGTTGTGAGTCAAAGCCTGGGTCTCTACAGATAGTTTCTCTGTCCATTCTGCAGTGTTATCAGTCCATAGTTGTTGTTTTTTTCTGTCTTCCCATCCGTCTCCCTCCCTAAACAGTTCCCTGCATGACTGATTTAGCAAAGTCACCGGATCTTGTTACATGGTCATACCAATAAATCTTGCCATCACCAAAAAGCGGCATCTAACATCGAGAAACACACTTGACTGAAATTATTTGTGACTGACAAAGCAGAAAGCACATAACAGAAAATAAACAAAAACATGACATACACACCATTGATAAACTCAGCCGTCTTTCTCTCTGGGGCCATCTTGCATTCTCTGAGGTAGGCACTGATAAAGTCATCTTCCTTCCCTTCGCCCTCATACGTCATGTGCTGCTCAATAGCCGGGACCAAGAAGGTGTCCACGATGCAGTTATAACAATCCATGGCTTTGCGGATGTGGAATGGATCCCCAGGCACGTACCTCAGGAAGGGGAGAAAAGCCAGAACGGAAGCCCCTCCACCTAGAATGAACATTTCCTCCATGGATTCCATCAGATGCAGAAAGTGCTGGTCGTCATAGTCAAAGCGTTTGCCAAAAGTGATGGAGCAGATGTTGTTGGACAGGCTCACCTGTACCAGTCTGGAAGGGTCAAACGGCATGGCATTTTTGCTGCTGATGACTTTGATGAACTCCTCTATCTCCTCCTGAATCTTCTCTGCCATACGATTTTTGCCCATTCCCAAATGCCGCAGGATTTCCAGTGTGGTCGTCCGCTGAGCTTTCCATAAAGGTCCAGATGTATCACCAACACCTGAAAGTATTTGGAAGGTTTGCGACAGTCATATTAACATCAAACAAATTTTGTGGTTATGAAAACGAAACCAATGATGTTGTGGGTACGTAGTCTTATTTGATATTTTAATTTTGTAGCTCGTGAATTGCCTTTTGATTTTGAAAACGAAACCAATGATATTGTGGATAAGTAGTTTTATTTGATATTTTATTTTTGAAGCTCGTGAATTGCCTTTTGGTTTTGAAAACGAAATCAGTGGTGTTGTGGTTAAGTAGTTTTATTTGATATTTTAATTTTGTAGCTCGTGAATTGCCTTTTGGTTTTGAAAACGAAACCAATGATGTTGTGGATAAGTAGTCTTATTTGATATTTTAATTTGTAGCTCGTGAATTGCCTTTTGGTTTTGAAAATGAAACCAATGATATTGTGGTTAAGTAGTTTTACTTGATATTTTATTTTTGAAGCTCGTGAATTGCCTTTAGGTTGTGTTGTTTCTTTGTCTCTTTTAAAATGGAGAGAATATTTCAATGTATGTACGGTAGTTTCAGCCAAACAAGCATGCACCACACGAACACGTATGCGTGAGTGAATGCGGGTGCGTGTTATATCTGACAGGAATTCAAACTCTTCACAGAACAAAGTGATACAAACATTAGTAATACTGATTTCGGTGTGAAAGTAAGTTACACATACTAAGACAGGGCTGGTCGGAGACCATCTTGGTCTGTCTCATCAGAACCTTCCAGGAAACCTGATCCACACTTTTTGAAACCATCTCCAACATCAAGCAACACAAACACAAGCAGCATCCATTTACAGTTCCTGTGGTGACCCTGTCAAAAATGCCGAGACTAAACTGTTTAACCCTTTGACTCCTGCACCCTGTCCACCAGCATCCTGCATTGTCAGCCATGCTAAGCAAAGCAAAAACTTAACCCTTTGACTCCCTCACCCTTTCCACCAACTTCCTGTAGGAATGTAACAATGACGGTACATAAGTCTGTCTTACCCCAGATTTCACTTGGAACCAATTGGAGAATCCACTTGGGGTCTGTGCTGCAGGAAGCTGGTGGAAAGGGTGAGGGAGTCAAAGGGTTAAGTTTTTTCAGTTGGTGGATAGGGTGCTTGAGTCAAAGGATTAATGAAGACCTTTGCCTGCCTCACCAGCGTCTTTCAGATGAAGTCGTCAAAACCTAGAACTGTGACCACAATCAACACAATTACCAGGAGAATCACCTGTCCACTTTCCATGACCGTGTCAAACATACTGAGACCGGAACATTTCAGAGAAAACACACCTTTTAGCTATGCCTCCCAGATGAACTTGTAGCGACTTCCTATCCTCTAAGAGTTATTTTCCCATCGTTGTATTTAGTAACCAGGAACTGAGAGTTATGTCCCTGGTGAGGTTTGGTTTGATGAGTTTAGGTCATCGTTGCGTTTGTGAAGATCGTTGTAGAGATCAAAAGGTCTCAGACGCTGCACTTCGGTCTTGTCTTTTTTTTTTTTTTTCTTTTCTTTTTTTTTTTTTTGAGTTGTGTGTAACTTATTGCTGCCACTCTACAAACGTATCAAAACCCAAAAATTATTCCCATCATCAAAACAAGTTGATGCAACAGCAAGTAACACACCTTTTTTCACTTTGGCGACTGTTCCTAACGTGCTAAGATTACTACGATATTCAGCGAAGGTTTGGATTTGTTCCAAATGAATGAATAACTTTTCAAAATTGTTCCCAACGTCAAACCATAAAAACGCTAAAAAAAATTTTAAAAAAGAGACCCACCTACCTTTTGCCTTGGTGACCAGGTCAAACATGCTCTCATTGGGTCGGTCAGAGAAGAAGTCAGAGTTCTTCACTAAGGCTTCTCGGATGATCTGGTAGCCATTGAGGACGACCATCAGGCGGCTGCCCATGTACAGACTGAAGATATCCCCGTACTGTTCGCGCCATTTCCTGAACTGGCTCCGGGGGTCCTTCTCCAGCAGGTAGAAATGGCCGATGATGGGCAGGGCAGGACCTGGGCCAGGAGGTATGTCCGGAGGACGCCGTGTGCTGCGCCACCAAAGCAAAGTCAAGGTCAAGGTCGCTGCGGTGGCGATCAAGAACGTTGTAGTGTTAACGGTAGTGGGCAGGTCCATTACAAACTTATGAGATGGCATCGGCTTTATCTTGCTGATGTTGCTACCACTGTAACTGAGGAAAAACATGTCGTGATTGTTAAAATGCTTCTTCTTTTTCTTCTTTGTCACACAGCCCTTGACTATCTGGGGATATGGGATGGGAGGTGCAACAATCTCCCCACACAATGAGTTCAGATTCTGTCAAATAAAGAAATTGGCAGAAAGAAAATTTTGAACACTTCATCATCCCTTTAAAACGCAGGCATTTCCACTCACTAAATACTTACTTCTTTTTTAACAAATTCATTCGATCAGTCTTTAACTATTCTGACTCTGACAGTCCGAGGAAAATGTACACAACACTTTGGGTAAATTGTCTGACAGCGGCCACTTCTCCTGAAAATAAACTAGCACAGCAACGCCTCCCACTGGCAGACTCCAGGGTGGGAGTGAAAAATATGCTAGGACAAAAAGCAAGGAAAAAGAAGACGGAGGAAACGGGCAAACATAACCAGAAATATGATAAAAAACATAACCAGAAAGATGACAAAATATATAACCAGAAAGATGACAAAAAAAAAAATATATAACCAGAAAGATGACAAAAATATATAACCAGAAAGATGACAAAAATATAACCAGAAAAGATGACCAAAAATATATAAAACCCGAAAGATGACAAAATATATAACCAGAAAGATGACAAAATATATAACCAGAAAGATGACAAAAAACATAACCAGAAAGATGACAAAATATATAACCAGAAAGATGACAAAATATATAACCAGAAAGATGATAAAAATATATAACCAGAAAGATGACAAAATATATAACCAGAAAGATAACAAAATATATAACCAGAAAGATAACAAAAATATATAACAGAAAGAGGACAAAAAATGTAACCAGAAAGATGACAAAATATATAACCAGAAAGATGACAAAATAATAACCAGAAAGATGACAAAAACATAACCAGAAAGATGACAAAAATAACCAGAAAGATGACAAAAACATAACCAGAAAGATGACAAAAAAATAACCAGAAAGATGACAAAATATATAACCAGAAAGATGACAAAATATATAACCAGAAAGATACAAAATATATAACCAGAAAGATGACAAAAAAATAACCAGAAAGAGGACAAAAAAATAACCAGAAAGATGACAAAATATATAACCAGAAAGATGACAAAATATATAACCAGAAAGATGACAAAATATATAACCAGAAAGATGACAAAAAATATAACCAGAAAGATGACAAAAAATATAACCAGAAAGATGACAAAAAATATAACCAGAAAGATGACAAAATAATATAACCAGAAAGATGACAAAAATATAACCAAAAGATGACAAAAAATATAACCAGAAAGATGACAATATATAACCAGAAAGATGACAAAATATATAACCAGAAAGATGACAAAAAATATAACCAGAAAGATGACAAAATATATAACCAGAAAGATAACAAAATATATAACCAGAAAGATGACAAAATATATAACCAGAAAGATAACAAAAATATAGCCAGAAAGATGACAAAAAAATATAACCAGAAAGATGACAAAAATATAACCAGAAAGATGACAAAAAATATAACCAGAAAGATGACAAAAAATAAACCAGAAAGATGACAAAAAAATAACCAGAAAGATGATTAAAAAAATATAACCAGAAAGATGACAAAAAATATAACCAGAAAGATGACAAAAAATATAACCAGAAAGATGAAGAACAAAATATATAACCAGAAAGATGACAAAAATATAACCAGAAAATGAAAAAAATATAACCAGAAAGATGACAAAAAATATAACCAGAAAGATGACAAATATATAACCAGAAAGATGACAAAATATATAACCAGAAAGATGACAAAAATATAACCAGAAAGATGACAAAATATATAACCAGAAAGATGACAAAATATATAACCAGAAGATGACAAAATATATAACCAGAAAGTGACAAAATATATAACCAGAAAGATGACAAAAATATAACCAGAAAGATGATAAAAAATATAACAGAAAGATGACAAAAAATATAACCAGAAAGAGACAAAATATATAACCAGAAAGATGACAAAAAATATAATCAGAAAGATGACAAAAAAATAACCAGAAAGATGACAAAATATATAACAGAAAGATGACAAAAATTATAACCAGAAAGATG
>JAPXFY010000024.1:27236916-27244416 GCA_030674185.1 Monoplex corrugatus
TTTGCTTGGCAAAGGTCAGTTGGTAAAAAACAATGTGTTTGTCTTGTTTCGTTGTACGTTACACGCGCTCTGATTCTGTCTTTGTGTTGTTTCTGGTTCGTGTTTGCTTGAACATCAGAAATAGCCAGCGGAATCGGTCAAGCCAAAACAGCATTCAAGAAGATGAAAAGCATTCTTACAGACAAATGCCTATCAATTAACATCAGGAAGAGAGTTCTTGAATGTTATATACATGTAGAACCGATAATGTTACACGGTTGTAAAGCGTGGACAGTCAACAAGCAAAGCCAGAACAAGACTGAGACAGCCGAGATGTGGTTTCTAAGAAGAATGTTGAGAGTTCCAATGGACAGCAAAGAAAACAAACGAGACAGTCTTGATGGAGGCAGACACAAGAAGATCATTCATAAGGAAGATTAGGAAAAGACAGGCAACATTTATAGACCAGTTTATGAGGAAAGGGGAATTGGAGCACCTGGTCACAAAAGGTAAGCTGGAGGGAAAGAGAGCACCAGGTAGACCCAGGGAAAAAATATCAGACGGACTTGCAGAGTGACTGAAGACAGAGAGGGTGGAAGATGTGCTTGCAGCAACAAGGGACAGAAACAGATGGAAGGTCATGATCGCCAACGCCATGTGGCAGGGCACTTGATGATGATGATGATGATGATTGCTTGGATGCTGACAGTCACACTGATTCAGATACCTGACTGACGATTTCCAGCAGGTGATGCAACCTGCCATACAAGACTGCATTGGTACGATATGCAAGATCAATACGTAAGTTGTTTCGTCCTCTGTTGCAGTACTGATTAATTGACTGATCTGGTTCAGTTTTTACGTCGACACTCACCTCAGGTGATATGGCCGACGGGGATAACCATCCAGGGGAAGTGGGGGAAGGGGGACTTATCTAATCCTATACCGACACCACCAGAACAACAATGATGTTAAGATGGGACAGTGAGAAGGCCAGTTTTCGAACCCACAACCATTAGCATGTGAATCCGACGCTCAGACTAACTGAGCTACTGAGTCTCAGTGTTGCAGTATGGCTACACTTTTATACAGAGGTTGGTCCAGAATAGACACAAGTGGAGACTTGAGTTGCTGGCCTACATGCCACTGGCATAACAGGCAGTACATAATGAAGTACAGCACAGTTCAGTTGGTTGTCAAAGTACATGCCACTGGTTGTGGGTTTGAACTTCGGAAGCTTTATAAACATTAAAGCTGCTAAAAACTGTCTACTTGTGTATTTCTTAATCCATTTCAGAAGATGACATTTTAATCGACTTCCCGGGACATGAACACAAAATTTGCAGACACACACATTTAATATCTTCAGCATCCATACAGTTATGATAACACGAACACACAATAGTGAGGTGTTATCATTACTGACCAGTAAAAACCAGTCAGTGTGGCGAAGTGGTTAACACAAATGACTACGACTGACAGGTCGTGGATTCAACCCCCCATCAGTATAACAAAAGTGTTTGTTATTTTTTTTAAACAAACAATCACAACTGACAAAATTCCAACTGTCCTGAAACGAAAAGTCTACGACTAACGCATTCTGCCCAATCACCTACGGTGCAGAAACGTGGAATCGTAACGAAAAAAAATTCGCTTTGAAACTAAGAACCATGCAGCGAGCACATGAAAAAAATCCATGCTTGGTATCACTGGAAAGATCGAAAAACGGCTCTGTGGATCAGAGAAAGAACAAAAGTGCAGACATCCTGGAAACCATCAACAAACTGAAATGAAACCGGAGAATGGACAATCGCCGGACAACAAAAACCACGTTCTAGATACCAAGAGACAGCACTCGCAATAGAGGAAGACAGAAAACTATATGGAGAGACGACCTTGACGGATTTGACAAGAACTAGAGAGGAATAACGTTGGACCGAAGTGAATGGAAGCAGCTGGGGAAGGCCTACATCCAACAACGGACTTCCAATGGCTGAAAGCAAGAAAGAAAGAAAGAAGTCTAACAATTATTATGGAATTTTTCGGTTCATGATTAAATATTCCGAGATATTTAATCAACCGTTACACGGTATTTTCAACGTTTTCCTACCGTTCTGAGCAATATCGCGATGGAAACCCATTACTGATTGCTAGGGCCAGTGCCCTACTGCCCGTATCGTCCCCCCTTGCGTTATTCTTATTCGTTACGTTACACAGTCGTTACTACATGTATGGCCACACCGTCCTCACAATGATTGCTCGCATGCTACAGCCCATTTATTTTGTGTGCACACTTTCCCATACCTTTGCATAATTTCATTATCATGCTCACATGCGTTCATCTGCAGACTGCGTACCCTGCGTTCATCCACGCTCTCCAATCCTGCGTTCATTGCACGTTCGTCACCATCAATTATACCTGTGTTCAGTAGATGTTTACCACGTTATTCTTTTACTCATTTATGTTCATGCAACCCCGGGGTATATCATTGTATACCATATGTCGTCTCTCATACATCATACGTTATCATCGTGTATCATTGTGTAATCATTGCACATCAGTGCGTATCACTGGGTATCATTTTTATCATTGCGTATCATATGTTGTCCTCTCATCCTCTGGTATCAGTTACGTGTCGTGTGTTATAACCTAATCATACAGCATCATCTTGTATCATTTCGTATCGCATCGTGTTATCTTTTATCCAAGGTATCAGTTCATGTTATTTCACGTCATACGGCACCATATCATTGTTGTCTCCATGTGTTTTTTCTTATACTTCTGAGAACTACACTGGTGTCTATTGCGTACACCAACACATGTGTTGAATTTTTTTTCCTAATCGTACTAATCCTACTAACGATTATAACATTGTTCAGTCGATTTTGAATTTTAGCTCCATGAGACCAACATGTTCTATTTCATTATCATTCATTTGCTGATCATGTAATTATATGCAATTAAAACCAATAGGTATGATGAACCTCATTTGAGCTCTGTTACAAGTTTGCAAGACTTCTTATATCCTATCCCGTACCAAGGAGACATGCCACTTTATGTTACTTCATTTACTTTTTCAAGATGCTTCGAACATGTGTATTCAAGTGCTATAAGCTAATTATTGTGTGTACACCATTTCTGATTATCTTCACAATTTGCAAAAGGAACATTGGCAACCTGAAACATTGAGTCACAGCTTCTTCCTGTGTGATGAACATTATACATGCTACAAGTGCACTCACTTCTTCGCCCTTGTTTATTCATGAGACTCAACAATGTGTATTCGTGCTTCTGTTGATAGTTAATGTGGCACTTCTCTTTGATGAAAGCTTTTCACTTCCTTGCAATGACTTTAAATTGTCATAATGACTTCACGGTGCAGTGCAGCTTACCACTGCTTGTCTTGCAATCTTGTAAGGATATCAAGTATCACCATGTCATGATCTATAACTGTATATCATTCATTCTTCTGAAATGATTATTATGGTTGTTTACATGTAGGAAGTGTGTTTTCAGGTATTGGTCATTTTCATGATTAAGTTTCTTTTTCAGCCTACATTTCTGGGTGTATCTTGTGTTTCCAGGATATTTTCCATACATGCATTGTGTTTTCAAGCTACATTGTTTTTTTTTGTTTTTGAATAGCATTTTCCTTGTATTCTTATTTTGCATTTTTCATGCCATGCCTTCTATTATGCGTTACATATCCTTATTCTATAGTTCGACATAGTATGACTGTATGCTACTACAGAAAATTTCAGTTATCTTGTAGTTGTGGTTTCTTTTCCCTATGCATTGCCAAGTCAACTTATTCTTGACATGGATGACAAGCGATTGCTTTATTTGAACGCTATGTTTTCCCATCCCATTCCCTCAAAGTCCCATGAATCAGAACACATTGTGCAAGAAGCTACTGGTTTTATTATCGGGATGATTCCACACAACTACTTCTGCTCATCATCCCAGTGTCACGCGGCTGGTCTCTGCTCCAGTCATCTTAGCTCAACAACTGAAGCCATCCTTCATTTGACTCCAATGTAAGTGGACTCCTTTCACACACCTTCATCTTCACTGTGGTATTCACCGCTTCATCCACAGTTTGCATACGAGACACATTTCTTTGCCACATGTATCGCCAACTTCACGTCTTCCGTCATCAGGCAGTCTGCGTTCTTTTTGTCTTCAGCCTGACTGCTTGCTGAAAAACCAGTTCACCTCCTTCATTCACGTTTCTATGGACGTCCTTCTGCATACGTCATATGGACATGAACTATGTGTGCATGGTGTTTCTCGAGGTGCAAATACGACATATGTACACGTGTGAGAATCTTGACTGTGTAAACCGAACTTTGCCTACCACAACTGGTGAATGACATCTTCCTGGAAACTGACCTGCCCAGCCCGGCTGCTACAGTGCTGCCGCCAGCATGCACATGGGTGTTCGGATTCATCCCATTTCCCATAAATCTTCTTTGATAAATTCCCTTATTCCCAAACCTTCCTATCGCCTGTCAATCATGTACGAGAATATGTGTTGCATTGTACCTTATTTCATTACGTTCCCATTCCCCCTATACTGTTACAAAAAAAAATGAGGACATTTTTTGCGGGGGGGAGTTATTATCACAGGGTGCCCCTAGACCGCATTGTTAGACGGATAAGTAAGGTTTGCGTAATGAAGATCACGCCATCCATGATTGGACTGGTTACTCAACATTTTCCACCGACTTAGTCCCCCTCAGACCGTATCGTTACGCGGGTTTACGTAATGAAGATCACGCCATCCATGATTTAACTGGGTACTCAACATTTTCCACCGAGCAGGATCTAACGCTCACATTGGTCTTATCCAACTATAGAGGGTAGGTTATCTAGTACACAAAAGGTTTCAACAAATACCAACGTCCAAGCGAAAAGTCCAGAGGGTTGAATAACAGCCAGGGCCGCCAGGTGCCAAAGATTGCTTGGTTATTCAAATTTCGATGTCCAATGAAAGACAGGTTAGTTATTCAAATTTCGACGTCCAATGAAAGACAGGTTAGTTATTCAAATTTCGATGTCCAATGAAAGACAGGTTAGCTATTCAAATTTCGATGTCCAATGAAAGACAGATGGGAAGGTTTTGTGACAGAAACAACAGAAACGCACTGTATAAAAGCCAGAAAGTCAATCACTATAAGAATTCACCCATTCGATTACCACAGAGCCAGAGACCTTCCAACCTATCTTAGAGGTATGTAATCCCACATCTCATTTTATACTTTAGTTAGGGTAGGGATAGAATAGGTAGTATGTTTGATTTTCCACAAAGCAAACTAGAGTAGGACATAAGAAAGTGTTCAGCATTCTAAGTGATATGCAAGTTCTGATGATTCGTAGCGCATCTTAGGATTTTAGGAATATTAGGACCCAGGACAGTAGGAATGATGAATCATGTTTATGCTGAAGTTGACTGCTTAAATAAATACGTCGTAGTTATTAATCTATGTGTGGACTACTTATGAGAATCATGTCTAGTGTGGTTAGTGCATTTCTTCTCGTCACTCTCCTTCCCTTGTTGTGTGTGTGGCTTCTAAGTAGAGAAACAACTCCTTTATATACATCCCCAACACATTTACCTGTTATAGACAACTACCACCCAAGTAAACCTTCCTGCGATACAAGGGACAACACACAACGAGAAAAGTAGAGAAACCATTCTTCATATACATCCCCAATTCACCTTCCTATTACAGATGACTCCACACAACAACCCCTCCTGCGATACTTGCCTGAGATTGTGTCACAGGGCTGAACTCCATTCTAGTTTCCGTAAAACATTCTGGCGTTAATTAATAAGGCCCGAGAGTTACAAATACTGCACTGTTAGGAAATATCAACTACACCCCGAAAACGCATATCTGTCAAGTGGATGACAATGGAGTGTGTGGTCCCAGTCTTCCGCAATGAGACCATAGCTCTCTTAAGTCTGGGTAGGAGCCGGTTAGGGCCAAACACTCCCCCAACGGTTTTGATAGGATTGATGGGGCTCGAACTTACACTCATCTGGTCGTTAGTCCAATGCGCTAGCAATTGCATCACGGTGACTGGTCCGTCTCTATAATTTCATAGAAACTATAAGAATGAAACAGACTTTGAACGAAGAGCTGTTCTTCACGATCAAGCAAACCGAAAACCAGACACCACTAACTGTGAATTCAAATTTCACTGACCGCCATGTTTTCTTTAACCCTTTGACTCCCGCACCCTATCAACCAACTCCAAAACTTTAACTCTTTGACTCCCTCACCTTATCCACCAGCTTTCCGCAGGAAATTGGTGGATTGGGTGAGGGAGTCAGGAGGCTGGTGAGATAGGATGAGGGAGTCAAAGGGTTGATTTTTTTTTTTTGCTTGCATGGATGACAGTGCAGGATGCTGGTGGACAGTGTAAGGGAGTCAAAGGGTTAAAATGAATAAAACACGTTTGAGGGGAAGAAAAGGTTTCACTTACCTGATATATTAAACGTTGCCTTTGTTGGTTTATGTTGTTTGAGATTTTCCCAGCAGGGCACAAAGCACGAAACAAGATCTTCATAACTCATACGAAAATGCTGTCAGTTGCTGAAAAAAAACACATAACTCTGCGAAATAGATCAGTTGCTAAAAAAAACACATAACTCTGCGAAAAGCTGTCAGTTGCTGAAAAAACACATAACTCGTAAAAAAAAAAGCTGTCAGTCGCTGAAAGAAAAAAACAACAGTCATTAGAGACCTTTAGATTACAGGTCACGTATCTCCTAGCACGTATACGTATCGCAATACGTACATGTCCCGTACGTGAAAGCGATTTGGGTTTAGATTACACGTGAAACAGATCTACGTCCCCCCCCCCCCCCGACGCCCCCCCCCCCCCCCAAGAAAGGGACGTAACCACAGACTTTCCTGTACTTTACGACGTGTGACATTATAAACATAATTATGTAGCTATTTGTTTTTCATTGATACTACCAATGTGACGACGAACTAAATTGTTACACTCGGATTTTTAAAGGAAAAATAGATCTAGCAATTACTTTTTATCTTTCCTAGCAACTTGGTTGCTCCAATTTTATGACATCATTCAATATAATGACATCATAGGCAACGAACGCTATTGATGTTTTGTGTGTGTGTGTGTGTGTGTGTGTGTGTGTGTGTGTGTGTGTGTGTGTGTGTGTGTGTGTGTGTGTGTGTGTGTGTGTGTGTGTGTGTCCCATGCTTCATCTGTGTCAATAAGTCACGGCTGAAATTTTTGATTATATATATATATAGATATATATTTCTGTACTGTTATTTAATGCTAGCAAGGAAGAACAGGAATTGTTTATAAGTTCAGATTGTAATTAAATTAATTAAGTGCATACTTTGCACTGTAATTACTAACTCAGTCTTTGTGCACACACACACACACACACGCACAAATCTAAACACAACTAAGGACACTAAAACATCTATAAAACGGGCCCAACTCACCTCAAATTGCTTTCGCATATCTCACCT